>JBAWJQ010004342.1:0-518811 GCA_037783105.1 Bactrocera zonata
TCATAAGCTCACATGTTTGGTCAAGATGCGATAAATCGATGTTTTGGGGATGTTTAATTCAATTTCCACGAATTTTAATGCTGATTTCGGCTGATTTTTGATGAATTCACGCACAGTTACGATGAACTTTCCGGTTATCATGGATTTTGATTGGCCCACATGTTGATCATGATTTATGTCCTCACGACCAATTTGAAAATGTTGAAACCACTCGTGCACTCTGCTGCGGGATAGGCAAACATCGCCATAAACTTATTTCATCAATTAAAGCGTTTCGGTAAAAGTTTTACCAATTTTGAAAAATAATTAAATGTTGGCTCTTTGTTCGAAACTCATTTTCGCACCGATAACACAAACATGCTGACACTTAAAACGCAATAACTTCACTTCCAATCAATGAGTCATGATATTCTCACTGGACAATCAGTAAAGATAGCAGATGCTAATGCACTAGTCGACATATGGATGACGCCACCAGGGGGCGCTAGATTTAAAAAGTCCTGTTTACTTTGAAATGCACCTTGTATATTTACATTATTTTGTTCGGAACCCGTGTCCCATCTGCATGTGGTTTAAATTTGCATTCGATTTTGAGTTAAATACAAGCTTTACCTTACCGCTTAAAGCATGGCTCTCCTAAGCTGGGCACTAAAATCCACTATAGCTGTGAAGTGTTGTAAGCAACAACAACACAATGCCTTCTAAGTCGTTTATAATAAATGAGTTTATTCTAGTAATGTAATTATAACTGCACAGTATGTATGTATGTGTGTGTGGGCCGAACGAAGCTTCTACGGATGCGCTTAAGCACTAGAATTTAAAGAGAAGAAGCTTGGCTATAAACAACACTGGCAAATAAATTGGAAATTTATACAAACACTCTTAAAAGGCATAGATGATTTATTGTTTGGTCTTCTAATGCTCCATGGCATGCAAGCCAAATGCAGTCAAAGCACTGGTGCACGAAACTATGTAGAAGCGCTGTTTGCACGAGTGTTGCAACGCAGTGCATTGGCGAACAGAAATGTGCGCTACAGCATGTCCAACGTGAACTCAGAAAGTGGCGCACTTTCAACCACATTTTGTACTGGAAAAGCACTACTAAGTAGAAGCTTGAGCTTGAGTTAATAAATATATTGCCAATAACGAAGTACGGTTAAAATAAAATAAATTTGGGTAGCTTTGTGGCACCTAATACCCGATCTCTTTGATTTTGCTGCCGCATTAATATATCTTCAAACTTTACGACTACGCGTAGCGTGCCATCGGAGCTTTAATTTGCTCTGCTCGCCTCGGAGCGCATCTGCCAAGTTAAGTGCAAACAATTACCAGCCTGAAGGCGTTATACCTCGCCACAATTCCTTAATAACGAACGTGTCTGTCCTCGATACGATATCAGGCTTTAAAACCTGATTTATGGCACATCACATACCACGTATTTGTGAGTGTGTGTGTGCCAATAGAATTACAGATGCGCTTATAAATAATAAAAGCTAATGCTGGGGCTGGTATGTTACATTGAAATATTTAGGTCAATCTCGTTGGGAAGAGTCTTTAGTTGTCCGTAAAAGCAGAAAAGCACACACTTTTATTTCTACGCTGCTTTTGCTAACAGCAAGTAGAAGTCATGCGGTTTTCAACCTTAGCCAGAGCTCTCGATGTGCCACACAGCGCAAAAATTGTAAATCACTGCACCTTTCTAGTCGGTTTTCAAAGCTCAGTTTTCCAATTATCATCACCGCATTATACCACAAACAGTGAACATAATTTGTAAACATTGTACAACATGTATTATAATTAAATTTGTGTCAACAGCATACTAAGTAAATTATGAAACAGTCCATTAGCACATGTAAGCGCAAATATTCAATATGTTATTCAACTTTGTTAAGGTCTCAATAAATATACGTATGCAGTTACATTTTATACCGATTAAGGATTATACAAATGCAAGTCAGGTAAACATGTTTTGTAGCGATTTTTTTATAAAATATGAAAAAAAACTGTAACGACGATTAATTTTGAATTTTGAACAAAAAAAAAATTTAGAAAACTATCTCAAATTCAAAAATCAAAGAAATTTTTGTATAACTATAGATCGATAAAGGTAATGGGTGAAGAACTAGTTTTTGTGAAAACAAATTACACTTCAGAATGATTTAAAAAATCGATCTTATTATAACAAATTTTATTACTTCAATCATTACCTGACATGTGTTTCTAGAAATGTCGTGTTAAAATTTCAAGTCTATCGGTTCAGCCATTACGGTAAAATTTTCCTCACCATCTCCGAAAACAACGTTTCGAAAAACCTGTGTTTAAAATTGTAGAGCCGTTATAACTATGACGTTTGTTTTGTACTCTTACAAATACTGAGAAAAAATTCACGGGCTTGAAATCTCTTTTAGATCCATAGTCACTTGGGCAAATTTGTTCAGATTGATCTGAAGAACATTTTCAACATTTTCGATCTACGTGATTTTTCCGTTTTTTTTTGGTTCTCTGCAAAGCAATCCGCTCTAATATAACTCCTTAAAGCAGACTAATTCAGTGAGTACATATGTACTCATACAACTAAGGGGTTATATACCTTTTTTAATTTCAAAAAATCTAAATTTTTTATTGCTTTATCTTAAAGAACAACTCCTTGAGAACATTTTCTAAATTTTCATAGAGATTTGAGCAGTAGAAAAAAAGTTGCAGCACTTCTTACCGCGCGTCTCGTAGCGGCCCCAAACTGAACTTGAATTTTTAAACGCGAATATCTCCAAAATGCTGTTTTTTGAAAAATGACTTTGCGGTGACATGGATTGGCGGAAAACTACTGTACCGATTTTCTTCAATTTTTTTTTAAAATGTTCGTAATGAAATTTTTCTGTGCTTGAACGATTGACTTTTTACGCACAAACTTTTTTTTCGCCAAAATAAATTTTTTAGTGAAATTTCTAGTGACCAAAAAGTTCATTTTTTGCATAAAACGTTTCCGTGAGCACAAAAAACAAAAAAAAATCATAAAAACGATCGTTCAAGCACAAGGAATTACACTAAACTAATTAAATTTGTTTACTTTTATGGTTTCAGTTGACTTGTTCGACCTGGGGCATTGTCACCGCAAGGCTCTGCCAAAAAAGGCCTCTGAGGGAAACAGCCACCCCTTGAAAACTATTTGATATTTTTCTACTATCAAAAAATATAAACATTCGTGTAATGAAATAATTGCTACATACCTAAAAAAAAATCCAAACTTTCCTGTTTTTCTTCGACAAAGAAGGTATATAACCACTTAATACAAGATAAATCAAGTTTGCCACGATATTTGAGTTATCTAAAAGAAAATATTGGAGAACTTATAAAATGTATTTATGTGCAAATAACACTTTTTTTTGTCAAGATATCTACACGAAATTACACACGCATCATTTTCCAAATATCGCTTTAAACTCCAAACCAAATGTTAAGGATAGGACAACTATCGTATTATATTATATTTAGCTGCCGTATAGCTGAACGATCAAACGCAAATGCTTCTGAAGAAAACTCTTTTATTTATTAAGTTCCCTACATTATTCATTGGCATAGAATACACTAGTTCACAGTCATTTTGTGGCTATGATGTTGGAGGCTGTTTCTTGTTAATGTTGGGTTGTTAAGTCCGAAAATGATAGTAAAAAATTTCGCCTCACTAAAGCTTTTTGGATTGTAGTCAAGTCATCTAAAATACCCTACAGACTCCTTAGCACATCAATCGCAAATTTTTTACCCTAGTAGTTTTATAAGCAAAGACATCACTATTGAAGACTTACCAATCAAGCTTAAGTTGTGAAAAGTCTTTTACTTGTCAAGCTGTTTTTATTCAAGGCATATCTACAACTTCCACACATGATGTACAGATCGGAACCCTTTAGTTTACAGCTGTCATCCCAGCCGATCAAAATCAGTTTAAAAACATTTCACATAAACTAAAAAAATTTATATTAGAAGAGAAAAGTATTAATTTTTGTGAAGACATCCAAAAAAAGAAATAAAAATATATTTTGAAAAATATTTCCTTTAAATAAGGTATACGAGGTATGACAATTATGTAATGAGACTGATTCCATAAAGACCGTATATTTGAAAATTATTCTACAACTCTGCCATCCCCTTCAAAGTAGTCCCCTTGGGCAGCTATACAGCGATTCCAACGCGTTTTCCATGCTTCGTAACATTTCTGGAATGCTTCGACTGGGATGTCCGCGAGTACCCTCGTCACGGCCGCCTGGATGTCCGTAATTGACTCAAAATGGGTTCCTTTGACCACCGATTTTGTTTTAGGAAACAAAAAAAGTCACAGGGTGACATGTCGGGCGAATAAGGCGGCTGTTGCAACACGGCGATCCCTTTAGAGGCCAAATACTGGGACACGCAGAGGGCGGTGTGGCACTGCGCGTTGTCGTGATGAAGGATCCAGTTACGAGCGATCTTTCGAGTTCTTGGCAATAGTAGATTTTATTAACAGTTTTCCCCGATGGAACGACTTCTTTATAGACGATTCCACGGCTATCAAAAAAGGCAATAATCATCGTTTTCACCTTCGACTGGTCTCCCACTCCGCGTCTCGTCTTCCACGCTTTCACGTCCCTCCTTAAACTCTTGTTGCCATCGAAACACTTGGGCACGACTAAGAGCACTATCACCATACACTCTTATAATTTTAGCGTACGTTTCCGAAGCTGTTTCGGCCAATTTGGCGCAAAATTTTATCGCGACGCGTTGCTCTTGAATTCGTTTTTCCATTTTCGTGACGAGCAGTACAAACACACGTCTACTCAACTTGACGCAGCAGGCGAACTAAACAAGCTAGAGCGATGGTACTTATATCAAGAGAAAGGGAATTTCAAGGTCACAGGTTTACCAGAAGCGCAGCAATAAAATCAGTCTCATTACTTAATTGTCAAACCTCGTATGGGAAAACAATCGTTACTAGAGCAGCTGGTATATTTATACAATTCTCATACTAAAAAATATAATATGAGTGTTGAAACATCGCAATTCGATTTAAGTATTTGACATCAAGGTGATATTAGAAAATCGATAAAGCTAGAAATGACAATCAGTCAGAATCGCTGGTCTTTGGGTTTAGATGACAAAGATGTAACAAATTCATTGCTTCTTTATTATTGTTATTTTCAAACAAGAGTATAAATGTACCCTTTAGTTGTACTGAAGTCTCAATGAAACACGAGTATTAAGCAGAAGTAGGAGCTGCAGCAAAGCACTCATAGAAAAAGGTGAAGTTTTGCCGCAAACCAGTAGCGGTTGCCAATTACGGTGCTTATTTAGTAACAATTCCGATTTGAATGTCCAACTTTGACTGATTTTTGCACTTGCGGAAAATGATTTTCAAACCTCTAGCAGGAAATTGCCATTAGCTTCACTAAGTCACGAGTGTGCAGAGAACCACTGCTGTATTTGGTGAGCTGATTGTGTGTCGAATTTGCATACAAGGCCAGCGGCAGCAATTTAGCTAAGCGGCGCGTCAAATTTGAGAATGGAATGGAGCTGCAGCAGCCTGCGGAGTTTACGAAGGCAACCAACACAAGCAGCAAGCTGATTTCAAACAGAATAGCTGACTGTTTCTAGAGGCTGGCTTGTTTATTGCCATGCGATGATCATGAGGCGGCTTTGAGCGCAGGAAACATTTGAGCGCATGCAACGCACGCAAGCGGCATCAAATAGAGTGAAGAAAGAAATACCAATTACAGTTTTGAACCTACAATTCTGAGGCAACGCGCACTTAACCAGCAAATTTTGTAAATGTGTTGGTATTTGTTGCTATTGTAAATGCCAGAAATATGAATGTGGAGAATTGCACAAAAATCTAAATAATTTTTACTGCAACTGCACTTCGACCCAACTGCAATTTGCAGCTGTAAAGCGGCACTTGGTTTTTGTTGTTGTTATTGTTATGCTGTTTCCTTAAACAATTCGTCAACAAAATAATTGCACATTTATATGCACATGCAAGCAAAGCAAGCTTGTGGTAAAGAAGTATACGTATGCCCAGTGTACTGACATGGCCGACAGTGCGTATGAGTAACATCCGAAATGATACACAATGCACTCTGTCGACGCACACGAGCAGGCAGCAGCAGGGCGACTGCTCTGCACAAGCGACAAATCAATTAAATTATTTTGTATAAATGCTGTCACAGTTTCACAACGATTTCACAGCCATCTCTCTGCACTGCTGCGCCCTTCGCGCCTTCAACGCTGTGCCCAGCTTTTGAATTTATGTGCTGTAAAGTGTTTGTTGCTTTTATTATTCAAAATTACAGCACTTGTTCGTTGGCTGTCGACTTACTCGACTTACTCGCATTACGTACAAGCAACTCCATGAAA
Source organism: Bactrocera zonata (assembly GCA_037783105.1). Taxonomy (NCBI): domain Eukaryota; kingdom Metazoa; phylum Arthropoda; class Insecta; order Diptera; family Tephritidae; genus Bactrocera; species Bactrocera zonata. Next base: position 6,382 of record JBAWJQ010004342.1, read on the forward strand.
TTTTAGTTATTTTGGCAAACAGCGTTTGTGTTGCTGCATTATGTTTTTGTTGTTGCCTCCTTTGTTTGTAGCATTTCAGCACACAGTCGCGCACTGCACGCCATGTTGCTGGCTTTCTCTCGTTACACTCATAAATCGCTGAAGCATTTAAGCATAAATCACACAACAAACTGCTTATTATGGTTGTTGTTGTTATTGCTGTTAATATTGGCGCAGCAAGCCTTTCGGGTCCGCAATTACTTTTCGTATGATTGCCTTAATTCTGGCGAGCTTGCGTCGCGGCAACAGCAACAAATTGCGTTACAGAATGCTGTCTGCCGGCGTAAATCTATGGGGAGCTTTACATTTTTTACCCCTCGGTTGCTGCGTAAATGTTGCCATATTTTTTTTGCGCTTTAACTTACGGCGATTTAAAGTGATAATAAAAGCGAAGTTATTAAGCAATTTCAACATAATTAAGTAGCAACAAAATGCACTATGCGGAAGGCTTAACCCGTTGCGAATGTGCTAATTAAAATTTATTCGTGTAACTTTTTCAAAATTGTTGTAGTCATTACTTTTGCACGAGAAGCTACTGCAATTTATGTTGCTTGTGTTCCCTTACTTTCGCAAGTGATATCTATTATTCATCAATATTCTTTAAAGCGGTTGTCAGCCGTCTAAAGCAGATCTTCGTTCTCTGTTTCGAAATATTTATGATAAAAATAACGAAAAAAATTTCCAGGACCCAATTTCCATCTAGAAATCAGTGCTGAATCGTAACAAAATCGATCCATATCTGAAGTGGATGGTTAGGATAGGTTCGTTGGCTGATCTTTCAGTTAAACTACTATTTATTGATTTGTGAAGCTTTGTGACCAATACTCCACCATTCACCAGCTTAGTGGGATATTTATAAGTTTAAGCCCCTCAGCTTTAATATCGGAAACGCGAAACAATCAAAACGAAAGTGTTAACAGGTTACCATCTAGTCTTCCTCCATACAGCTATTGCAGTTGCCTTTCAGTAAGATTCTCAACATTACAGCGTGGGCGCTGCTAGACCCATGACCTGTTAGTATTCCCACACCTGGGAAGAGGTTAGACTTACTAAGGGTAAAGAGCTCACTGGATCTCCTACTATCAACCTTGATCCAAAAAGATCTTTCGACAGCGTTAAAACCCAACAGGTTTGCCAAAATTTGAATAGATCAACGGAATATGGACTCTGCAATACGAACATCATTGAAAAGTGTTTTGCCAAGTTTGAATGAGGTGAAATGAGTATCGAAGACAATCATGGTGGTGGATGTCTTATTGATGCTGTTACCGACGAGATCATCAAAAAGTCCCCAAGTAGGTTTGGATGACCGTAAAGTAAAATTATTCGCGAAAGCAGGCATTCTTAATATTTTAAATGGAAGTGTTTAACCTTTAATTCACGAATATTTGGGTATGAGAAAGCTCTGTGCATGATGCCCACAATTGATGAGCAGTTTTTGGACATGTTCGGGCTAGAAAAATCAGAATTTTTGCATCGATATGTGATAAGGGTTACAATGTAGCTCCATCATTTCACTTCCAAGTTCAATCAACACTCATTCGAAGGGACTTCAGATGATGAACTCGTTCTAAATCGTGGAAAAATTCAACAGTCGGAAATGAGGGTTATAGCGTCTATCTGGGAGGCACGTGGAATAATAATTCTAGAATACGTTAAAAAGTTAAGGCGTATCAACAGCGACTATTACAGAGTATTATTGGATCATTTGAAGGACGGAATATTCTAAAAGCGGCCGTATTGGAAGAAAAATAATTGTATGTTATCACAAGTCAATGAAAGCGATAATAAAAGTCCTTGAATTGGGCTTCGAATTGTTTCCACATCCACATTATTTTCCGGATCGCTCTATTTCTTTTTCTCTGATGGGAAGAAGTTTTCGTCGAAGGAAGAATCATTGCATCATCTTTAGAGAGTACTGTGGCATACCGGGGACTTTTCAATCGACCTCTTATAGCAGAACTGGTCAAAGCTAACATAAATCTCAGCTATCCAATATCAGAACAAAAGGAAAGTGAAGAACCGACTCGTTCCCATTCTACTATTAGCAGGACTAGGTTACTTTTCGTCGATGCCATTGATAACGAGGTTAGACATACGGCAGTTAGGCAGTTTTGAACGCATAGTTAGTGAGCACAAGGCTGCTAAACCCGCTCTGCTATCGAACTAGATATTCAATTCTCTGCAAGAAACTGCACTCTGGAGCAGTTAATGAGTAACGGATGTAGTTGAATCGGCATAACCGGCGGTCTAACCAAGATTTACAATCGCCCTGACCGTTTTTCTGTTTGTTTGATTAAAATGGTAGTAAATTTTCCAAGATGATCTGCACCACTAAGGACAGATTTTAATTTGGAGCTACGAGTATACTGTCGAAATTTGGATCGCCTGAAGGAATCAATCACACAAATGAGGCCAGCTTTGGCCCATAGATTACGAACTCTTCAGAATCTTCGGATGTTTTGTTGGACTGTTGTTTTTTACTACTTCTTACTTTGTGATTACTACTTCATATTGTTTATATCGAATGATTTCTATAGTGAAAATGGACTTTCCAAATTTTTTCTAAAAGAGCTGAGGATGCATTAGAGAGTTCTATTATAAAACTGCTGTTCAGTTTTCAAAAAGTCATCGAGCATAACCGTAAAAACTTGCACTGCGACAAATCAAACTAATTATGATAAATAAAATCTTTCAGCAGCGAGGACTCGCATTCCGACTTCGCCCGTTTTCAACACCACACCACGAATTTTCCTCCAAAAAATAGTCCGCATTAATTGCAAAGAACATAAATTAAATAATTTCAAATATAAGAGACACTATTTTTAAACTTATTTTATACTTTCTTGCCGCCAAACAATATTACATCCTTAGCAAAAAGTAAAAGCGATAAGACCGGATGGTTTTCACGGCATGACATCCAATTAATTCCTTGAGGGTGAAACACAAAAGCATATAACAGAAGATATCCTGACAGAAATGTATTAAACATTTGCAATGCGAATGGTTAATAACGCGCTAGGATGAAGGGAAAAGGAAAGAGGCTTACTCCACACTCAGCCGTATATACAAACACGCTCAAGAGCCAATAACGCTTGATTTTGCCTGGAACCGTTGATTTCCTTCACGACAAGTATTAATAATTGTGCAGAACACATACACACATATATGTCTTTTATGCTGCCACACGATTTCATCTTTCAGCTGCGCAATTCAATTCGCAATTAAATTAACAGCGTGCGTCCGCATACTGCTTTTCTGGTTTCCGCTTCATTTCACCAAGTTCTCTACATGCTTCGCATATAACAAAATTACATGTGCATGTAATTCTGTAATTCGAAGAAAACATTTCCACCCAGTGATGTGATGGGCGTACGTCCGCGTCAATTATAACGTGAAGGCAGAAACAACAGCAACATCCGTGTTAATGACATAACGGTGTGGCGGTCAAATAAATAACTATACATACTGTATTCTCATTAATCACTGGCATTTATTACCTAATTTCCGTCCGCGCAATCCAAAAATTTTGTTGCGCTAGACCAAAGGCTTAAGCCGCAGTCAAACTAAGTAATAAAGTCCACAGCGAAATATCAATCATAAATCTGTATATATTTGGGTATAGGAGCATACTCTATACACAATTTCGTTGTGCAAAATTGCAGGTGAAATATTCATTGTTTTGATTGATAGATTGCGCGCGTTTGTTATTTTTGTTGGCATACGTAGCAGCATGTTTGCGAACTCATCAACTCGCAACAGAAGTATAACTAAATTAGCAAATTCGTTGTGGTAACAGAACAATTTTCGAATCTGATTATTTAAAGCGACCTTCCAACTCTTCGATATCATTTTTGTTGTACGATGAGTACTTTGCTTTAAAATAGGCCTCAGTTTCGGCGATCACCTCTTCGTTACTAAAAGACTACTTTGTATTTTTTTTGAGATCTGAACAAAGAAAATAGTCGCTGGTGGCCAGATGTGCCGAAAACGGCTCAAGCAGAAGCAGTTTGAAGCCCAATTCATGAAACTTTGCCATCGTTTTTACTGATTTGTGACACCGTGCGTTCTTTGCGTGAAACAGCACTTTTTTCTGTTTAAATTTGGCCGTTTTTATTATTTCGATCTTCCGACGGTGCAATAACGCTATGCAATAGTCGCTGTTGATGCTCCTTTATTTTTCAAGGTAATAAATTAAAGTTATTCCAAGTGCGTCCCAAAATATAGAACATTTCCTTACCAGTCGACTGTCGCATTTTTCCACACTTTGGAGCAGATCAACATGCGGAGTCCACTCGTAGGGAGTTCTGTTTCATCCTTTGACGTAAATCACCACAAAAACTCCGGTTTGTTACGCCTTAACATCTCTAAATACCACTCCGAATCATCAACTAATCGTAGTTTTCGGTCAAAAGTGACGACACGCGGTACCCACCGTGCACAGAGCTTTCTCATACCCTAATATTCGTAGATAAAATGATGTCCACTCTCAGTTGATATCTTTAGAGTTTATATTTACTATGTAGAAAATTTATGGTTTTTCATAATAATTTTTAGGACTGTTTTCCTTGCTAAGAACCTTGTTAAGGCGTCCACAGCCTTCACCGACTTCGGTGCTCATTTCATCACGTCTAAGCTTGGCATACCAATCCTTAATGGTTGATTTTGCTGGTGGAGTGCCCAGAAATTTATCATCAAAGCCAAGAGTTTGTTTCAACTGTATTTTTTCCCTTTAAAAAGTTGCTTCACTTAAAGTGGTATAATTCACCAACTAATGATCCGATGACTGTCAACTTAAAGGTTTATGGCTAACGAAAAATCGTATGGATTTAATTCTAGTGAGGCCAATTATATGTTAGGCTGGGTTAGTTGACCTGATAATCGACGTGATAATAAATGTATCACACCTGAATGGAGCTATGTTCAATAAAAAAACCGAACTTTGCCAAAAAATATGTTTACCAGAGAAGTTTTCAGATAGATCTGGTAGCATGTGAAGACGCAGCAATTTCACAATTCCTAAATTTTTTCATCAATAATATTGCAAGCAGCTTCTCATATTCGATATAGGGTGGCTATAGGAAGTCATACACCGATTGATTGAAAGACATCTCTTAGTTATCCACTAATTACTCTTAAGCAAAAAAAAAAAAAAGATGTTGGTATGAACCAAGACCACAGACCTTCAATACTATTAACTTATGCCAAAGTGTATTAATTTACCGCTATTTACAATAAGCCGCTGTCGGCAGATTTTCACATCCGCTGTTTCTGTTTTATGGCGCTTCTTGCTCGAAGTTGCTTGTCTCCTTCCGTTACACGGTAATGTGCAACTTTCCCGTTTGGTGGTAATAATTTGTCTTTATGTTCCTTTAAATAATTTACAATAATTAAAAACACGAGTATGTGTGCTCTATAATGTTGACAACGATGTCAAGTGACTTCAATGGCTTTGGGCATGGGCAACTTCGTTTTAAAAAGCTCTACAAAGCTTACGCGTTTTTCCCAGTTGTGTGCTAGCGAATATTTGTATAGCACTCATTGCTGCGGGCGTGGAGAAAATGCGCTGCTGCGTTTGTATCCCACGGCGCTTCTTCCTTCTTCCATCTTCCATCTTTCCGTTGACGTGTGCTCTCCTCGGCTTTTCCCGTGCGCAGCGCACAATCACAGTCAATTAAAATTATGGTTCACAAAATTATTATTATTACAGTTATGTCGGCGTCGGGCGTGGTATTGCCATTAACCAAAACTGAGGGAAACGCGAATCACAAAAGGCGACAGCGGCCGCGAGGTATTTGTGAAAAACACCAAAAGCCGCTGTGGATGAGTGTAGTTGTATGGCGCACCACCACCAAGTGAGGCGCGCGCAGGTGGGTTATTTGCACCGTTATGTGGTTAACCACGTACATAATTGACATGTCACTCTGTGTTCGCTATTATGTTTGAGGATTTTGCTTTTGTTTATGCCACATTACAAACGATTACACGCAGATATTTACGTAGCTAAACGTATATGCAAATATATGTGTTTACAGCATACAATGTTGTTGTTATTGCAAATTGTTCTGAATGTAACACGTGTGTAAATACATATTAAGGTGTGTCAGTATATAATTATAGCTCAACATAACAGGTTCTCGACGTAATTTAACAGACGAATTTTATTAAGAAATTATTAACATTTAAGCTCGCCCGGAGAATTGTTGCACACCCAGCTTTGTGACATTGACTACATTGGTGCGAAAAAAACTGGAAAAAAATTTAAGCTGCATAAGCGTATATAACATATAAAAACATAAATATATTAGGATAAATTAATGCCAAAGGTCTTTTTATATCATGAACAGGGTATAAAAGTTGGCCACGAAGCTTATAACACCTAGAAGTAAATATCTTATTGGCTATAAAATATATATAAAAAAAAGATCACCATGACGAGCGGTGTCGTTTCAGCCATGTTTGTGCGTCCTTCCATCCATTCATCTGTATAAGTCTATGCAAATTAGTTCCTCAGTTTTTGAGATATCGATCTGAAATTATGCAAAAGCCCTTTTCTCTTTAAGGAGCGGTTCATTTGTCGAAACCATCGATATCAGACAACTATAGCATGTAGCTGCCATACAAATTGAACCATTGAACTCAAGTGCTAGTATGGAAATCTTTTGTATTTGACGAGTTATCTTCACGAAATTTCTCATGAATTATTATATAAAGTAGTGAAGTAATCTCTGAAGAAATTGTTCAAATCGGATCACTGTAGGATATTGCTGCCGTACAAACTTAACTACAGGATTGCAGTGCTTGTATGGAAAACTTTTGTGTTTGACGGGTTATATTCACGAAATTCAGCACGCACTGTTTGCAATAGCAACATTTCAATCCTCAGAGAAATCGTTCAGATCGGATCACTATAGCATATAGCTGTACAAACTGAACAACCGGAAACAAGCTAGTTTTATATTTGTGTAGATTCGGAAGCCGAAAATAAAATTTTTTCTTGGTTTTTTTTTATTGACGCCTGAAGTTTCAGTTTTTCATTGAAAATAATTCAACATAAAATCCCTATTTTTAATATAAGCGGTGCCTGATTTAAAAATTGTCCATTAATTTTTGACATTTTACACTAAAATATTTCGCAAAAGTATATATACACAACTTCATCTAAGTTCATCCAACAACTTTGAAGCTAATATAATCTCACATAGAATTAAAGTAAATAAATATACAATAAAGTTATACGCACTTATATCTTAGTTATTCGTCATTAGCATGCATGACGTACACCGTGTCGTATGAGCAACACAGAACTAGTACATGCGCTGCACAGTGGCACCGCTCCATATATTTCTTGGAAAAAAATAGAAGGAGTGGTCGTACAACAATGAAACTTTGCAGAAACACTTCTCTGGACTAAATTAAGAAATTTTGAAAAAATCTTGGAAAACCGCCCACTGCCACACCCACCTCCCATAAAACTGCAATTGCCAAAATTTTTATTTTTGGACCTAGGGACTTGAAATTCGGGACACTTCTTAATTGAGTTCTCCTGATGAAAAAAACTTAAACTTAAACGCAAAGTTATACCTTTACCTTGATAAAAATCCAATATAATATGCAATGTATTAATTGAATATGTAACAGGCGAAAAATTGTGTTAGTTTTTATTTGTAATATTATGCAAGCATCATATCTTTAACAATGGGATCTAGTTCTAAGGAAATTTTGTTCGAATGACACCTTAAGCTACTTATGTAAGGATCCGAAGTTATAAGAAGCCTGTTGAAGATATCAGTATTTGTGGAAATTAAAATCGATGTTACTAAAAGGGACGGTAATTGGCAGTTGTTTTTTTTTTTTTTTTTTTTAATTGAAAGTACAGACTCGGAACTTTCATTTTTTTATAGTAGGAGGGCTAAGCAAGGCAAAGCACATAAAGTTTTTTTCCATGAAAAAATGAAAAGTTGATATTTTTTAGTATAATTTTTGAAAAATTATAAAAATTAGCTTACTTTGCCAATTTCAATAAATTTTTTTTTTATAAACAAGTAGGTGCTATATTTTCACTAAAAAATAAAATAAAAGCCAAAGCTATAAACTTACATACAAAAAATTATTTATTTGCACAATAATTTTAATCTGATTTTATTGAATAACTTTCCATCGACTTCTGTTAGTTTTTTTAACTATAAAATTTCACTTTTTATAAAAAACCTTGCTGAATTTTTCTTATCCAAATATTTCTTTACAAAACAAAATCATTAAAGTTTTGAAATTGGAAAGTGGAAAAATCCTATTTTTTCCGCCGAAATGCCACTGTGCACTGCTGTGGATTAAAAATGTCGTTAAGAAACATAAAATATTTTTTTTACGTATTTTGAAAACCTTAATAGTTCAAAACGTGTTACTGCTTAATTTAATTTAATTTAATTTTTTTTATGAGAATAACAATCGCGTTCAAATAACTGCTTCACCCTTTCCATAGCCAGAGCAACAAACTTGTGTTAAGCAAAAAAAAAAAAAAAATAACTGTTTTTGCAATTCTGAATTACATATATACATACTATTACTTACTTACGCTTTCATTGTTGTTATCAATAATATACAAGCTTTTTGTTTAATAATAATATTTATTGTTTCATATTTTTTTTTATGTACTATATACACATTGAATTATTGAGTTACACTTTTGATTTGCTGTCAATTTCAACTCCCTCGCACACACATACACATTCACTTAAAATCCGTAACTTATCAGCTATTATTAAGTACAAAAATACTTACAAATAATGTATAATTAACTACATTTACAAGTGAAATATAACGCTTCAGAATATACATACATACATACATAACATAATAGCGCATTAAAGCTAAGAAACGCAAATACCAAATAATGGAAAATCGTGAATTAACAGCAAGTAAAAGGATTAGTTACAGCTATCAGACAGCTATATGTAAGAACAACTAACAATTATCAAGTCTCTTGTGCACACAAATGTACGCAAATTGAGCTGCAGCAGCGGCGCGTCCTTCCCTCAACGTATAACTCAACGCACATTCGTTGTCTTGGTTACTTGGTTACTTTGGTTCTGCAATTGTGCTGACGCAAGCGTGCTGAGTGGTGAGCGCAGTGACTAGTTTACGCAATTAAACAACAGTTAGTTCAATACAAAGCGCAGAATTCTACAGAATTTAGTATGGCATACATTTGCATATCGTCCACTAAAATGTAAAATAACATAACATCACTTTTCACAAGTTAACAGGCGAAGGAAAAGCGATATAACAGAAGCCATTCGGTTTCAAACAAAATTTGAGTTTTGGTTATAAAATGGTTATACATTGGTTACATGTTGGTTATATATTGCTTGCTTATAGGTTATATATCGGTTAAAAATGGGTTATATCTGACAGCGGTAGCTGTAAATTTTATGAAATAAAAAACTTAATTTCGGTTTTTTTTTTGATGATACGTTGTTTTGCATTTTAGCTGACGATATGAAGTTTGCGTGGCGATTTACCTTCACATGCGCAACTCCATTGTGGCCTCCTCACTGCATATGCGCTTCAAACAGCTAAGCTTTTGCAACTGTAAGACTTATTTAGTAGTATTATTTTCTGCTGCTTATTCAATAGTTTCAAGTATCTTATTGTTTTTGTTGCTAATCCTTAATTTAAATTACACAAAACTCATAGCGCAACCGTACTCCATTCATTTAATTGCGCGCTCGAATAACTGTGAATTGTGGAAAGTAATAAGGAAAAAATAAAAATTAGCCTACAAGCAGTTATCATGGCTAAACTGCATACATTTAGAGTGGCGAGTAGATAAGTGTTGCTTGGAGTGTGCATACACATTAGGGTGGGTCAAAAAAAAAGCATATTCTTTTACGCGTGATTTTCTAGAAATAGTTTTTTGGTTACCTATACAGAAATGCTTACAAGTATGAGTTCTTACTTGCAACGAGAAGGTTCTCGCATAATCTTTCGATAAAAGTACGCGCTTAAGAGATATCCAGTCAACAAAAAAAAATAATAATAATATTAAAAAATTAAATATAATTTTTGTTTTTTAATAAAAGCAGAAAATTTTCTACACAACTATGACTATGTAATTGAAAATGATTTGAATTTCATTGTGTTATAAAAATCATAGGGAAAAAAATTGCCTGAAAATAATTCAACTTCAACCGTTGATAATCTTTTTTAACGGTTAGGTTCACCAAAAAGTCGTAAGAGACCAAACTATAAAATACTAGATGCTCTAGAAAATCTACACAACGATATAACTATTCAAGTAACAAGAAGCGAGATTTGATTTTCTTTTATGATTATCTGATAACAAAAAAATATATATACATATATTTCAAGCGGCGATTTTTCGCGTCACAACTAAAAGGTCATGCTTGGAGAGTTTTTCATAGAGATGTCTGAGAACCTATTTCTCATAGTAACAGGCGAAAAAAAAAATTTTTCGACCCACCCTAATATGTATCTCATTACATATAAATAATTAATATTTTAGTGACATGCTCGCCCCTGTAAATGTATGCAATCGCACATGCAAGTGTGTGCGTGTGCGTTAGTAAGTATATATTTGCGAAACTCACTCAACTCACATAGAAAAATGCCAGTAATACCAGCATCAGTCGCGGCGTCTGCATGCGCGTGGCAAGCTCATGTTGCATGGCCGCATGCTGCTCACTCTTGATGATATGCACTAACACACTATCCGAATCTGTAAGTGTTAATCAAACATATTAATATGCTACTGCAATCGAAATTATATGAAAAGCAACGCCAAAATACAGTCTACAACTGCCCGACAACCACCCGACACAGTCCACCTTCGCTAATAAGAATTCCAATTGCAAAAATGTCGACATAATGAGCATTCGCGTGTATATACGAACCGCTCATGTGTGCGCCATACAGCCAATCGTATGAATGGTACACTCGCTGGAGCCGAGCGCACAACAAAACAGTTGCAAATGCAAGTAAAAATCGAACCGTGTGCCGACAGGTGTGCGGGTGTGCGGGTGGGGGCTCGCAGCGGACGCTACTTACTTGAATTATCTGCTGAACATGTGTAATTCCCCGAGTCCCGGTGCAGCACTCGCGATATCACCAAATTGCTCGTCTTCATTTGCTGCTCCGATACGACGCGTATACCACCGCGCGTTGAGTCGTTAATTAATTCGCTGTCCTTGTACCACATCATATGTGTGTACGGGCCGGGCGCTTGCGGTGCGATGCACGTCAGATTTATATCGCTGCCGCTTTGTATGTAAAGCTCACGATTCGACAGTATCTGCGCTTTCGATGCTGCAGTCAAAACGGTCCGATCATCGTCGTCGTCATCATCATCAACAGCGCCAGCCAACCGAACAAATAGTACAGCGCACGATGAGTCCGTGTGTTGCGTTCGGTGGATTTATTTAATGTGAGTACCAGTCGAGTTGATGTTGTTGTGTGGCAGTGTTATTGGTTCCATGATTATGCGTTGAGTTTGGTATTGATGTTGACGTGTATGGCGTAGGCGGCAGCGTCACCAGGGCGTTTACATTGCCATTGCATTTCATTGCCGTAATCAGCGTTAATTGCGAAAAAGGCAAAATGGAATATCAAGCAGCGCCGACAGCACGAGCAGGTCCATTGAAAAAAAAGAAAAAAAAACATATTTTACGATTAGTCAAAAGGGAGGCCATAAGCGAGCAGTGCTAGAGTGGTTGCGATGTAAGAAATTATCGTAATGAAAGGCTATAACAGGTACTCGTGATGCTAAAAAGTTGGAGGTGGTTGCTGTTACAAATTCATAAATATTTCCAGTGTGAAATATGTTTATGTGTGTAATTTATTTTAACATTCACATTAGGTTATTTTCATCAAATCTACGAAATTACTCGTACTATTTTATTATTTATAAACCATAGATAAAAAAGCTCAAATATAAGGGGGAAGTAGGGGGTGGTACGGTTTTCAAGGTAAAAAAAAATAATTTTTTTGTGAATTCATTGCTCAAATCTAGATTGAATAATTTTATTCGGACCTTTTGTACACTATAGAGCACACTTTTGACAATGTAAGGTAATTTTTCCATGCAGAAATATTGTGGCATAAGCCGGTAACAGAGTTTCTCCCAGGACGTCTTGAGAAAAAACACTTTGCGGTGTTCACCATAACTCGGTTAAAAATTACCGAAAATAAAAAACCAAGAAAAATTAGTTAAACTATAATCAAATCTTCCCCCCTAACATTCTTTGATAATTTTTTTTTTGCATTCAAAAATTTTTGACCTCCATCTAAAGTGTAAACTGTTATTTTCCACTAAAAATTCCGCCATTTTGTGGGTGGAAAACACCCTTAATGAAAAAAAAAATTATTTAATAAACGTTGGGGGCGGTATTTTATGTGTTAAAAATGTTTTCAAAGTTTGAAATGAATCGATCAGGTAGTTTTGAAATGACAGTGAACACGGACTTGAAAAAAAAGATTTGAGAAAAACGCGTCTCTGCTACACTTCTATCCCGACCGCCCTCAGCTGTTTGAGTTAGAGCGTTAAAGGCCAGGAGACTAATAAGACGATATACCTAAGAATATTACTTCTATCGACTTAAAATTTTAAGCACATATTTCTGAAATGTTAAACAATAAGAGAAAATAAAAACAAAAATCGATTTTTCGAAAGTGAAAACCCCTACCTCCCCATAAACTGCTCCATATAAACTGCGCGAGCAAACCGAACCTTCTTCTAAATATAGGGACAATATACTCCTTGTGCTTTGCCCGAAGCGGATTTTTGATTTTCGAACACAGAAAAAAGTCATTAAAAGTCAAATCTGGCGCATATGAAGACCAAACGATGACCCTCGTTTCGTGCTTCGATGTCTTTTGAGACGAGTCTAGCAACTGTTCATACTCAAAACATCAACCAATACAATAAAATATGTTAACTTCACAGATACAAAAGCCTCCTTACAACAGCTTTGATTGGTGAATTTGTATGGCCATTCTGATAAATTAGCAGCTTCTTGAAGAGAAAAGGACCTGCGCAAAATTTCAGATCAATATCTCAAAAACTAAGGGACTAGTTCGGACAGACGGACAAATAGACAGTCGTGCATAGCTAAAACGACTTAGCTCGCCACGCTCATCATATGTATGTCATCATATACTTTGTAGGGTCTCTACCTCTCTACGGACCTTTTGGATATTACAAATATCGTGCCAAAGTGAATATACCTTGCTGTTCAGGGTACAATAATTGGGTATATTCATAAGAGATGTCCCTCTATAAACTCCATATAACAAAACGATTTTAAGGTACATTTTCGATGTCTTCGTCATTGAAGAGTTTTAGGGATGACTCATATAATATGAAGAAAGTTTAAGTTTTCAATGACTTCATGACCTTCTTTAAATGCTTTGTGTCACTTAAATATTTGTGTTCATTAAAAAATAGAATCTCTAATCTTCTTCCACTTCTGCCACATCTTCAACGATTCCGAGGCCGGTAAATGACCTATGCAGACCAAACTGCACACGAGCACAAAAAGATTGTATCAATCCAAGAAAATAATAGCAATCCAAGTCAAATTCAAACTTGAGTGTCCAAATATGACCAAATGCAATATTTGAGTTTGGCTTTTCTGGTGTTTCTAACTTCTTCATGAGACGTAAGAAAATTATTTTCAATAAACAATGAATTCACATTTACATTGATCAATGAACATTATATATTGTGTATGACAAATGCGCGCAACGACGCCAGCATAGAAATAATTTGTTATTATTACCACTCACATTGACTTTTATGCATATTTGTGTGTGTTGCACTAAACATATTTGCGATACTCACTCACAACCATCAGCTTGTACGCCTGACTAATTTTCGGCTCTGTCGACACCTGACACTCGTAAACGCCAGCATCGCGCGGCTGCACCGACACCACCTTCAACACCCATTCGTCTGAGTTGTCGGTGTGACGCGCCAGAAAACGCTGATCGTTCGTGTATGTCATGATGCCGATGGTGAGAATATGTAGGTCACGCTTACGTATCCATGAGACAGCTCGATCTCCCAGATTTCGCACACGACAGTGCAACCGTGCGGTCGTACCGACAGCCGCAATCACCTCACGTTCGGTGGTATTTTCAAATTGCGGCTCACCGCCGCCACCTGCTATACCAGCCACACCTTCGAAACTATCCACAATGACATTGGACAGCTCAAGCTGTGATAATGATGCGAGCGATGGCGATGAGGATGACACAAGTGACGAGGCTGTTAGGTGGCCTGCTAGCGATATTGAGTCGAAATGATGTTGCTGTGGGTGGTGGTGTCCGCTTGAAGTGAGCGCATTTTGGGGCGGCGGGCGATGGTGATGTGGTGGATATCTGGTTGTACCTTCAAATGCTGAAACGAGAAAAAGGATTTATGTGTATAAGAACATTGAAACTGTACGCGCCGCTTGTGAGATTGCCTTGCACAAACACACAAAGGCCTTAGTCTACTTCACACACAAACAACATTCATTCTAATCACAAAATATCCAATTTGTACATTTTAAGTATATACTAAGTAGTGGCATAGCTAAATCGTCTCATTGCAGCCATTATCCCTAATTTCAGCAAATTAACCGAAAACCATTATTTGGCTTACTCAGCTGTGTGCAGGCAATCTGAAAGGGACGTGCTCTGCTTGCAAATTCTCAATTTGGGCGCTTATCACTGTCCAGTAGGCAGTCGGAGTTACATTTCGATTGCTGTTTGCACACGCGCCACACTATAAGATCAACTGTCTTTACCATATTTTCTACTCAGAAGTTTACTTTTTTATACTCTTGCAACATGTTGCCACAAAGTCTACTAGTTTTGCTCATCTGAAGGAATTTCCAATATTTGCAAGTTGCAGGAGTATAAATTGTTCGGTCACACCCGTTCCTAGCCCTTCCTTACTTGTTTTATCATAAGATTTATATTTGCCAATTGTATGTGCTGAAGTAAACAAAATGGAAGCGAAAATCAAGGAACATTCTGTGATGTGAGTTGTTTTTGCCATTTCCTAAAGCAAATATGCGCTATAAAGGAAAGACAAAAGTAAGCAATCACTACATAAATAGCGGAAATACCAATAAACGCTACGGTAAGGCATATGGAAAGAAGTAGAAATAGCAGCTAGTATATGCTTCAGTGAAGCTCTTAGAACAACCTCGAACCAAGCAGCTTTGACAATTATTGCCAACATACTTGTTGTGTTAGCAGCTGGCAGCAAATCAGTTCTTAGACTGAGATAATCCTCGCTGTTAGTCATCAGTAACAAGTAGCATTCTAAGATACTTAATAAATACCGGTTTCGATCTAATACCACGTATTTTCAAAACAGTACAGAATTCAACTTAAAATTTGTTCCTAGTATTACACACTCCACCAGAGCAGACTGATAAAGAGCCTGGGTGGGCAAGGACACAGGGATAAGCATCAAAGCAGTTGGTTCCAACTTAGATAATCGAGTAGAAGATGAACAACAGGGTAATCGCGGCATGAAAGGAATATGTGCCGCACATGACCAGTACTCAAATTCAAAAGGAATTACATGAGAACTCGAGTAGAAGTGCTAACAGGTCACTGTCTAATCTATAGACATGCCGTTAAACACCATATAACGACTATTTTAGATACTGTAAGACGGTAGATGAGGAGACTATGAAATATTTCTATGCAAATTCAAAGCTTTTTATAGGCAAATAATCGAAATCATCGGTTAAGGGTGTCTTAACAATGTAAAGGTCTCACAGATAACACTTTTTATAAATGAGCTATCCACCGGACAACAGCCGCTGTCTATTTATTCGCTGAACTATGTCAATGTCGCTGTATATCTCGTGTAGTTCATCGTTCCATCGACTGCGATATTTGGTGTTGCCAATGCGCAAAGGAACATACATTTTTCACAAAGCCTTTCACTCGAACACTGCTAAGGCGGACTCAAGATATGATGCCATTGTCCGTGCCTGCGCACTATAAAACAGAATGGAAATAATGAGGAACTTATAGAGTTTAGTTTTTGTTAGTCGAAAGAGGACTCTACTTCTCTACTACTACTTTTCAATTGGTGGTCAAGGCTGATGTTGTTGTTAATGTTAAGACCGCGTCCAAGATGGGGGAAATTATATATGCACTACTTCAAAGTTATTACGTCAAAAGTGTTGATTGAGCCTGTTTGTTTGATGACAGAAGATATTTCCTCTTGTCTTCGTTCAAAACGATACCCATACGCTTGATTAGGCGTAAGTTAAAAAATTCACTTAAGTATTAGACTATAGATTTTGTCTGGAAAGTAATAGAACTGCCGACGCGACTGTACTTCGGAGCGTGCGCGCGCTGACTGGATTCGGTAGGGGGCGTTGCTAGCTAACGAAGAAGCGGCCGGTTAGTTGTCTCCAAGCACCTGGAGAGCCAGGACAAACATTTTCTAGCGACGTGCTTCTGTGAGTGGTGCAAGCCGAAAATGCAGCGTTCGTTAGACCAGAGGTACGCAATTAAGGGGGGAGATGATTAAGAAGCTTCAAAAAATGTATTTATTTTTTCTTAAATCTCCTTAAAAGATATCTAAGAATATATTCCCAAAATTATAGAAAAAAATTCGAAATATTTTTGAAGCTAGAAGGAAAATAGTGACCGAGCATCTAGCAGATATCTGAGCGATTGAGCAGAAAGCGAAAACTTTGACGGGCGATTTCTCGGTTCTTCATTTTTACGATTTTACTGAATTGTCGAGCAAGATAAGAAAAGAAGTAAACTTCCTATCGAAACGAATCAAAATGCGTTGTATTTGGAATTAAATTCTATTTTAGGTGAACTTAAAATACCTTAAGAAAGTTAACATTAATCCGGTTTTCAAACGATTTAAAGTAATTTGTTTTTTAAATGCATTTTTTTTAATATGCGAAAAATTGTTGAATTTTTCCCTTTTTGTAGAATTTTCTGGGTTCACCTAAGAATTACACTATTGAAAATTAAAAATTTCTTTTAGTTTTTTGTTTCAGATGAAAATTGTGACCTGCATCATGCCCTCCACACAGAAATTGCACACTCGAGGCGCCTCCGTAAATTTCTTCAAACATGAAGAATATCTAATGAAAATTAATTAAAAAAAATAGAGAAGATTCTTCAAATATATAAAATTAAATCTTAAAAGCTTCATTTTAATCAGACATTTTTTTCCTTTCCCAAAAAATCCTTGAAAATATAGATTTTTTGAAGCTTCTATAGCAGACTTCCCCCTTAAATTCTATGTGAAACTCGGTAAATCTGAGACAGAGACGTTTGATATGATCGAGTAGACTTACCCAGATGTTTACCGTTCGCTTAATTGCTACAGATGTTAAATTTATCAAAATCTGTGGTTCATGACATTGTGACGGAGCACTTGAACATGCGCAAGGTGTGCGCGAAGATGATACCAAAAGTGCTCACTAACGACCAGAAATTTGACGCGGGTGAAAGTGTGCCAAGAAAATTTGAACATGCGAAAAAGTGACCCCCAATTTTTGAATAACGTAATCACAGGTGGCAAGTCATGGATCTTTGAGTATGATCCCAAAACAAAGAGGCAATCTTTCTTTTCTTTTGAGCCGACAGAGGGGATCTAAGCTATTCCGGAGGATGCCTTCCGTGACGCCTTCAATGCTTGGAAATCGTGCTGGCAGCGCTGCATCGACGCAAACGGAGTCTATTTTGAAATTTTTTAAAGTATTGTAACTATTGGTTCAATAAATTGTTTTAAATCGATTCAGTCATTTTACTTTCCACACAAACCCTGTACGAACCCAACAGTGCGGACGCCAATTATTGCATAGACAGACAAACACATAGATGTACTTATATAGGGTGATTTTTTAAGAGCTTGATAACTTTTTAAAAAAAAAAAACGCATAAAATTTGCAAAATCTCATCGGTTCTTTATTTGAAACGTTAGATTGGTTCATGACATTTACTTTTTGAAGATAATTTCATTTAAATGTTGACCGCGGCTGCGTCTTAGGTGGTCCATTCGGAAAGTCCAATTTTGGGCAACTTTTTCGAGCATTTCGGCCGGAATAGCCCGAATTTCTTCGGAAATGTTGTCTTCCAAAGCTGGAATAGTTGCTGGCTTATTTCTGTAGACTTTAGACTTGACGTAGCCCCACAAAAAATAGTCTAAAGGCGTTAAATCGCATGATCTTGGTGGCCAACTTACGGGTCCATTTCTTGAGATGAATTGTTGTCCGAAGTTTTCCCTCAAAATGGCCATAGAATCGCGAGCTGTGTGGCATGTAGCGCCATCTTGTTGAAACCACATGTCAACCAAGTTCAGTTCTTCCATTTTTGGCAACAAAAAGTTTGTTAGCATCGAACGATAGCGATCGCCATTCACCGTAACGTTGCGTCCAACAGCATCTTTGAAAAAATACGGTCCAATGATTCCACCAGCGTACAAACCACACCAAACAGTGCATTTTTCGGGATGCATGGGCAGTTCTTGAACGGCTTCTGGTTGCTCTTCACCCCAAATGCGGCAATTTTGCTTATTTACGTAGCCATTCAACCAGAAATGAGCCTCATCGCTCATCGGACACGGACGCGAAACACATTTCGAACCGAACACTGATTTTGGTAATAAAATTCAATGATTTGCAAGCGTTGCTCGTTAGTAAGTCTATTCATGATGAAATGTCAAAGCATACTGAGCATCTTTCTCTTTGACACCATGTCTGACATCCCACGTGATCTGTCAAATACTACTGCATGAAAATCCTAACCTCAAAAAAATCACCCTTTATAAGCAGTCAGTAAAATTTTAGCTGTTCTACTTAGCTTTATAACAACAACAAAAGCAAATATAATATTTTAATTTTATGCGCCCTGCAGCGTGTTGCATGAAATACGCAAATGTGTCTGAGAAGCATCATTTTACTATTATTATTGAGTGCTTTTTGATCTTAATATGCAGATAATTTATAGCCAAAAGCATTCGTTGGCACATTTGGTCTTAGCATTATTAGCTATGTTCATTATATATTGCCTAATTATAGCCTTGAAAATAATGAATATTTTCTTTACATGATTATGCCAGTGTACTTATATACAAATCAGTTTGACATGTGGTTAAAGATTGCACTATTGTATTTCACTAATACAAGTAAATACCATTATTTCATAAAACCTTTCATTTTTTGCACCAATGCACTTTTAATCAAAATATTGGGATAACTCTGCCGAAGTAAAATTGTCTCAAAGCGCAGATGCTATGTTTTAATTATATTTGCATACACAAGCCACAAACAAGATCAACCGAATTTTAATCCTGCTTGAAGATTTCATCTTACAGTTGCAGGTTTTTGTATTTACAAAGCGTAATAAATATTTTATGTATGCGTGTGTGTGTATATTTCAAGGACATTAGTACAGTGGCACAAAATAGTTAAATACTTAACATTTCAGGTAATTTTTAAACACTCTTTGGGGTTATATACATAAGGGATTCGAGTTTTGTTTTAATTTACAAATATATAACGTATTTATAGGGTAGTCGAAAAAGACTTTTCGTATTTCTTATCAAACTTCAACTTATTTTTTTTTTTTTTAATATATTTATAATTAACTTTAATAAATCAAATATGTACCATTTTGCCGACCGCTTTTTGCCATTTTCCGCTAGAGACATTATTCCATCAGTAAAAAACTTGTCTGGTTTTTCGGCGAAACTACTGCAAGAACTAAATTTCACAGGCTATTCTTAATGCTGACTTTACTCCATTAAAGGAATTTTGCATTGACTGAAACAAATGGTAGTCCGATAGTGCAAGGTCAGTGCTATATGCTGGATGCATCAAAACTTCCTAGCCAAGCTCTCCCAGTTTTTACCGATTTATCAAAGATGTGTGTGGTTTAGCGTTATCCTGATGGAAGACGAAGCCTTTCTGTTGATCAGTTCCGGCCGTTTTTTTTCGATTACTTGCTTCAATCTCATCAAATTTTGACAGTAAAATGTAGAATCAATCTTTTGACTAAGCTGAAGCAGCTTATAATTCCTTTCCAATCCCACCCAACACTCAGCATAACTTTTCGAGGTGTCAATCCTGGCTTTGCGACCATTTGTTGAGCTTCACCTGACTTGTATCACGATCTTTTTCGCACATTACTCTCGTATTTGATCCACTTTTCGTCTCGTGTTACCATTCGCTTCAGAAATGGTTCGATTTGATTTCATTTCAGCAAAGAATCGCTGTGAAAGAGCTGAATGCCATTCCAGAAAGTGCTTATGAAAAGTGTTTCGAGGACTGGAAAAATCGTTATTAGTATAGTTTGGTCTCTTTATAGAGACATAGTATATGTATATATGTGACCTGGTCTACGAAAAGGGGCTTAGGTGCCAAAAAAATTAATTTTCACTTTTTAGTTCACGTGAAAAAGCATCTCATCTTCCATCCAAATCACCTAAAAAGTGAAAATTGATTTTTTTGACACCTAAGCCTCCTTTTCGTAGACCAGGTCACATATTATTAAATATGCGCCGACTAGACAACTTTTGGCAACTGTGACAAAAAAATTACAATTATTCTAAAGAACTGAATATCTTAAATTGTATTCTCGGTCAACTATCTTTTCCAGTATTAGAACCTAAAACAAAGGTTAGAAAAAAATATATATATTTAACCACCAGTTGAAGTGTAACACATTCACAAACATTATAATTGAGATGTGCTACTTTCGTTGCACACCACTGTACGAATGCTTAAGTGTAGTAGTAAACGCTTATTCGTCGAAGCGCTGTGTGGCTCCTTTGCTGGCAGTCGTTCATACGTTTTGTTGACTTTACTGATCACACACGATTACATGTATTACAAATGATTTACGAGTGTCAGCAGCTTATGTGTATTGTGGATTATTGATCAGATTATTATGCCTTTATGAACTAAAACACAGTTGCGAATTGATTAATGTGACATGTATGCTTAATAACGGAAAATATGGATTTGCTATTTGTATTTATTATGTGCATTGAAAAGGAATCCTGGTCCAACGTTAAAGTAATGTGATTTTCTGATAGTTTGTGGCAGTCGATGAATTTTGGTTACATTCAGTATGTCTTACTGCTCTTTTACTGTAGCTTTTGTGGTGTCACATAAACAGTTAAGTGTAAACTACGTCGCTACTTGCCATTTCCCTCTATTTGCCCTGACGACTCACTATACTACGATTGTAGCAGAAAAATTCGAAGAAACCTTAGTAATCAGAAACATAAAAAATTAATTTTTTATATTGAAAACAACTATGAATGTCTGCAAAATTTCCCTACATAACCATAGAGAGCACTCTGAGTACTAACACTGCATTCAAATTCAAAATTAATGAGAAACTTATAAGTCCTGCTCGCTGACAAAAATTGTGGCTCAAATATTCATAATCTACATAATCGAAATACACCTTCACATTTAATATTGCTTTAAAAATTATGTGCAAATGTATATGCAAGCATATTTGCTGGGCTTCAGAGTGTATTATTCATCAATGCTGTAAGAAACAATTCCACTTATTTGAACTTTTGCTCGCAGCCAAATTCCAACACTACAACGGCAGCATGCTATGTACTTGCAGAAAGTTTTCTAATTCTTTCTCCTGAAACTGAAGAAGAATATTTGAGCAAACTGGCATTGTAGCCTACTCACACTGTGTGCAAGTTCCGTAGGGAAATTCTTGCAAGTAACCAACTGCGGTGAGTGCGGAATTGTACTAAGCAGTATATACTTGTAAATATACTTTTAAGAGTATATTTGTGTACAAAGACAGCGCTTAAATTTCTAGGAAACTTGTTAAACATTCAATATTTATAAAGCCATTTTAAAGTTCTACTCCCAACACGGTGGAAATCGGTTGTAGTAACATTTCCTTAATGGAAAATAAATTCAACAGCAAAAAGTAATTACAAAATTGGTGCTGCAAGTTGTGGCATTAAATGGAAAATTAATTTGAATTTTGAATACATAAACTGTAGTTTCCGGCAGTGAGCAAATTTCTGTTGAAAAAATTGTGTAGAATTAAGGGCATGAGTAATAAAAGCAGCTGTCTGCAACAGTGTTGAAATAAGGTGTTACTAATAAATTGCTTAATTCACTTTGAGTAGTCAAAAAAAAGGCTGTTCGTATTTCTAATCAAACTTCAACTTATTTTTTTATGTTTATTCTAAAAATTACATAAACAATTACACACAATTCTTCATTTTTTTAAATAAAAATTTCAAATTATAGCGAATTTCTTCATTATTTTCACTAATTTTTGAACAGCCGTAACTTTTTTTTCGACTTCCCCGCATTTAATTTTGACTAAATGAAGCCTGAAACCTCGCCTTTTCATAACTATATGTTATGACACAATGTGGTGGGTAGCACTGGAGATATACGAGTGCAACGACATCTATTGACAAAATACGAAAAGACTTTTTCTACTAACTAATATATGAAATATTTGCTTTAAAATTAACTAGCCATATGTGTATTCATTGCATAGCATAAATGCTGGCTCTACATTAAGGCCTTAACTACTTTTACTACCGAATCGTGGAATGCTAAGCGAAACATGATTGATACAGCGAGATATTTCTAGTAAAGAGGGAGTCTATCAAAGAGTCGCACTTCACTGTGTTGGTTATACTAAGAGCTGAAAGAGCAGTGTAATCAGTTAGTAACTAAGTTATAGCACGAAATTCGATTAAAGTCGTTTAGCGGCCGTGACATTATTGCGTACTGTTTAACATGCTGCCAGAGTCAGCAATCGAAGTGGCAGCCTACTATGTGACAGGTATATTAAAAAGTTCGCGCTTCACCATAGTAAAGAAAAAAATATTTTTTTTGCAAATACATTTTCTTATTCAACATAGTTTGCCCTCAAGAGTGATGCACTGATTATAGCGATCCTTCAACTTTCGATATCATTTTTGTAGTACGATTAATTTCACTTTACTTTCGTCCGAAATTAGTTTGTAGACTTCGTTGATGATTTTGTCGGTAGCAACCACTATTGGGCGCCCGCTGCGTTCACTGTCTTCCGTGCTCATTTCACCACATCTAAACTTATTATCCAAACCGCTGAGGGTGAATTTTTTTGAGGCAGTGTCTGGAAAGTCGTCCTCAAGCCAAGGGTTTATTTCAACACTATTTTTTACCTTCAAAAATGTATTAAATTAAAAAAATATTTTATCAACACGCAAAATTGTTTTTTTTTTTCACTTTTTTCCAATAACAAAAATTGCTTCACTCAAAGTCATATGATTCAGAAAGTAATAATCCGACAGCTGTTTGTATTATACACGTGTCTTTTGAAGGTTAAGGCTGACCATAAATTATGTACATACTTCTAGTAGTGCCATTGATGTGTCAGCTGACTTGTTATAGCACTGAAATTAATTATTTAGAGTGATGGTTAATACACCATCGTGTTTAGTATGCATCTACAACCGCGAATTTTAACCGTTATCCATAAATTTTTCACTTTGCTAAGATTATATGAGGCCTCAGCTGTGACACGTTGAGCAACCGCAAAATATTTTATATTCTATTTGGTATATACTTACACGTTGTATGTGTGTGGGAGTGTAGCTTTAATTATCATTACATATATCTCTTCGAAACAGGGTGTTTCAAGTGGAAATTATATAATAATACTTTTTGTCTTGGTATTATATGGCATATATTTCAGGTATTTAGAGCATGATATATCGGAAACCCTTTTTATTTGTGTTGTTTATTACAGCTTCTGTGCAACTGAAGTTAACGATTTTTTTTTTGAAGCCTTATCACACATCAATCACATGACTATGTTTCGAGACACCCTTTTTAAAATAACTTTGAACTTGTACAACTTATTCGAACATTGAAAATTTGCATTCTTTGATATAACGGAAGCGACACATGAATGAGCAACGTCTGCTCGCAAGTGTAGAGATGAAGCTAGCATTAGGCACCGCGAAGGAAAGCCGCACTGAGTAATGGCAAATACTGATTGCAAAGACCTGGTGTTATGCTTGTTTGCTGCCGGCGAGCCTGTACTGCGTAAAATAACTTTCTCAGAAAGACTCTAAATTGATGTGTGTGTGTGTGTTTTTTGTCAATTATTGGTTAATGATGTTTTACATGCGTGTATCATCCCACGCAAATGTTCTCTTAATACAATTTTAATTTATTATTGCCGCTTGCAAAGTGTGTACCGAATGGTGAACGATGCGGTTATGTTTGTCGAACTTGAGCGCTTCAAATGCTTACAAAACCCAAATGAAATGCGGCGACTTGCTTTGATGTTCTCGTTTACACACAAAATTATGTATTTATAACTGATGACTTCTAAGAATTGTGTGTGAATGTGTATAAAAAATATTTTAACTTTTCTTAAGTGGCGTAAACGCATTTCTACGCATTTGGAATTTTGTGCTGTTTTCTCAATATCAGCTCGTTATGAGATTAGCATCAGGCGGTGAATGTGTGCTTGCTGTTAAGGGGGTATTCTAATCTGGAAATTTAAAAAATCGAAATTTTTTTTTTTATATTTTCAAAGTCTAACTAATCAAGAATATGTGCACAAGAGAATTTTCAAAATTCAAATTATTTTCGGAGATATAGGTATTTTTCTGACCCGGCATTCAAACTGGCTCGGCCGGATAGCGAAACTTTAAACGCGTTTTTCTCAAAATTGACTTTTTCGGAACGATGCCCACGATTTCTCAGGTTATACTGGACCGATTTACTTTAAATTTTTATAGAGTCTTCTTTATAGGCTTGTCTATGGTTGGAATTAGCCTTATCCCAAAATTTTTATTTTTATTATTTTTAAAAAATTCGAAAAAGTCAGAAATAGTGAACCAAAAAAACTTTTTTTTCAGGCAGTCACCATTTCGTGAAAAAAAATGTTTCCCACTTTTCCGTAGGTCCGGCCATTGCGACATTATTCTAGATTAATAATCTTTTTTTTAGGTTTCAGATAACTTGGAGGGTTGAAATCATGGGCATGGTCACGTGGAAATTTTTAGAGACCCCCCACTTCGTCAACTCATAATTTTTGAATTTTTTTTACTTTTTTTTTAGTTTTTAATTTTTTCTGTATTCTTCAGAAATGAGTAAATAACTAATAAAAAAATGGATAGTAAAAATTAATTAATTGCCTTTTTTACGAAACTTTAAAAATTACCTGAAATTCATGCTTCTAGACTACGCAATATAATATTTATAAAAAAACTTAGTTGAAGTTTCATTTGAGATACGAAAAGATTATATTTTATTGTAACAAAATACAAAAAACAGTATCAATTTCTAGGAAAGAATTGGATCCACAGGCCATTGCCTTCTAAGATTACTTTGCTTCTTTCTGTGTACTTCATATAAAAAGTCAAACTTAACATTTCTATTTTCAAGTCAGAGTGAATATTATGAACATAAATTAATGACGCACACCTCCTATATTGTTAGAGGCTATATATACATATATATATATATATTGGGTAGTCGAAAAAGTCTTTTCGTATTTTGTCAATAGATGTCATTGCAGTCATATATCCTCAGTGCTACCAATCACATTGTGTTTTACTATATTGTGTTGGAAAGGTAAGATTATGTTTAACAAAAAAAATTTAACTCAAGGAAGTTACAGCTGTTAAAAAATAAGTAAAAATAATTAAGAAATTTGCTATATTTTGAAATTTTTGTTGTTCATGTTGTGTCATACCATAAAGTGTTGGAAAAGTAAGATTTTAAGCTTCATTCAAACAAAAAAAAATTAAATTCGGAGAAGTTGAAAAAAAGTTACAGCTGCTCAAAAAGGAATGCAAATAATGAAGAAATTCGCTATATTTTGAAATTTTTGTATAAACAAGGAAAGAATGCCACGCAAGCCACCAATGAAATTTGTGAAGTTTACAGAAACGATGCAGGATCAGTTCTTGTAGCACAACAATGGTTTGCTCGCTCCTGTGCTGGAAATTTCAAAATTTCGATTTACACTGATGCAAGTCTTACACTGATGGAATAATATCTCTAGCAGAAAATTGGTACATATTTCTGCATTTATTTATTGGTACAAATATGAAAAAA
The DNA here is from genome assembly GCA_037783105.1 of Bactrocera zonata. Taxonomy (NCBI): domain Eukaryota; kingdom Metazoa; phylum Arthropoda; class Insecta; order Diptera; family Tephritidae; genus Bactrocera; species Bactrocera zonata. The sequence goes on from JBAWJQ010004342.1 coordinate 32,541, forward strand.
TTAAGTTGAAGTTTGATTAGAAGTACGAAAAGACTTTTTCAACCAACCAATATATCGTATCGAAATTGAGTGTCTTATTTACTACGCTTCACTACTTCAAATGACATAGATAATATAACATATGTTCAACAACTTCAGTTTCCGCACTGAGATATAAACCAGTTTTAACCAATATTAAAATTTTTTTCTCATATTCCATTTTATTTCATGTTTCATTCATGCCACTGTAACTTTCCGAAAATGTTGTTACGTTATTTTGCATTTCAAGTGACGATGTGTAAGTCCAACGATTTAAGAGCAGTATATACGAGTATATGTCTAACTTTAAAGTTTTGAAATAAACAAAAATAATAAACATCTGTGTCAAAAAAGCGCCACAGGCGGCCACTGGATTCTCATTCACTCAGAACTGCAAAAGTTTTTCCGCTATTGATATTGTACAGATTTTGCTGGCAGTCAGTATGAAGGCAAACATTGCGTAGATACATATATATTTTTTTACCTATATATATATGCACGTATATGTGCACAACGTGTCCAACAAAATTTGCTCCCAACTATTCCTATGCTTTCCCATCAAATTATTTTAGGAATTTTTGGTAAATTGTTCATGCAGTTTAAAAATTTCCAACTACTGGCCGAATAATATTTAAAGTCTCTTACGGCAAACAAGTGGGTACTCATTCCAATTGAATGCGCATGTGAAATGTTTTATGACTTCATAGATCAGAAATGCACAAATATATGTATGTAAATATAATGTAAGAAAGTTTAAAGTTAGAGTTTCGTAAACAATTTCAACTTACATAAATATTTTTGTAGATATATGCGTATAGAAAATATTTTTATTAAACCTTAAACAGTATACATCAAGTTCACCAAAAAGCTTGTAACTACTAAAACCCAGAATGAAATAGAGATCTTATAATAATAAAGGGTGATTTTTTTGAGGTTAGGATTTTCATGCATTAGTATTTGACAGATCACGTGGGATTTCACACATGGTGTCAAAGAGAAAGATGCTCAGTATGCTTTGACATTTCATCATGAATAGACTTACTAACGAGCAACGCTTGCAAATCATTGAATTTTATTACCAAAATCAGTGTTCGGTTCGAAATGTGTTTATCGACAAATTTTGTTCAGCGATGAGGCTCATTTCTGGTTGAATGGCTACGTAAATAAGCAAAATTGCCGCATTTGGGGTGAAGAGCAACCAGAAGCCGTTCAAGAACTGCCCATGCATCCCGAAAAATGCACTGTTTGGTGTGGTTTGTACGCTGGTGGAATCATTGGACCGTATTTTTCAAAGATGCTGTTGGACGCAACGTTACGGTGAATGGCGATCGCTATCGTTCGATGCTAACAAACTTTTTGTTGCCAAAAATGGAAGAACTGAACTTGGTTGACATGTGGTTTCAACAAGATGGCGCTACATGCCACACAGCTCGCGATTCTATTGCCATTTTGAGGGAAAACTTCGGACAACAATTCATCTCAAGAAATGGACCCGTAAGTTGGCCACCAAGATCATGCGATTTAACGCCTTTAGACTATTTTTTGTGGGGCTACGTCAAGTCTAAAGTCTACAGAAATAAGCCAGCAACTATTCCAGCTTTGGGAGACAACATTTCCGAAGAAATTCGGGCTATTCCGGCCGAAATACTCGAAAAAGTTGCCCAAAATTGGACTTTCCGAATGGACCACCTAAGACGCAGCCGCGGTCAACATTTAAATGAAATTATCTTCAAAAAGTAAATGTCATGAACCAATCTAACGTTTCAAATAAAGAACCGATGAGATTTTGCAAATTTTATGCGTTTTTTTTTTAAAAAAAGTTATCAAGCTCTTAAAAAATCACCCTTTATATATATATTAAGGCAGGTCCGTTTGTTTGTCTTTATACGCGCAATAATTCCTCAGTTTTTGAGATATCGATTTTACAGGCGTTCTTTTCTCTCCAAGAAGCTGTTTAACTGTTAAAACCTTCGATAACGGAGCATTATATCACAAAGCTGTCCTGCAAGCTGTTCGAAAAAAAATTCAGTCCTTGTATGGAAAACTTTTTTATTTGATGAGATATCTTCACGAAATTTGGCACGTAATATTTTCCACATTAGAGTTATAATCTGTGAAGAACTGTTGACGTCACATTACTATAGCGTATCGCTGCCATACTATTGAACGTTCAAAATCGAGATAAAGATAATCTCAAAATCTTGATGTTACAAGAATTGTACTTGCGAGGGGTATTACAGATTTCATGCAACTGAAGTTAACGTTTTTCCTGTTTCACTAAAACAGCAGTCACCTTACAAGACCTACAAAAATTAAATATTTCACTCTTCATTTCTTTATTCAGTTTATTACTGCATGTATTTAATTAATAACCAATTAAATAACCAAATAGTAACAAATAAAATAACTGATTATTAACCAATTAAATAACCAAATAGTAACAAATAAAATAACTGATTACTAACTGATTAATAACCAATTAAATAACCTATTGAAAGTATAATAAGGATTTAGTGTTCTTTTGTCACATAAAATGGTTTCTTGAACTATCATACTAAATATAGCTTCATATCAACAGTTTGCGCTCATTTAATGTAAACCTTATTTTACTGGCACATAAGATTACATACATATTTAAACAAAAAAAATTTAAGCATCCAACTAAAAGAAATTAGTGGAATCGGCTTCAAAACCAACGATCCATCGGTTGTAAAGCCGAAACCTTTAATTATGCGTCATTTTCGCTTGACTAACTTCTTATGAAGTATTTAGTATGCAGCTACCTAAGGTACCATTTTGACTTGCTTACTAAGCAACAATCATTACTTTATTTGCGTTAAAGTAAATGCAATTTTTTTAAGTGCAAAAAGCAATGACAAACTGCATGTAGCTTTTAGTATTTTATTTTCTTATGATTATTGCTGAAGGTAGGGCGAATATTTTCATTTTTTTTTAGATACTACAAACTTTAGCATGGAAAAAAGGTTTGCCCTAATACTATATACTAAAGCTCATGTTTACTTCGCGCTATGCATGACACGTCTAAACCGCCAGCAACCAGGAAAAATGTGTCATTTTGTTTTGCATGTCATTAAGTATAAAGCAGGAATTAATTTGTGAAAGTCAGTGAATTTTTCAGCATAGCTTACACGCGCCTCTCATACACAAACAAGTATCCCAATTTAATATAGAGAACATATACTTAGCGTATACTTAAGTGTGTGTGTGTGTGTGAATGATGTTAGATGTAAGCTGATAAACAGGTACATGACGACAATCGCGAAAACAAGTTGGTGCCACAAAGCTGGCGGTCGCCCTAACTTCACTCACAAAAGCACAAAATTTCCATATAAACAAAAAGACACATACAAATGTATACACATATATACTTATACATATATATGTATATATGTATATATGTGTATATAGACATAGACGTTCATAGACATACTTATAGCTATGCTTACCGTATGCGTTGCTTTGACTTCGCTCAACGTTTGTGGTTAATCCGAACACAAGCAGCATCATTACGTATTCCAGCAACATTTCATGTGAAATTCCGTTATATGCAATATTTTTTTACTTGTTTACTTGCGCTTACTCGCTTGTCTGCCGCTACTGCTACGATGCCTGTGAAAGGCTGCCGCAATTACCAAAATGACGACGCCCGCGACAACAGCGCCGACCAACAAGGCGACAGTCGAAAGCTCAGCGCCGCGACGTCGATAGCCAAAGAAGATTTACGAAAATTAAAAAAAAAAAAATCGTCTGACGAAAAACAGCACACCAACGTCGCTACTTGCAACGTTGTTGCTGCTATTGTTATTAACGATGACAACTGCTGTCAGAAATGGCTTGTTGCTTGCGACAATGATGGCGCTTGAAGGACGTTACCCAACTCAGCCCCAACCGCGATTGACGGCGGATAGTTGACGCCCGTGCTCGTTGTTGTTGTTGCTGCTGTTGTTGTTGCCGTTGTTGCTGCTATTGTTGTTGTTGCTGCTGTTACTGTTGTAGCTGAGCCCTTCGAAGGCTTTGCGCGAACGCGTACTTACGCAGCTTCACTGTCGTTGACACGAATCGCAGCTTGCTGCAATGGCCTTCAACACACGCACAAACACGCACACATGCACCGGCAGTGTGGTTTCCTTTTCACATGCATATGCAAACACTTGCCGATTCGATGAAGCGATAACAAACTTGCGTTGCGCTGCTTGTGCAGCATACAACAAACAAACATGGGCGGTTTACAAGCGCTGGCTTAACTGTATAAGAGCGTGCTTATATATATGTAGGTATTTACGTATGTATTTGTGTATAAATATATATTGTTTACTAATTGCGTGTGGTCGAAGCGCTTGTCTGTGTTTTGTTTGCGCAACAATTATGTCGGCTTCGAGCTCACTTCACTCAAAACAATTAAAACTGCATTTGCTCAGGCATATCCGCGTTAGACCACGCTTGGTCAGCGCACGTGGCGCACACATTTAATGGAATCGGTAATTTGTCGAACTGCGCTTGGCTCGCTAGCTGTGTGCCTTACTTAAGATTTTTTAGACCTTTTGGCTCAAACACTGCACTGCGATCAACAACCAACTTGCTCCAAGGCGCTCTGATATTTTTATTTTATTTTATTAAACACAGCTTGTTGGTTCAAAAGCTAGTTAAACGTGTACTATTTGCACAAACTCTAATTGCTTTGCCACTTGTGCTTGCCTTCATTTAACGTCCTTTTTTCCTTACGTTTTTTTTTTCACTTTCAATACAGACGGCGCTGGCACACACTGACACACTGCACTTGCAATAATATTGGCGGAAGTATATTTATAACTTTTGTAGTTCCGCGACACATTTCACTTGAAACTTATGACTTCCGCTTAAAGGAAATGGCATTATGCCGAGCATTTCCTTGACAAGTGCAGAGTTACTAACAGCAGCTGACACTTTAACAATTTTTACAGCGTGCCATTTCATTGCGGCACCTTCAGCATAATTTGTGCCAGCATAACAGCTTACATATCACATCAATTCAATTTAATCGCCCCCAAACACATACACACGCACAAACACTTGTCAGCAATGAGTTAGCAGACACAGTCACGGCTAGCCACTGAACTCACATTTCGTGTAGCCAACAAAACATTACCTTTGGCTTCAATTTAAATTGCACTCTCCCTTTTGTATGAACGCACGGCGGCTAATAAACATGAACTTTCCGCGCTGGAAACACTTGACCGTCCTTTTGCGAGCACTTACACCAGACTACTGAATATATTGGTGCTGCAAAAGAGGGATTTAAGTGCAGGTCGACGACGGAAAGGCCGAGTGTAGTACGACACAATGCTGACACCAACGGCACAACTTAACAGTAAAGCATGTGAGCAATCGTTTCGCTGAGCGGTCGTGCACATTTCGGAGCATACTTTGTGGCGCAGGCGCTTTGTATGCCCAGCTGAGCGCTTCGGTGCGAAAATGAGCAATAAATGGAGTGCTCAAAGCAGTGAAATGTTGCTGCAGCAAATGCTTTTTAGTTATAACAAGTTGCTCAGCATCAACCAAAACTAAATCGTCGATTTTATGCATTTATTTAACAACATAGTTATATGCAATGCGTGGTGACGACAACAAGTTATGAGGCACAAGTATGCGTTGAAATTCAATTATGACAAAGAAAAACTGACGTTTTACATATATTTATGGTATATAAATAAATCAATCACGAAAGTAACGTTTGAAATAGGCTTAAGCAGCACATAGAGAACTCAGATGCCTACGAGGTGCCTCAATTCTCCTCATTTACAGAAAAATACTTCCGTTGGTTAGAAAAAAAATATGCTGGAAAAACACTCATGTTCACAGAAAAGATTTATGCCCACTCACTATAAGAAAAGTAGTTGCTAGTAACAACGTGTTCAACGAATGCGTGGAATAAAATTTTTCCAGATATGAAATGTTTCCTGAAACACCTTTTATGAATTCCCATGAAATGCAGAAAGCGAATTACATCCATTTGCGAAATAGAGAATGCTGGTCAGGTGCAATCAGTGGCCGCCCAATGCACGCCCTTACGCACTGGTCTAACTCCAAAAGGCAAAAGCGATTCCTGAAAATGAAACTTGATTTGCATTCATTCATATTCCACTTTGGTATTTTTAATAAATGAGAATTTCGTTCAAAGTCAAAATTATTGCTACGCCGAATGGGGTATTATTCGCTTTTTCGTGTTATGCTACGCTTATTTTCATATTTTTTTTGCATTTCATTGAAGCAACAGCTGGAAATATTTTCTATGTAAAAATGTCGAAAAGTTATTAGTAGAAATTTTGAAATAGAAGTAATCGGAATTTTCGAAACTACATTGGCTTCGGTGGAAAATGTATTGATTTTACTGCTTCATTCGAAATATCGAAATTGATGATTTTATTTTAGACCAGTAAAGTTTGTTTTATTTCTATTTGGTATATTTGTTGAATATTCCACAGAATTTTGTTTTTCTAAAAATGTCTGCTAAATATTCAATTTTCGGTTTTTTTTTTCTTCGTACAAGTTCTAAAATAAGAGTTTAACTAAAATGCGTATTTTTCACTTCAGATGATCCGGTAAGGAGTTCTTCTGCCAACGCGAGCGCATCTTTTTTCCGAGTGGTCACGGGAAATGGCGTCGCAATGGCCGAGCTTAAAATATATTTCTCCAAAAATATCAGAATTTCTTTATTAATAGTGTATGTTTGTAACAATAATAAAATACTTCAGTTTTCACATGTGAAAAAAAAGTTGAAAAAAGCTGTTTTTTACCCGAAGGAACCCATGTAACCCCTCAAGGGATCATAATTAAGTTTTTATGTGAAAAATTTTTTCAGTTGACAAAATATCTTCACGAAATTTCAATATTCGAATATATTATTCAAATCGAACTACTATAGCTAATAGCTTCCATGCAAGCTGAACGATCAAAATCATGTTTTTTTATGAAAAGTTGTTTATCTACAACAACAAGAAACGTTATTCATTTGGATAGGAACCAATCACCATTAACTTACATATACTCTGTGCCCAAAAAATAAGGTGACATTGTGTTTATTTTGAAAATTCTTTATTTATTCTTCCAAATCAATTTCATCCCCTTCAAAGTAATCCCCTCCCGACACAATGCACTTATGATAACGGATTTTCCAATCTTCGAAACACTGGTTGTAGTCACTTTTCGGGATGGTCTTCAGTTCCGTCTTCGCTGCGGCTTGAATCTCTTCTATCGTATAAAAACATTGTCCCCGGAGCTATCTTTTGAGCCTGGAGAACAGCCAGAAAGTGGTTGCGGAACGATATGGGTTGAGTTTTTGGCGAAATGATCACGAATTACGCGGACAGTATGGGATGGTGCTTTATCGTGGTGTAAAAACCAAGAATTTTCTTTCCACAATTCCGGCCTTTTTAGGCGGATAGCGTTACGCAAACGACGCATAACGTTCAAATAATATTCCTTGTTAACTGTTTGACCGGTTGGAAGGAATTCATAATGCACAACACCACGATAATCGAAGAAAACAGTCAACATGACCTTGTTTTTTGAGCGACTTTCGTGCGATTTTTTTGGTCTCGGCTCTCTTTTGGCACGATATTCGCTTGATTGATCGGTTGTTTCGGGGTCGTGAGCATAGATCCAGGTCTCTTCGCCAGTTATAATGCATTTCATGACACCCTGGTAGTCGGAAAGCATCGTTTCACACACTTCAACGCTACGCCTTTTTTCCAAAAAATTCAATGTTTTCGGTACCAGTCGAGATTTGACGCGCTTGAGTCCCAAAACATCCCTAAAAATGGTATTGGCTGAGCCTTTCGACATGCCAACTTCATTAGCAAGGTCTTTAATTGTTAATCGACGGGTTTTTAACACCAAATCTTTGATTTGTTGAACGTGAGCTTCGTCGGTTGAGGTTGATGGTCGATCTAGACGTTCTTCGTCTTCGACACGTTCACGGCCGGCTTGGAACTCACTATACCACTTGTAAACATTTTTTTAGACATAACCTCATCACCAAAGGCTTTCTGCCCCATCCTCAACAGATCCGCAGCGGAAAACTCATTTCGTAAACAAAATTTAATGCAAATTCTTTGCTCAACAAATTTCGACATCGCAAAAAACGAAAAACTCACTTTCAGCAGCTCACAAAACGACACGTATCTCAAACACTAATGAATTTTTTGACATAAAATTTGACATAAATGTGACTGACAGTACTACCAAACTAAAAAAAAATTATTCTCAAAATCCTTCGACGCGCGCAGTTCGAATTCAAACGTCACCTTTTTGGGCACAGTAAAGCAATAATAAATAAATGTAACTTCATGCAATGTTTTATCAGGTAGCAGTCAGACAGACTCAGTTTTTAGTTCAAATAAAATAGCATGCTAAGTGCGGCTCCACACCAACACAAACTAAATAAAAGATTTTTACAATTTTCAATGGAAATGAACTTATTCCTCACAGTCCTGATAGTTAAATACTTCTTTACAGAGAATAAGCAACATTAAAATAGAAATCAGTAAAGTATCAATTAAGCGAATAGCCAATCCGTGCTTACAGTAAACAAAAGTAACAGTAAAAGCAGTAACGCAGCGGATATCTTCCAGTTAAGCGCCGACTGCCTTGCAAGTATTCACAAGTTCCAAGTACTACTAATGGCTTAGCATTGCCACAGTCTTTATACAATAAGCACACTTTAAAAGTCAATGTTACGCTTACCGCTTCATTCTATGGAAATATGAAGCACTCAACGGCATTATTGGGAAATATGAGCGGCAAACGAAGTACTTGCTTGCCTACAAGAGCACAAATGCGAGTTGATGTTTTGCAGATCAGCAAAAATAGCGTTGGCTGATGAGCATATTCGCATCGTTGCAGAAAAGTCATGCCACCTGATGGCAACCTCCAACTCCACCCACACTCACCCACACACACTCACTTACAATGTTATCGAATTCAAATGCTTGCGAAATTCAATTTAACGCGACTACAGTTATGCTATCCGTTGCTTTGGTGACTGTTTAGCGTATCGGCAGAACTAAAGTTAGTACGCGTGCCTCAATGCACAACCACACACACACACACACCCTCAGGCACACGCAAATGTTTGTATTTACGCTGGAATGCGTGTCTTATTTGCATCATATTCATATTTGTAGCGTGAAACGTGTATAAAAACAACAACAAAAATTCAAAGTGGCGTTGCCATTACAACAACAGGCGTCACAAATTGAATTTGAGAATTCAATAACATCGATACGGTGCCGTTAACCCTAATATGCAGGAAATCAAGCGGAAAAATGTGTTCGTAGCACGCTTTTAGGCGCACGAAACACACATAAATCTGTACGGAAGCGTGAAAACGTTGCTATGAGTCTATCAAAAAATAACACCAAAATAATAGAACAAGTATTGAAAAACGCCAAAGCTGCCACGCAAACAAAAAATAATAATGGAGTGTATAACAAACATTTATGTAAAACAAGCGAGCATATACATATACATATGGGGTATTCCATACCAAATCGACTTTTGAACCCGACCCCTTTAGGTTTTGCTGAAACTTATCCATCCTTTTCTACCCTTTGAAAAACATTTTTGAGAATTTTTTCAAAATTTTTTTTCCAACTTCAAAAAAGTTATGCATTTTTCAAAGAAATAGCTTTTTTATTTTCAAATAGCCATAACTTTTGTAGAAATTGAGTTTTGGGGACCTTTTTTTTTTAATTTTTATTTTTGAATGAACTTTTCGCAAAAAAAAACGGTTAATCGGTTTTTTTGTTTTTTTAAGTTCGGAATTTTTTTTTTTCCTTAAAAAAAACTTCAATTAATTTGACAACTATCCCTGCTAATCCCGGAGTGGGCCGATTTTTTTTTATAATTTTATTATTTATCTAAATCTAAAGGGGTCGGGTTCAAAAGTGGTCGATTTGTTATGGAATACCCCATATATATATGTATATATGCAAGTATAACTGTGTAAATTATAAATATTCACGCGCACACACGTGCAAGCTGATAACAGTGTAGGGGAAGAGCTGTGCAACTAGCTGGAAAGTTTTTATGAAATCTATTGAATATTCACTGTTTGTATGGTAGCCTACATACAAGCTATACAGGGTGGTTGCAGCAAACTTCCACAGAAGGCAAGTACAGGCTCAGCGATGGCTAAAGCGAAAAGAGAATATTTAAAATTATTTAGTCAAATAATATAAAGGCAGAGAAAATTCTGATAATAATATAACTAAAATTTTATGCTCTAAGAATATAAAAAGCCATAGAAAAGAAGTAGAAAGGACGAAGCTCGGGTGCAACCGAATATTTTACACTGTTACAACTTGCATGATTCGAAGCCAGGGAACTCTCTTAAGAGGAAAAGATCAACCAGAGGATCGGAATTCAAGCAATTATATATATATATTTATATTTCATATATTATATATGTATATATATATTACTTATACTCGGAACTCAGAACCACATATTCGGTTAAAATCATTTTATCGTCACCTAAAATGCAAAACAGCGCATCATCAAAAATATCGAAATTCTGTTTTTTATTACTTACGGTTCACTACGTCATATATAGTATAACATGTAACATATATGTAACTTAAAATTTTCAGCTTCCGGTGTCAGATATAACTCTCATATAACAAATATATAACCATTTTTTAACCAAAAATCAAAATTTGTCTCAATATGAGTGGTTTCTATTATATCGAATGTGGTGTTACGTTATTTTGTATTTTAGGTGACGATACATAGAATATGGGAGTTGAGGTAATATCGAACCGATTTTATCTATTAACTATCAGCGCTATACTAAAACATGTTCTCTGGGTTTCATTAAGGTACCAAACATAAAATCACCAATCACATGGAGTAAAATCAGCCGGATGTTCGAAAATGATTTTTATTGCTAATATAGGAGCCCGGTCAAGGTTTCCCCCAATTTTATCTAGTTTTGATACGAAGATATACTGTTACGAGTAAAACACGCCATCATCCAGAAGTTCGAAAATCTTAATATTAGGTATATGGGGGCTCAGAGAGAGAGAGTCAAACCGAACCGAATCAAACCATTTCAGTTAGAGAGAGATACTATTATCAGGAAAATATCTCTTTGAATTACATGGAGATGACCGATATTTTCAGTGAAAGGTCAACTATAAGGAGTTCACATATTCGTTACCTAGCAGCTTGAACAGTTATTTTTAGATTTGAACCATTTTTGATCATAAGGTGGAATATTCTAAAGGAATTATTAGTGTAAAATTTTATCTCATTACATTATTCTTGGTTTTTGTACTGAAAAGGAAAGAAAGGGCTAATTTAGTTCTTGTAACTTTAGTGAGTAAAGATAGTGCCACCCACAGTATTAATTCAGTACTTAGTTATGGTCTTTCTACATCTTCGGACATATAGACAGTCAGTGATTTCCTTTCATCATCCTAATCATTTATATATTTATATATACTCGTATATTTTTAATAGTATATTTAACTCAATATCTATTTTGGCTAGATTTAGGTAATACGCACAACCTTTAATTGAACAAAACTATTACACTCTTTGGCAACATATTGCAAGAGTATAAAAACTGTTAATATGATTTAAGTTTTTATACTCTATAAATAAAATTCAGGCTATTTAAAATAATCCACAACACAATCATACAACTACACTTATTATACTGTGCTTCAATCATATCAATTACGATTATATTTGAAAGCTTTTTTATAGCATTTTTTCCGACAAATTACAATATTTTTATACAAAAGTGTGAAGGAAATACCGCAAATGCAATTTAGTGCTAAAAAAAAAATTTAAATTGATAATATTATGTTCAATATATCAAAAGAACGTTGAGATTCGTAGCATCTGTGTCATGACAGACAAAAATTATAGTTAAACTACAAAGGTAAATTAATGCCCTTGAACAACTAAAAAATATTAAATTTCTTCATTTTCTTTTGAAATATGAATTAAATAAGATTTCACTATCATTTTTTAGTATTACACCCAACATTCCACATCTGGAAGTCCCCTATTTTTGCACAAGCTTATTTATGGATTCATTTGGATATTATATATGCAAAAATTTGTAACGGTTGTATTTTGGAACACTACTCAATGGGGTTACACGTGTGTTTGTAGTTGTTGCGCAAACAAATTGTAAATATTTTACAATATTTCACATATGATACAATAACAATGGCACTTAGGTGTGCGTGCCGGAAATGCTCGCACATTTATCTCGCTTACTTTGTATGTACTACACATTAGGGTGTTTGTTACTTATTTCATTTTTTTTTTTTTTTTTTGTTACCGACTTATCGGCTTGTTTCAGGTTTCGTCCCAAAACTTTATTTTCAATTTAGATCATTCTTAATTTCTCTATTTCTCTTACCCTTCACATATATTTTATATGAAACCTAGAACCTTCAAATATGGATATTCTGGTACAAAATTTTTTGTTCTACAAAAAATGTTTTAATAGTTATTTTTCTCTTAAAACCATTACCTTAAGAGCTATACGCAGTTAAAGTTATTCAGCTTGAGCATTCACGCAGTACATCGTGGCGTATGAGTAACACTGAGTGTATGACACACTTGTGTTAATGGTGAGTACATTTTTTGCATAATTTTGACAGCGCATAACTTAAAAAAGAATATTTTTTAATAAAAATTTTAACTTAAAACTGTCTATAGAGCTTAGAATTTTTAATGAAAAAAAAAGCTTTTTTGAAGTTGCAGCTTTTCCTGTTCAATAAAAAATATATAAAAATGCCATGTTAAGTTCATTAGAGAAGAAAAATGATACAGGCACGCTTTAAATAGAAACTAATCAGCTTAATCCTACAATATTCAAGTTTTAGGGCAGAAACGGAAATACAAAGGGGCGTCAAAAGAACAAACACCCTAATGTACATACATATGTAAGGCAGTGACATGAAGGGGTTGCAGCAGTTATGCATGGATAAGCCGAGTTTGTTGGAGGGGAAGCACATACTGCAAGGCGCTAAGCACCGCTATGTAGTTTCAGGCCTCAGTTTGCTGGGAACATGCTCACTTTGCCTCACGGCGCGCCTTTTATTGTTTGCTGATGAAATGATTTTCGCCTCACGGTGCACTGTTTGTTGTTTGTGTGTTTGTTTGTTTGCTGTCGCAGCTGTTGGCTGGGTGATGAAGTTTTTTCTTATGACTCTTTGATTGTCACACTTTTTGCTGCCCTGCCATATCGAACATGCCAGCGAGCGATTGAATTATTCGTGTGGGCGTGTGTTAAACACGACAAGCGTGCGAACACGCACATACATACAATTACATGAGCGCACGCAAACACCGCACGGCTTCGTGACCGTGTGTGGGAGGCGTTTTAACAACATCAATAACAGCGATGCCGGTGATGCCAGTGATGCCAACGATGACACATAGCAAAGCGCAAAGGCAATATATCAGAAACCAATTCCAAACACAACAACAACAGCAACACCAAAACACTATTGCATGCGTCAATATTCACAAACACAGCAAAACACAAACAGACTGCAGCCTACATATGGGTTGGTGTTGTAGTTGTTGTTGTTGTTGTGTCGCAGCTGTTGGTTCCTGCGTCTTTGTAGTGCTATTTTAGGCGCCATTTATGGCATCTATGCTAACAGGCCAACCATGAGGGGTCTTTGATTGAAAATTATTGGGGGTCTTTGTTGTTGTTATTGTTGTAGTGTACTTGTTACTGACTCCTTGCTAGTGGCAGTAGACCTGACGTTGCGGCTTGATATGTGTAGCAGCGCTGCTGTCGCTGCGTTTCCTGCATATGAAATTAGACAAATTTTGTGCGAAATCAACCGTATCCGCAGATGTTGCACGCGATATTGCGCCGTTGCGCGCGTTTGCCCCCAATAATATTTGCGTATATGCCTACATGCACCACAAATATTTACAAATACATTTGAAGGGACATTTGCATACAGAAATGTTTTTGATGATTGAATGGCGGTTGTTGTGGCATTATTGAGAACACGTGTCTAACGAGGCACGTACCACTTGCAAGCGCAGTTTCAACAATTTAATATCCTTTTTGTTCTGCATTCAAGGCACATGCACATTCGAACAGCGAAAATAATTAATTATTCCAAATTTTGTAAAAATACTTTTCGCATTTGCTTTTACTAATTTGCTGCATTTGAAAATTGAATAAATTGAAAGCAAATTTGTGTGCGTGCGGAAGTGAAAAACTGTTCTCTACATCTTTTCGTTTTCAAGCAACTACCACATTATGGCCCAGTTTTTATATTTATAGTATACACTGAACAGAATATATTGAGTATTCCACGTAGTTTGTTATACTAAAATATCCTATAAATTATATGTATGAAGTAAAGAAAGTATAAGCTCGAATTTTTTATACTCTTGCAAATTGCAAAAGTATCAGATTTGCCAGTATTCTGACATTGTATTTATTTTGAAAATTCTTTATTTATTCTTCCAAATCAATTTCATCCCCTTCAAAGTAATCCCCTCCTGATGCAATGCATTTATGCCAACGGATTTTCCAATCTTCGAAACACTGGTTGTAGTCACTTTCCGGGATGGCCTTTAGTTCCGTCTTCGCTGCGGCTTGAATCTCCTCTATCGTGTAAAAACGGTGTCCCCGGAGCGGTCTTTTGAGCTTGGTGAACAGCCAGAAGTCGCACGGCGCCAGATGAGGTGAATACGGTGGTTGCGGAACGATATGGGTTGAGTTTTTGGCGAAATGATTACGAATTACGAGGGCAGTATGGGATGGTGCATTATCGTGGTGTAAAAACCAAGAATTGTCTTTCCACAATTCCGGCCTTTTTAGGCGGATAGTAAACGACGCATAACGTTCAAGTAATATTCCTTGTTGACTGTTTGACCGGTTGGAAGGAATTCATAATGCACAACACCACGATAATCAAAGAAAACAGTCAATATGACCTTGATTTTTGAGCGACTTTGGCGCGATTTTTTTGGTCTCGGCTCTCTTTTGACACGATATTCGCTAGATTGATCGGTTGTTTCGGGGTCGTAAGCATAGACCCAAGTCTCATCGCCAGTAATAATGCATTTCATGACACCCTGGTAGTCGGAAAGCATCGTTTCACACACTTCAACGCGACGCCTTTCTTCAAAAAATTCAATGTTTTCGGTACCAGTCGAGATTTGACGCGCTTGAGGCCCAAAACATCCTTTAAAATGGTATTGGCAGAGCCTTTCGATATGCCAACTTCATCAGCAAGGTCTCTAATTGTTAATCGACGGGTTTTCAACACCAAATCTTTGATTTGTTGAATGTGAGCTTCGTCGGTTGAGGTTGATGGTCGCTCTGGACGCTCTTCGTCTTCGACACGATTTTTAGACATAGCCTCATTACCAAAGGCTTTCTGCACCATCCTCAACGTATCCGCAGCAGAAAATTGTTTCCGTAAACAAAATTTAATGCAAATTCTTTGCTCAACAAATTTCGACATCAAAAAAAAAAAGAAAAACTCACTTTTAGCAGCTCACAAAACGACACGTATCTCAAACACTAATGAATATTTTGACATGAAATTTGACATAACTGTGACTGACAGCACTATCAACCTAAAAAAGAAAAAATATTTCTCCAAATCCTTCGACGCGCGAGTTAAAATCAATTGTCATCTTATTTTTTGGGCACAGTAGTATGTGTTACAAACTCAACTGGAAGTTCGAAAATCTTTATTTTAGGAGCTTAGAGAAGCAATTTTATCCGGATACACTGAAAGGTTCTTGATTTGTATACTGTTAATATAAAATACGCCGCCTGATAAGGAGTTATGGTGCACAACTTTGGGGATGTACCAACGCAAGTAAAAACAAATTTCAATTTCAAAACAAAGTACTGAGACTAATTGTCAAAGCGCATTGGTACTGTAGATGTGCTGATATAGAGCGTGATCTGGAAGTAAACTTGCTTAACGAAGAAATACTTTTTAAAAATTGCAGCAGCACATAGTGAAATATTGCAACAGCATTGTAGCGAAGAAGTAGTGATGCTAACTTCTTGACATGGATCGCCAAGACGACTCAAACGCCTCAAGCCAAGCGATTTTTAAAATTAGCCAATATTTTTTTTTTTTTTTTAAGTTGGTATGACTGTCAGAGTGAAATCTGTGCCAAATGCCACATGAAAATAATCACTGTTGACTGGATTTCACTTGTCTTTCTGAAGTACATAAAGTATATTCGCCGTTTTTAACGACAAGAGAAATTTTCAACAAAGAAGTTCGACTAAATTTTGTGTGTGGAATGAAATTTCTGGCGCTGAAACATTCAGAATGTTGGAAAAGACCCTCGATGATTGTTTGTCGCGAGCAAGTGTTTGATATGAAAATATTCGAAGATGGTCGAGAACGCGTTGTCGACCAAGTACGTCCAGGACAGCCATAAAATAAAAAAGCTGTTGCTGGAGAATCGGCGATTAACAGTCAGAGCGCTGATTGACATCTTCGGAATATCGGAGGTATCAGAGTAAGCCATTTTGCAAGATCATTTGGTTTTAGGAAAGTGTAAGTACGATTGGCTCCAAAATCACTCGATATTTTCAAAAACGGCGTAGCGTTAACGTCTACGAAACAATGCTTTCCGACTGCCAGGATGTCATGAAGTGTATTAAAACTCACGATGTGTCTTGGATCTATGCTTGCCGCACGGAAACAAACGACCAATCGGACGAATATCATGGCAAGGTGAGCCGAAGCCAAAAAACCAAATCAAAGCAGGTCAAAAATCCAAGTTATGTCTACTCACTGATACTATGTGAGTGTTATGCGTCATTTGCGCGAAGCTCTTCGCAAAAAGAGACTTGAATTATAGGTTTTTGCACTGTGAGCGCTTCGGAAAATCATTTTGGGTCAAGTGAAGCCATTAAACTTGAATCGCTATGTTCATTGAAGGCTATTTTGGAAACTGACTTTAATAATTGCTTCGGAGATTGAAAAAAACGTTGGCTCCACTATATTAAATAATAAATTTAGAATTTTAAATTTATGAACAAATATTTACTAGTTTTAGCAAATACACCTGCAAAGGATATTACTATAGTGTCGGTGCAGGAGAGATTAGTGTTTTTTTTTTTTCTTATTTAAAAATCTCACATGGGAAATAAAAATAGAACTTACTATTACTTTTCAATTACCTTGAATGGGTTATATGAAATTAAGTCTAAAAAATATTTTCCTTAAAGAAATATTATGAAATTTTATTTCTGATAAAGCAAAGTGCCATTTAGCTGAATAATCTGCAGTGCACTGAATATGTTTATATTGTGGAATATATTCAGTGCTTCGTGCCATCTATACATAATTGCTGTTTGTGGAGACGCAGACATACTCACACAGCCAAGCTGAACAGAACTGATGCTCATTTTGAGTAAAGCACTATATGTATTTATATAAAAGAGAGAGAGAGTGAGAGATGTAAATGTGCTAAGCAGATTTCATGAAATAGTTGATATGCAGCCAATTCGTGCTTGATTCTGGCACAAAATACATACATTCATAAAGTACCTTGCATCTATTTCGTCAATTGACATGCTTTTAAATCCGTTTTAAGCACACTGCATACAAACTAGCAGACAGAAGCTCATCTCTCCCGCTTTATTATTTGCTAATACCCTTTTCATCGGATAACAAGAAAGGCGATTCATGCGAAAAATCTGAAATTCAAATTCGCCCCACTACGGCTGAGTTCCAAATAAAGTCAACATTATTTCGTGGGCTCACCCACTCACTCACTCACTCACTCAATTCCGTATGCATATATATTTGTAATGCAAAGAAGAAGTATAAACCTTTCGCCGCAATCAAATCAGCATCGAATGAGTGAAAGCCTGAACAGACAGCCAACCCCCCTTGCCCACGAAAAATCTTTGGGGCAACAAAGTGGCATAGAAAAACACAATGAGTTTGTCTTGCAACGCAGCAATATTAGTTGCATTTTACTTGTTTTTGCATTGGCGACATGACCGATACATTTCGCACAGTATTCCGCATATATCTATATCCAACTTGTATGTAACTATCAGTGTGTGTGTGTGTTTGTATGGGCGTAGTGCCGCCGCAATGCGCCGCAATCGCACCGCCAATTTGCTTTCGAAAGCAAATCGACCAGTGTTTCATGCAATTCTCGTGTTAAGTTGGCTGGTTAGACGGTCGTTTAGACAGCTAGTTTTCCAATTGCCCAAGCGCACAAGCTGTGTTTTTGCTTTTGCGCCGACCACAATAGCACTAAAGTATAAATAAAATAAAGAAGAGCTTTGTGTAGCTTGCGGATTCAATGTTGTTTTTGCCATTTTGTTGCCACCCGCCACCGCAACTGTTGTCTGTTCCCTTGTCTGTTAAGTCTGTATGCAAATATCAATGTGTGTGTGTGAATGTGTGTGTGCTGTTTTAGCCTTTAGATGGCATTGTTTGAGCGTTTCGTCATTTTGCTTAGTCGAGCGTCACAAAATACCGGAAATCGAACGCAATTTTAAGTCCTGTTCGAAATTTGTTCCGTTTTTCCCCTTTCACAATGCAAAAATACGCCATAAACATACATAAATATATATGTATATGTATGTATACACACTTATATAGACATACATTCTATGTCGCTAGTTTTCGTTTGGAATGTGTAGGTTTTTATGCCACAATTCCTTTTTTTTTATTTATTTGCTGCTTTAGCATGGATTTGCGGAATGTTTTGAGAGATAAGAGAAAATTGTGACAGGACAATATGATATTTTATTGCGCCGTTCGCTTTACTCTTCTTTCGTTTAACACAGTTGTTGTTCATAGTTGTGATGTCCGTTACGCCAAAGCAGCAAGAAAACATATCTGATGTGTATTTTGATAAAATGTCACACTGAAAAATGTTTCGTAGTCATGAACGCGATTGCAACAGCGCCACTAAAAATGTAATCGAGCAGATCATTGTGGCGTTTGGAAGTTTTCAATATTGTCTGCTCTTATTAAAAAAACACAATACTTTTTCACAACCTCTAAGTTCCAAAACAAATAAGTTTTTATGTTAATAACATAACTCGATTCATAATCGTCTCTATTGATGGCTCTACCGTTAGCAGTGTGAGTTTCTTTTAGTGTCTCTTTTAAGAATGGAGAAAGTTATGTGAAGGAAATGTAAAAAACACCTCAAAATGTTAGCTTTTAGGATTTTCAAAAAGTTTTTGTTTGACTCAAGATTCTATGTCCAGTTGTAAATTTAAAAAAATCGAATTTATTTTCGTTTATATCAAATCTACTATACATAATAGGTCAATTGAAAAGTCCCAGGCCCACCATTTTAAAGCACTTTTTTTTTAAATTCTCTTTTTTTTATTCACCATACTTCCTTTTAAAGGCCATGAACTGACTATAGCGACCTTCCAATTCTTGGATAACAGTTTTGTTGTGCGATTTGTTCTTTGCTTCAGGCCTCGGTTACGGCGATGAGGAAGCGTCGCATCCTTTTAAGATCTAGAACAGACAATAGTCACTGAAGTCGATGTGGAGAATACAGTGTATGCAGGAGCCCAGCTCATAGATTTTTTCCATCGTTTTCACTGACTTCTGACACCTTGCATTGTTTTGGTGAAACAGCACTGTTTTTTTTTCTCCAAATGTGGTAATTTTTCAAACAATCGAATAATGCTTTGTAATAGCTGCGTTTGATGGCCCTGCCTCTTTCAACGTAGTTCATGCGCACGCCAAAGTCTACTCGGATTACTGTCGATTGGACTTCAGAGTTAAATGATGGAGCTGTGTTTCCTCCATTTTCACATGTTGACACAGAAACTCGGACTTACGCTGCTGCGAATGATCCACTCTTCGTTGTTTTTGCTCAAAAGTGAGCTGGCGATTTTTCATACTTAAATATTCAAAAATGATATGATGCACATGTTCAGTGGATATTTTTACAGTGCCAACTATCTCTAACAACTACACTTTAAGATCATAAAAACTTATTTGCTAGACCTTTTTGATGTTTTCGTTGGTAACAACATTTTTTGGGTTCCACTGTCTTTGATGATAATTTCAGCACGTCTAAAAATGGTTGATTTTGGTTTTGTGTTTGGAAACCCCATACCAAGTCAAGTTTTTGCTTCAACTGTATGTATTCCCTTCAAAACGCTATATTTTTACAACACTGGAAATTCTCTTGTATCCATTTTTTTTCACAATAACAAAAGTCGCTTCACTCAAAGTGATATAATTCAAAAACTAGTGATCCAACAGCGCTCAAGTTGATACACGCCCCTTTTGAAATCGTATGGATTTAATTATTGTAGCGCCATCTATGTGATAGGACGTGCACTTTTCAATTGAACTGTTATATTGCAGAATATTTGAAGTGTGAATTTTTCTCCGAAGTGGCTGAACAGATTGACTTAAAAAGTTAACACGACTTTCTTAGATATATTCGTGCAAAGGAATACGATTTTTGATAAACAAGCGTCTACAGAAAATAACTCAGGTGTGCAATAACAATTCCAACCGATTTGCTAAGAGGTATGGCTATCGAGATGCTTCAAATTTATTTAGCAAAAGTTGAATGGTAGAAGAAAATAATCTGAATAAAGCTGAAAATAATCTGATCTCCCAGCTCACAGTTTCCCTTTAGCTTTGATAATTTGCGTCCTCCAATATCTTTATTCGCACCTTGTGAGTACCAGCGTTACACAGACCAGTTGAAACTGTTATCATTACGTTGAGATGAACAAGTAATTCAATGGATCATTTAAATTCCGCTTTTGACTACTTGAATTCCGCTTTGGACAAGACAGGTTTCACTATCGTATATATGCTGGTTGTTAACTAACGTTTACACTGATGCAGTGTTAGAATGGAAGAAGCGAGTGGAGCGCCAACCCAGTCTGCTGAGAGTGAAGTAATCAGCTTTGTAGTTTCCAGGCACCCAAAACAATATGATAACGAACTAACTTGATGATATTACCAGTGAGTTCACTCTCAGCAAGCCTAAGGACAGCATTGCCGTTCTGTTAACGGTTTGAATAAGAGCGTCGAATGAAGCAGCCCTTCGACACAGTGCATCTACTGCTATTTTAATTTCAAACGCTCATACCTTGTGAGCTCGGTTTTCATAATTAAACATGGCAAAAACGATCTTCAGACCGAATCTTTTCATCTGTATGTAAACGAGAAATACAGAACAGAGCTGAATAATTTAATTTTTTAAGCCAATTTGAAATGTAAACTTTTTCACAAAAACACAGATTTTTTGAGAAGCAATTATTTTGATCAAAAACCCAAGTTTTACTAGTCCTTCGATCATTACATGCATGCATGCAAGCACTAATTATAATAATAAATTCTTGGTATTCTACATTTAAGATAATTTTCAGCAGAAATAGTCTGCAATTAAAAAAAAGTATGTAATTATGTACGTAATTAAAAATTTAAAATTAAAACTAATTAACGTTTGAAAATTTGCTAGTGCTTTTACTAACCCCTCAAATCGATATAAAATATAGATAAATTAGCGACAATATCATAAAAATCTTCAATAGTGACGTTCCAGAATTTAAAAAAAAAAAAAAAAAATTTTAGTTTGGCTTAAAGGAAAATTTATAGACCTAAGAGCAACAATTTACTACTCATTCATACGGGAAGAGCTTTAAAACTTTCGTACAAGCATTTTCTAAATTGAGAATACGTTTTTGATATTTCCACTGATAGTACGACTTCTTACAGTCATCAGCGCCATTAAGGACTTCCTTAAAAGAGTTCGTTCCGAACGACGGGCCGGTAGCAGCCTATATAAAAATACACTCAAATGCATATTTAAAAAAACCTAAAATTCTGAAATGTAAATAAATTTCTCCCACTCCCTTAATAAATTTTTACTGCTAACTCAGTTTGGAAAGTTCAAAACTAGCCTAATCGCTTTATGGGGATAAACACATTAATTATTGGCATATATAAACATGCACTTTTTAAGAAATAGGGTGAGACGTGGCGTATGAGTAACGTATAAGTAATTATTGAAGACAATTTTATTCATCGTACGCTTTAAGCATCATTAAAACGTAAACGGAATATGCCTTTCCGCTCAACTTAAACCGACAAACGACAGTACAGTGAAGGCATGTCAATGCATGTGTCAATGGGAGTTAAGCTAGTCGACATCTCCATATGAAAGAGCGTACACAGTGCTAAAAAGGTTAATCGAAGTGTTCAATATTCTGCTGTGATAAATACAATTTCACACAGCAAACAGAATGGAAAGCAAAAGTCAAAAATGTAAATTGTGCTAGGATAACATGACAGGCACCATGAAAGTGGTCATACACTTTTACAGTTGGTAATCTAATCAATGGGTCGGAGAAAGTTTTTAAATCAGCACTGCAACGAAATCAAAACTCACTGAACATAGCAAACAGAATGCATGTGTATGTGTGCGTTTGTACACGTCAATAGCTCATCATAAATTACTGCTGTTGCTTTGAAAATAGCATTTGATTCATAAAGTCATACACTTGATTAAGCATCTCTGCATGTCGTGTGTAAAAGTGATTACGTTCTTATTTTGCTTACCGCCTGCTGTTTGCTTTTCAGTGTTGTATTCTCTCGCAGTGAGTGAGGCTTATACGCTTTACAACTCGCAAGTCGCCGTCTAACGCTTGTCAAGGTTGCTATTGCCAGCGCTGGAGCGAGATATGCTGCAAGCGTTTGAAATATAAACACAGAAGTGTATGCGCGCTCAAAATTTTTAAATCAATGCACACATGAAAAAATACATTCGAGTTTGCACTCTCTCATTCAATTGTACATGTGGGAGTTTTGTTTAATTTTCAATCGAGTTTACACTTACTGAGAAGGAATTTACTCAGCCTTTCAGTTTTTTTTATACCCTGAGCAGTGTGTGCTATGTTTGCCACGAAGTTTATATCACTCAGCTGGTAATTTCAGCGATCCCTATCAGCCGAGTTAACTTATCGATGTCCGTCTGTCCGTAAATCTTACAGTTTTTGAGATGCCAATCTGAAATTTTGCAAAAGTCTTTTCATCTCAAAGAAGCTGCTTATATGCCTGAGCGTTCAATATCGGATCACTATAACATATACATACCATATGAACGTAATGATCGATATGAAGTGCTTGTATGAAAAACTTTTTTATATGAGGTTTTATCTCTACGAAAATTGGCATGAATCATTATCTATAGCAATAATTCAATCTCCTAAGATATTGTTCAGTTCACTAAAGCATATAGCTGCCATAAAAGCTGTCCAATCAAAATTAAGTTCTTGTATGAGAAACTTTTATATTTGAGAAAATATCTGCCTGAAACTTGGTTTGGTTCATCCACCAAAGCAACGGTACAAGCTCCGAAGAAATTGGTCAGATCGCATCACTATAGCTTATAGCAGTCATACAAATTGTCTGATCAAAATCAAGTTCTTACGTGGAACCTTTCGTAGTTGTGAAGGATATTATTGTTTTGATGGAAGCAAAGTTAACGTCTCTACTTAAGACTTCATCTTCCTAAATTTTCCCCGAAAAATTAAGAGAAAAAATAAATTTTGATGTTTGAAGAAGAAAATATTTCATTCAAGAACACATCAACTCAACTCATGATGGATAATTTAACACAAGAGTTTCACTTCATAAGCGTTGATAAAACTCTACGAATTTCGGACAAAAATTTCTTCATTTTCGCTTTCGCTTCCTTTGCCACTAACAGAGATGAATAAACCCCATGCATTGAGTGAGGTTAGACACATAAACACTCGTTGTAAAAAATACATTAAGTTTTCAATAAAATATTGTTTTTCTCACCTGCACTCGTGTGGCAGTAGTGTAAATGCTAAACGACAAATATTTTACTAACCTGTTTGTAAACACCTCAAGGTACCCACACATTATTTAGCCATAAAAACCAACGCAGAGAAAGATAGTTATGCATCGTATACTTTCAACTATATAGATAACTGACTGATAGTCACATATTTACATGAAAATAGCCGGACATAAATTCAGAATTTATTTTCCGTGCATAAACTCTGCACAACTACGACAAGCTGCTCACAGCAAAATCCAACAGATAAAACTTTATGACATGTGTAAGGATTTAAAAAAGCAAGTACAAGCATACATACACACATGCATGTGGATGTGTGTGTTAGCAGCACTCACAGCTCGCAGCTGCCTAGGTGTGGGCTGGCAGGAAGGAAGGTATTAGCCCTCAAGCACAGTGTAGTTGGGCAAGTATTTATAGTAAACACACGATTATAGTTGAAATTTAATATATGAAATATGCAGCATCTGTAAGGGTAAAATGAAAATATTATTGCATAAGCAAATAGTATCCCAAAACAAAAGGACTTTTATTATTTTTATTTATTTCCAAACAACTATTTGTCAGCAATGCTTGAGGTCATACATATGCATGCATATGTTTAAAATACTTGTATATCCACACTTTTGCTATTTCTTTCACATCAGACTAATGCTGTGAGCAAAAACTTGTTTGCTTTAACAAAATGTTTTCAAGTTATACTATATGTTATTGTTGTTTTGTTTTGTATATTTTCTTATGCAGTTCAAGTCATATACCACCTTCCTAATCACACATATGTGCATCTATGCTGTCTTAAAGCCACCTACTAGTTGTGGTAACAGCTTACTCGAGCGCAAGCCTGTGTTGCAGCTCGTAATAATAATCCGATAATCAAATAACACACTCGTGTCTTCGTGTACGCACATTGCCTCGCCTCGCTGCTCATTGGTGACTTTACGGGATTGCTGTATTGTATCACGGATAAACGCGTAAATCCACTTAATAGGCGAAAGTATCATTAGGCAGTTGCTTTACTTAAACACCAACACCACCAACAACAACAGCTGAGGTTAGCACGTGAATGAAGCAATTTCGCCAGCGAGGTGGCGTCTTCAAAGCCACTGGCATTAGGACATAAACAAATGTGTGCACTGAAACTCTGTATGCGTGCCAACACATTTGTGGGAATTTATTTAGTTTCGGTTAAGGATGCACATAAAGTGCTTTATGCGCATGTGATATTCAAATAAACGTGTTTATATGGCGTAATGAACTTGTTTGCTTCAGCAATTTTAATGTATAAATGAATAGATTTGTGCTGCTAAGAACACAAATGCAGCTGCATCCAACCATAACAACACTGTAGTGATGTCGGAAAGTAGTGTGTGAATGTATGTTTATGCGCCAACAAGAAATTTTTGCGCATATTTATTGAACTGGTGCCAGACAAGATTAGTTAGGTCTCGGAAGAAATACTGGTCGTTTCTAGCTCATGTGGAGAAATGACAATTAGCTCACGAGTTAGGCTAATTGACAGACTATTGAAGCTCGTTATTCAACCAAATTCTAATGCCATTTGAATAATTCGTCTTATGACTTTCCTGTAGGGCAGCTTTGCTGCGTTGGATGTACGAGTGCAAATTTACTGTATATTTTCCGGGAAATGCCTTACCAACTAAATAAACGATAAACTTCTGAACAGGCAATTATATAAGTGAATATATACAAATATCGCCAGTAAGTGAATAAGCAAACCAATGCTTAAGCCGCATTAAAATTATGCCGTAATGCTTGCATTTAGTGAATATATGAGCGCATAACATATTATACATACACAGACTTCGGTGTGCAGTGCTAAATCTTCATAGAGATTAATTTTAGACATCTTCACGTAACATTTTATCGGCTTGCTTGCAAATGCACCACACTAACAAACATTGCCAACATAATTACAAAGTAACTTAATCTGCAATTAACCTCAAATAACGATGCATCAATTGGTTGAAAGGAAATGCTTACTTTGGAGCGGAAAATTTTGTTCATTCTCGGTATAGCTTATGACTTGAATTATGGCACAATTCGAGAGGGTGTTTAAATTAGGCTTTTTAACTTTCGTATAATACTTGAGGAAGTTACAACCCATAAAAATAATTTTGGCGACTAAAATCAGAATAGAGTCGATAACTTCGTATGCAAAAAAAAAAAAAATCACAGTAAGTGAAACTCATTGGAAATGGAATAATAAACAACAGAATTTAAAGCAAAAATAATTTACTTGCGAACTAAGGTGGCTGAATTTTTAAGGGGGTATTCTACTCTAGAATTTTGAAAAATTCGATTTTTTTTATATATTTAAAGTTTAGACTTTCAAAAACATGATCTTGGAAGGATTTTTCAAAATTCGACTTGTTTTCGGAGTTACAGCCGATTTTGTGAGGTGGCGTTCGTGTTCACTAGAATTGTCTCTTAAACTTTAAACGCGGGTTTCTCGAAACTCCTTTTTTCCACACGGTACCGGCATTATCTCAAGTTCTGTTCAACCAATTTACTTGGAATTTTGTGTGAACCATCTTTATATAATCCTTTATCGTTCCTACTAGCATCGTCTCAAAATTTTTGTCTTTAATATTTTAAAAAAATTCAGGAATTTCAAAAAAAAGCTTAAAAATGATTTTTATTTTCAAGCAGTCGCCTTTTGACCAAAAAAAAAAAAAAAAATCGTGTTCCCGGACTATAACAGCATCCTTACTAATTAAGAATTTCTTTTGATTTTTGTTTTTCAGACCACCAGGAGAGTCAAGATCAATGTCACCGGGATGCGCCATTTTTTTTACACCTGTCTCTCCCCCCTCTAATTATTTTAATTTTTAATATTTTTTTGTAATATTTTTTTTCTGTATTCTTAAGATATCAATAAAAACACCATAAAAAATGGAGAGTAACAATATTTTTTGGTTGTTTTTTCAATTAAATTCAAAAAACTGCCCCAAATTTGATTTCTAGACTAGAATACCCCCTTAAGCTTTAGAAATGGTTAATTTCAATTTCCGACAATTGTAGGCTAGGTTAGATGGCTGATCGATGATCGCACGTGGACTAGCATATGTAGTCCTTTGTGAGTCACTAGATCTCTTGCGATCAATATTGGCCCAAAAGAATTTTGCGACTGTGCAAATACCGATAGTGGCCCAGCGCTGGCCAGTAATAGAAAACAAGAGAATGCGTGAGTATCCATTCTATTGATGGACCCGGCACCCACACCAGACTTATCACAAAGACACTCGATGATATTTATAGCAAGGTTAGATATTCCTCGAACAACCCAGAACGCACTGTAAATGAGTTTAAGGCTAGTATCGCCGCACTGCTATCTGAGTACATGGTCACTTCTCTAAAGAAGACCGCACTCCGGAGCAGCAAAGATACTGCTACCTTGATGGCAACCTTGTCCTTGATAAAGAACTCCCGACAGTAAAACTTTCCACCAACTTGGGGAAAAAGCTTTGACACATGCGTAAAGCAGCTTACTGGCCCTCTCCTCCAACGTCTTCTTCCCACCCATAGCTCTGTAGTCGGTATATGGACAGAGAAGGAGCCGCCAGAGTTCGATTTGGCGACTATATGATTCAGATGAATCGGTGTGTAGTCAAAGTGTATGAGAATATCCGAGTCTTCAGAATCGCATTATTTTAAGAACCCACATTCTTTGACTCTAATAGTCATATTTTAGTCAGTTTCGCGGCCATACACCTTTTGGCGATGTCCTATTTTCAATTTGCTATACTTATTTCTAGAAACCTCTAAATTTATATGGACAGTAGTAGCAAATAAGGGCCAAGTAAGGGTAAGTAAGATTATTAGTTGTTGGGGTTTGTGCTTAGGAAATTATTGATCCGATTAAACCCCTTATTGGCATACAGACATACTATTAACAGAAAGAGACTCCCTCCGAATAGCATAATGTATGCCACAGATTGACCAATATTAGCGGTAAAAGTTTGACAACAAGCACTGTTGTCCCTCTATTCGGTATCTGAAGGCTTGAATAATTGTAGCCCAATATTGGCAATATTTAGGCTTGAGATCAGATATATTAAAACCACTCATATTTTACCCGAACCTATAAGTTCAACCCGAATGAATTCTTTGGTGCTTGTTCTTAATACAAAAAAGTACAAGAATTATTTAGAATTTCAAATTGTTCTATATGAAAATACAGATGTCAGAATAAACTTATGCACCGAATTAGGTTGACCGCACATTTCTAGATTAATATAATAATTATTAGCTTGCCTGACTGATGTTATCTAAGGTTTTCGATTTCTGTTATTCTGCGGCGTCAAAGCGATAAGCCGTTCAAGCTTAAATTAATAAGGTTAATTGACTAAACAGTATCGACCTACGCACTTAATTTGATTTGTTTTGGGTTATATTAAATAAAATGAATTGCCAAAATGCTGCGTAATGCAGAGCATATACAATTTGATAAAGAAAAACAAAAACGAAATGGAAGCAAAACGAATTGGAAAAGTTGCAGAAATACATAATGGGCGTGGAAAACTTTAAGCAATGAAATTTTATAGCAGTTTAGCACGAGCGAGCGTTGGCCAAGCGATTCAGCGGCCTGGAACTGGTGTGGCACAAAGTTAGGCAACAACAACGCTCCACTGAAAATAAAAAGTAAAAATAAAAACAAAAAAAAAAAAATAGCAAGAAAAAACAAACACAATAAAAAGAAATAAATAGGACAAAAGCGTGGAGTACTTAAAAAGCGAACAAAGTTTGACTTATGTAAACATTGACAGCAGTATAAGGAAAGGATGATCTGAGCATACTTGCCATAGTGTTTGTATGGATCTATGTTACTATATATGCCTACACAAAATAAAAACATAAAAAATATGTATATTTGCGACAACGTTTTATTTTCATTTTGCTTTGGCGTTTGTCATTTCAAAAACGCTCCTTTGCGGCAATCATAACATAATGTCCATCACTTTTTCTGACAACTGTCCATCGTGCCACTTGATGTTTGGCTTTTTTGCCGGCTCTTTTAATGGCTATTTGACTTCGCAACAACCTTGCTATGTACGGCTCAACGCTTGTGGCGGCGAGTCGTGTAGACACAGCGAACGAGTAAAAGATATAATAATTTATCTAATGCTAATGCTGGAAAGCCATTATGTTCGCTTTAATAGTGGTAGTAAAATTGAATGGGTACTCTAAATAATCACCGTTAGCTATTTGTGTGGATATACAAATAGATATTATAGTTATTTGAAGCTTTATCAATCGTTATATTCGTATGCAGGCAAACTATCTTGATTTAAAATACTATGTGTGGTGGTGCTAGAGGCTCTACATATGAGATAAGGGACAGTACAAGGCGGCACTAAATGTTTGATTAGTTACAGCAATAACCGCTCCGGAAAATAAAAAAGAAAATATCCTTAACGATTTGAGGTTGGACTTTGAGCTCGTATAAGTCTTGAGCGAGTGGACTTATAGAGCAGAAAATCAAATCCGACCTTTTTAAATCGTTGAATCCCCTGCAATAATGAGTTTTCATTCTCATTATATAATAATTTTTTAAATATCCAGAGAAAATATTACTGTGTTAGTTATAATAAAAAAATGTCGTGTGTAATGGAACTTCGGAGGTTAAATTTTTAAAATTATACATTCTTTCTATCATAAGTGACACTCCGCGAAGAAAGGGACTTTGAGTTGCAAGTACAAAATTATATACTTTCCCTCCCGTGAGTGTTGCAATCTCTCAAATCGCAAATTTTATTGTAAATTTTCACATACGAGCGCTCTTTGTCTTGTTTACAGTAACTAAAAATATTCCCCTCGGCGATTTATGTCCGCGAACATTTTCGCGCGACTATTTTTTTTACAACTTTCGACTTTGGCATTTATCGATGGATGGTGAATCTAATTGAGAACGTAGATCATTCCAATACGAATTTTTGGGAAGTTCACCCTAAATGAGTTGTTGATCGGGAAGCTATTGATGATCTACTGAAACTAATACTGCAAGATCGTTATGTGACCTAATATGAGATTCAGACAATTATATAACACCGGTCAACACGATTTTTGGGTCTGACATCTACATGTTAGATTATAGTTTCTCCTATGACAAAAATAAGGAAAACATTTTTTTTCCGATTAAAGTTTGCTTTCGTAGAAATTAGAGCAATTTTTCGATCTTGGATTTATAAAGTCAATTAAAATACTATATACTTATCGATGTAGATCAGCCCAAAGCAAACTTAAAGAACTAAAGATTAATATTTAAGTGTTTTTCAATGTCTAGAATCAGAATTCAAGCATGAGAACAGAAACCCAGAAAAATATTTTTTTTTGTTGACCGGTGTAATAAGTTCAATATTGAATGAAAATTTGATTGTAGAAAATTTTTTTCAAGTTGAAGCCCACACAATTTTACGAATGCTCAAAACAAGACTGAAAAAGTGTCGATTGGTCGAGGTATATGTTAAAAAAAACATGATGGCGGTGATCCAAAATAAGTCTACCCCAACATGATAGGTGAATAATAGTGGACTTATACGTATGAGCCTAAGAGACGAAGGAGCCTAAACGAATGGCTGAAGCGATGGGACGCAGCAACAGCGTGGAGATGGACGCATAGACTTATTAGAAGCGTACAAACATGGGTAAAATGGAAACATGGGAAAACTGATTTCAATCTTACAGATTTTTTAATAGGGCATGGTTGTTGCAGAGAATACCCTACAAATATAGACACGATGACGATACGAACTGCTCCTTGCGCAGCAACAGCGACGAAAATCCCTTGCATATCTTTCTCTTCTGCCCCAAGTATGAATAGGACTTAAGGCGAAAATGCGTGACTGAAGAGCCTAATGCCTAAGCTTGGCCCTACGATGTCATGCCTAACGACAGTTCTGCGGACCGAATACAAGCAATGACAACGGAATTCAGGGCTTAGTATGTAGGCGTTCTGTGCCGCTGGTCCTGCTTGGGCGTGGTCCCTAAGGCGGTAGCATAAGTACATCTACAATTGTTTCAAATGCACTCAAGTGATATTATCAATAATGTATTTTAAAAGCAATAAAGTGATTTTCGATGCTTAATAATTGTCTCTAATCCGAAATATACAAGGAGCGTTCCAAAGTAAACAGGACTTAAAAAAAGGAATGGTTTTTTCGGCAAAATCAATTTATCTTATTCAATAAAGCTCCAATACAGCTTTTTGCACGGTCCAAAAGTATGTCGAACGAGTGTTTTAGCTCGTTGGCTGGTATGGCTACCAGTATGCCGGTGCAAGCCTTTTGAATGGCCTCTACGTCTGCATAACGCTTTCCTTTCATGGGCAAATGCATTTTTCCGGAAAGGAAAAAGTCGTACGTTGCCATATTAGAGGAATACGGGGAGTGTTTAATGGATAAATTGTGATTTTTTGTCAAATAATCGGTCACAAGCGTCGATCGAATGTTGGATTCTGAGCAATTTTTTGTCGTCAGTCAATTTGTGCGGAACAAACCGAAATTTTGTCTTGCGGTTTCTTGGGACTGCGCTCTCGGTTTTTCCACAATTCGTTTTCGCGGGATCTTTGTGTACCAGGCTGCCGGTGAGGAGAGCATATGACCTACAACATCGCTGCAATGTATTGGTGAAGGCTTTTTACTTTCTATATTTTGTTGCTGGAGCCCCACTTATCCCACGAAATAAGATACAGATTATTAAAGGCACCGGTGGTAGCACCGCAGAAATTGTTCAGATGAGACAACTATAGCAAATAGCTGTCGTACTAACTGAGCAATCGATATAAAGAAAAACATTTGTTTATACACTTTTACCCTGAAAAAAGCTGTGAACCACTGCATAACTCTGACAATACTCAAAATGAGTGAGCCATTCTCGTGCCATTAATAATTACATACTTTTCTTCAACCAACCATGGTTGTCTCTCATATATATATTCCATTAATTTTTGCATAAATATATGTATGTATACCGTCCATTAAGACAGATGCGTTGGCTTTTAGCGCAATCACACAACAACCGCAGACTCGATTGAAGCGCACGCCTGGTTTGCCTTGACGCGCGCATTCATAAATTTTTCACGACCAGATTAGTTAGATCTTATAACATGTAAGTATATATGTATACTTGCAAATATTTATTCATTTTCATTTGACGCAGGCTCCACAACAAAACTTGATTTCTGCTTTCCTTTGAAAGGCGGATGTGTGCGGCATAAATAAGTGTTTGCCGCCATTGATGTTCGCCTTCTCGTGGCGTCGTTTCTTTTATGGTCCATATGTACGCATGTAATTTGCGACAGCAGATATGCGTACGGAATCATAAAAATTGTTGCTCATCAGAAATTAATTACCCGGAATCATGACAGATTTGCGGTTGGTTAATTAAGCTCGCGAAATCATTATTTCAACGCACGGCTGGCGTCCAACGAACCGTATGAGGAACGTCATATCCGAGAGATAACCGCAGAACGCATATGTGCGCGAAAGAAGACGGACAGCAGGTGTGCTGAGGCTTTTATTGTTACAATATTTTTTCGTTCGAATTATGCTGGTAGGCGGAAAGTTTGAAATAATGAAAAAATTATAACCATAAATCTTCCAATTAAGGCTTGCGTCAATTTGGCAGCAACATGTGTTCGTAACTTTACTGGGAAAAAATGTGGTTAAATGCGTATGTAATGCCGACTTATTATGACATATTGACAATATTCATTTGAGTTTTCGGCACAAGCAAAACATGGCATTTATAAAGCATTACATTTATTCTTCAAGCATTGTAATCAGGCGTGCTGCAAAGCGCTAAATAACGGGTGTTTTGTTAGGTGTGTGGTTATCAAGAAGACAATTTTTTTCGGGGATTTCGGATTTCGGATCGTTTTGGCAGCTGTTACTTTATTTATACTCAGTTTGGTTTATAATTTCATACTGAACCTGACTTAGCTTAGGTTAGTTTAAGTAAAAAACTGGATTCCTCACCACGAAAAAAGTCAAATTGTAGAGCTAGAGACGCTTGCCCGTTGTGATGACCAGAACTCTTAAATTTTCAACAAAAAGATTGTCGCATATTGACAAAACGTTCAGAGAAGAAATTTAATGAGACAGCTAATAATATGCCGAGTTCGTAAAAAGTATAGCAACCGAGATGCTTTAACTTTAATCTGCCGAAAGCGAGACCGTGGAAGAAAGAAATGTTTCCATCTCATTTTCCTCATTGTAAGTTTGATAAGCTGCGTCCTCCAAAATCTTTGGTCTCACTGTGTAAATGGCAATTGGATAGTGCTCAGTTAGCACGCCTTTCATAGCGGCGTTGTGAGCTTTGCTAAGCGATAACTGCTCAACGGAACTTTTATGTCCCACTTTGAGTCAGATGATTATCAACACCCCACAAGTGCGTGCTGATTGCCGATCAATGCTTCCCGAGCTCGCGGATGCTCCTCCGCCCGAATACAGGAAGACAGGAGAGCACCTGAACGTTCCCATCCTGATGGAATTTGGTTGATGTTGTTTTTTATTGCAACCCTATCAGCCTTAGAATTTCCAACACATACGCTGTGGCTGGGCACTCAGACAAGTTTAATATGAAAATCGTCTGATACTGCTGTAATTGAGGTCATGACTCATGAACT
Organism: Bactrocera zonata; assembly: GCA_037783105.1. Lineage (NCBI taxonomy): Eukaryota > Metazoa > Arthropoda > Insecta > Diptera > Tephritidae > Bactrocera > Bactrocera zonata. Next base: position 66,082 of record JBAWJQ010004342.1, read on the forward strand.
AGCTAGAAGTATGGTTTGCGGCCTTTTCAATTCACGCGACGTAGTTAATAATATTGTCTCATATAGAGTGATGATAATTCAATATCTATTACTTAGACGCCGTGACACTCTCAAAAAATCACTCTTTGGTGCATATAATGGAAGTGGGAATCGTTGATCCAAATTTTCTCAAAAACGCAATGCAAATGGGAACGTAATCCAACTATGATTAATGACTTTTTCATTCCTGCATTGGAGGATATTGATGTGAACCACCTTCTGTTCCAAGAAGAGGGCACTATATGCCTCAGAACCTACGAAACAATCAATTTTATAAAAGAAACTATCGGTGAATTCATTGTCCCGCGCTGTCGGCAGTGCTCTTGCGATTTAACGCCCTGAACTCTTTTTTGGGGGGTTGTGTAAAGCTGGGTTCTCTATGCTAATAAGCTCGAGGCAATTGACACCTTAGAAGAGAATATTCAGCGCGTTAATTTTGACGTTTGGCTGCAAAAAGTTATTTTGAGCTAATATTTCTTGGCTAAAATCACTTTTGAAGCATAGTGATAAACTGTTATTTATAATAAAGCAAAATCCTTAGTCATAGCATTAAGTTATATTCGTTTTTTTTTCGTGAAAACCACATGTCTAGAAAAGCCATCTTCTACATATATTTATAAATGTACATTAGGGTGCTTTTTTTTTTTGAACTATTAATTTTTTTCAGTCCCGTCACGAAATTTCCTTGGAAATACCCTAAAAAAAAATTCCCTGAAAATTTTAGCCCTTAATATTAACATTAAGAACTGGACTAATGCCTGTAAAAACTTTCCATAGAAAATACACAACAATCGCGAGTTTTTATCTTTAAATTCCTACAGATCAGAGGTATTTTAAGGCATCACTTTGACTTTAGGCGCATATTTCTTAGAATTGTTCACTCTACAAAAGCGTCCAGTGCAAAAAAGTCGTAACTCACACCGGCAAGGTAGTACGGGGCTCTAAACCCGATTTTTCCAAGAATTTCACATTTATTTTGTATATATCTCGTAAATGACAGAAACTATAAAAAAAATGAACATGACAAATTTGTAAGAAATTTAATTTGATATAAAAAATCGCTATCATTTATACTTCTCGAGATATTCACCTTTTTAAGTAAGACTCTATGCAATTTTCATAGATTTTTTAATACATAAGATCTATAAAAATTCTATAAAGCCTTTAAGTAAAAGCGGATAGTGCTACAATTTTTAAGGAATTTTTTTTAGGGTGTTCCCAAGGAAATTTCGTGACGGGACTGAAAAAAATTAATAGTTAAAAAACAAAAAAAAAAACACCCTAATGTACATATTTTTGGGCGATTTAGTCAACTACTTATGGATGTGTACACAAAAAAGCCTTTAGTTACGTTAATCGCAATTACTTTGCTTTAATGAATATAACTAAAATATTCCACTTAAATAAATTGAAGTAATCACAGTAATGGTTTACCGCAACAGCAACAAAGCGTTCATCATCTGCGTTCAGCCGACGCAGAAGTTCTCTGCGAACAATAAAACCGTTTTCGAGGAGTAACCTGCGTATTAAATAAAGAACGCAAAGGGTCTTACATTAAAAAGCAATTAAGTTTAGTCTGTTTTCTAAAGTATTATTGGAAAGGTACGATCAATAAGCAATTTGGAGATTGTAATTTTGTAGAGTACACTCGCTACGGAGGTCAGGGAAACTAATATTGAACATATTCCTTTTTGAAATGGTATGGATGGGTGCTTGTCGCTCGATGTCTAACTGAAATAGCAATTTGTCACTTCAATGACCATAAATGCATGATAACGCTCAAATAGTAAGTCAATCAAGTTTCTTTTACATGTCAGTAGAGAGGAGGCTTGACAAATAGCTGCATACTTAACGTGACATGTAGAGACAGCATAGGCGACATCGTTGTTTTATGATTGATTAAAGTAAAGAGACACATTTACATATGTATTTCCTTAGAAGTGATTGGTGTAATGATGAATACAAATCTGTCCATTTTACTCCGCTGTCGAATTGTTATATTTTCTATTTTTATTTTATTTTTATTTTTTTTTTTTTTTTTTTGGGCTGGTGCAAAATACATGTGAATATTATTTTTGAATATGATTGCATTTTAACGTGACTTATGAGCGGTTATTGTATTATGTGGCAAAGGGCACACAGCAGTATTTTTCGCTTTCAGAATTTTTCAGAATATTTGTGGCTTCAGACATGATCTTGTTGCGATGTTATTTTTGTTTTTAGTTATTTTTATGAGCTCAAAATATGTGGTAGGTAGGGGAAAAATATTAAAAGGCCTCAGTGAGATTTGGACTACTAAAAACAACTCATTTCCTGCCGTTGAAACTCTAACGAACTATAAAAGTCATTGAGTACTAAAACAGCGCTGGTCAGTGCTGATGCGTGACTTCAGTTTTAATTGATGTCCTGTTTTTATTTTTTTATTTTTTGTTTTTACTATTCTTATGGTATTCTTTGAGCATATTACATTTAGCAGGAGTTATGTGGGTTTTGAAGATCGAAAAAATTTCTATTTTCACCAATTTTTTTTTCATATAATAAATGATTTAATTAATTATAGCTTTTCAGCATAGAAAAATGCAACATTTGAAAAACATTTTGTTTCTTTTTCATAAAAAAAATTTTGCAAATTCAGCCATTGGAAGGTGGTTTCTGAAAGCGCCACCAAAAATCGCCATCAAAAACCGCATCTCCCGGTGGTCCACATTACGCATGAAGAATCGAATTTCATTGGTTAGTAGATAAGTATAACTCGTAATTAATGGAAAAAGTTGGAAAAACTGACTTTTTGACAAAGTTGCAAGCAAAACAGTGTGATTTTAGTTATAATTTTTATCAAAAATTCCCTTGAAAATATGAGTTGTAATCGAAAAAAAAATCCTTTGATATACCACGAGGATATCGAATTGAGAAGAATAGTAAAAAATTTCATTAACCTTCAAGCGGGCGCGCCATCTTTTGTAACAAAAGCGGTCGCGCGTAGTCTTTTCGACGCCTCATTTGAAATGTGAGATTTAAAGTGGATAAAGTTGTGGAATTCATTTTTTTATTAGTTTTAAGTATTATGTAATCATAAAATAATATTTTACAGGAAAAGTATTTTTTTTTGTCATAATAAATGAGGGAAAAACATAAAAAGTAATATGATTCATTGAATGCAAAGTAAATTCGTTAATCTTAACACAAAACCAAACAAATTTTTTCAAAATTTGGGGAAAACATAAAAGTCATAGAATACATTGAAAAGAAAGTAAATACATTAATATCTTATTAGAAAGTTAGAATAGTTCAATAGTCAGATTCATCAGATTCATCGGTCACAAAACACTCATTGCAAATAAATACCGTGTGGTCTCGACAAATATTTCTTTCGCAGATTTTGCATTGGGTTTTTGTCTGCCTTCTTTTTTTTGCTGGACATATTTTGCAGCTTCCTCTACTGACTTCGGATGTACTTGCCTCACTATTGGGCTCATCATCTAATTTCAAAAAACCTCTTATATTTCTTTTCAAATTTCTTAGTAAGTTTTTATCAGCTCTTCTTTTCATATGTTCTTTCGTCATTTCTATTCCCAATTCGCGTAGAAATGTACGTCTTTTTTCGATAACTACACCATTTTCTCTCAAAATTACCATTGAGTTTACTCCAGCAATATTTAGCAAGCGAAAAAAGAGCGTCAATGGCCACCTATTGCACTTCCTTGATACGGAATACAGTTTTACCTTTTTATCCACTTCATCAACTCCACCTTTTGTTTTATTGTAAAAAGTTATAATAGCTGGTTTTCGTTTCTCGTTAGTGCTGGTGTCAATTTCAGCTGTACGATGAAGTGATGAAATCAGAACAACAGATCGGTTCTTTTTAGGTACATACGATACCAGGGTAGAAATATTTGAAAACCCAAATTGACTAGAATACTCTGGATTTCCCTTCGCAATGAAACACGGGGGAATTTCTTTTTTATTTTTACGCAAAGTGCCAACAACAGACATTTTATCATTTGTGGCTAAATCTTTTACCAAAGGAATGCTGGTGAACCAGTTATCAATGGTCAAATTTCGTCCGGTTCCAGAAATTGGTGAAATTAACCTTTTTACAACATCACTTCCTGAATTACTGATTTGAAAAGGTCCTTCTGGTTGTCTTCCAGCATAAAGCTCAATATTCAACGTGTAAAAGTTTTTTGAATCCACTAGTGCATAAATCTTTAGCCCATATTTGTCAGGTTTTGATTTGTTGTATTGTCTAAAAGGACATTTTCCGCGGAATCCGCACATCATTTCATCTATTGCAACATTCTTACCAACAGAATAAGGAGAAAGGCAGTTTTCTGTGAACATATTTAGCACTTCTCGTATGGGCGCAGCTTTATCTTGGGCTCGGCGAAAACTTCTTGTGGATGCATCATCAAACCGGAGAGAGTTTAGAAGAAATTTCATCCTTTTCAAAGGCCTAGTATTTGGAAATATGACAATACCAGTAGCATCACTATACACATCCTCCAAGTTTCCATGAGACATACGTAAGGTTCCAGCCATATATAATAATCCGAACAGGGCCCGAATCTCAACAGAATCGGTAGTTTTACAATCTCGAACTCTGGAGTATGCGCTTTCTTTTTTCTGTATAAATTCGTTAGTATATTTTACTACTGTCGTTATAATTTTATCGCATATGAACAAATCTCATGCTTTTAGAGATGTTGTTACGCCCACGCCTTTTCCAAGAACACCAGCCTCTTGAGTCAGAATATTATGGGGTGGATACCTGACTCTATCACTATTTGATTTTTTCCATTTTGTAACATGGTCACGTGCCATGAAGTATGCAGCTCTAACAGCCAAAGGAATGTTTTCCTCTTCCGAGTTACTTTCTTCGTTTGAATGTTCCATTTCTTCATCAGATTCCACATCTGGTCTACATTCAGATATTTCTGATTCCTCATTACATTCCACATCAGATAAGTGGTCAGAGACTTCTGATCCTTCATCACTTAAAGTTTCATCACTTTCATCATCTTCCTCTAGGAGAAATTTCATTATTTCACTTTCACTTATTCTTGTTTTAGCCATTTTTACCAATAACTGTAACACTTTATTAAATCAGGAAATGTGCACAGAGAGTCGCGCGTAAACTAAAAGACGTCAGGCGCGCGTAGTCTTTTCGACGACGAGAGGCAACTGAAGTAAATGCTCGCTATAAACAGTCGACAAGCGTTAAAAAGAGACGGAAATAGTGCATTCGATTGGAAATGAACTAACCTCAAGCTACTAGAGCTACCAAATATCTGGGATTATATACACAAAAATTATAATACTTTATTCACCATGGGCGGTCGAAAAGACTACGCGCGACTTCTTGAAGGTTAAGATCGCTTCACTGGTTTCTGATAAATTAAGACCATCGATTTTGAAAACGATGTATCGAGAAAAACACAATAGAAAATTTGAAGTAGCCGACCGATCTAGCCTGACGGGTCATTTTCCCTTCTATCCCTTCCCTACTATCTCATACATTTTTATTGATTTTTTTAAAACTTTGCGAAAACATTATTGATTTTATCATAGTATTAAGAAAACAAAAACGACGTTTTTCAATTTCTAAAGCTCATGTAACCCTTTAAAGTCAAGGAAACAAGCAACAATTGCTGCGCCCTAATTTACACCAGCAAGTTTTTGTTGCGAAGTATACAAAATGGCAGGGTTACACGCCAACTATTTCGAATATCTAAAGGCCTCCTATCTAATTTTGCCTGTTCAATAATATGTCTACATATTTTTCGAGTTATACAGGGTTTGTGCGGAAAGTAATAGGACTGATTTTCTTCCGCCGCAACTATACTTTGGAGCTCTGGATTCGGTAGAGGGCACCTGGAGAATCAGGACAAACATTTTCGCGCGACGTGTTTCTCTGAGGGGTGCAAACCGAACGCAGCGCTCGTTAAAGCAGAGGTACGCGATTAAATTCGGTGCGAAACACGATAGAACTTAGAAATAGACGTTTAATATGATCAAGCAGGCTTTCCCAGATGTTCATTTAGCAAGAAGTGGTATGTTTTGGTGACACCGAGGCTTTCTGAAGGGCCGGGAAGAGGTCGCTGATGAAGACCGTGCGGGAAGGAGCATATTTTGAACATATTTAAAGAATTATAACGATTGGTTCCATAAATTTTTTTAAGTCGACACAGTTTCGGAGATACAGTCTTCAGAACATATGTGCTAGAGGCTAGCTAGGCTAACTGCGACGTTTTTAAACGCGTTTTTCACGAAACTGTGTTTACGAAGACAGTTGGCAAGACTTCTCGGAAACTACTCAACCGATCTTCATGAAATTTCACACAGGTTTTTGAGATACAATTCTTAAATACTAGGATGAAGGATTTTTTTCCACTGCAAATATTTAAAAAATAAAATGTCGCGAAATTTTCTTTTTTTTTTTTGTAAAAATATTTGCCAAAAATCCAATTTCCAATTTTTTTTCCTTTCGTACAAGTTCTTAGTTAAGACCTTAACTAAAACACGTATTTTTCACTTTAGAAGCATTTGTAAGGAATTATCCTGCCAACGCGAGTGCATCTTTGTTCTAAGGAGTCCCGGAAGTGGCGTCACAATGGCCGAATTTTCAATTTTTTCCCCAAAAATTTCAGAATATCTTAATTAATAGTGTATGTTTGTAACAGTAAAAAGTTCTAATAAAATCTTTCGTTTTTGATTTCAGAAAAAAAATTATGGACAAGGCTATTTTTTGACACAGGAAACTTATGTAAGCCCTTAAATGCACAGAAAACTGGAGCCCCTACACAACTGGTCTCCGCTTAAACTGCCTACATTTGGGGTTCCTTCGTGAACGCGACACAACCATACATTAGCCAAGATAGTTGTATGAACAGCTAGTGTTACACATGACCACACATGGAAACATACATGCCAAACCCAGAAAGAAATTGCTCTGAAAGTTCGTACAAAATGAAAAGCGCCAGAGGAGTGACAGAAGAGCAAAGAGTAAGCAAGAAATAAAGCGTAAATGGCGCAGAACATTTGCATGCAATTCAAAGGAGTCAAGTCGAGAAGACGCCGATAAAGTTTGCAACAAATCAAAGTAAGATTTAAGTTGGTAAAACACAAATACTCATACGGTACATTTGACTTTGTGAGTTCAACAGCTTTGTAAGAGATTCCGTGAGGACGTTCGTTTGCGAAACTGTTACCTGCCAACCACTATCCACACCATATGTAGACTACCAACACCTCGGGGCTGAGATCTGCGTCTTTTAGCAGTAAAAGGTGCGACAAGATGAACGCACCATCTTTAGGCCTTGGACCGTGGCGCTGCAAAGCTATAACTCTTGGCGAGCGCTTAGTGACAAAGGAAATTACCATTGTAAGCCATTTAAACAAGCGCACTCATATGCATGTATGTGCAGGTAAAAGCTGAAAGTTTCACGCGTCAAAGTGCCGAAGTTAGTGCTGCAGAAATAAGCGAAAAAAACAGCGAGAGACGGCAGTGTTATATACTTTTAGGCGCATAAACTTCAAACTGTCTTTAGTGCAAGAAAAGCTACGAAAACGGCTGACAATGAAAATAAATGGCGTTTGAATTGTTTAAATTGAAGGTTAGTTGTTAGTTGTAAATGCAGCAAAAGGAACGTGAACAAATCGGCAGTGAGCGAATGAGAAATAGTATCAATTCAACGGGCATTCGAATAGCTATGCATGCAGCTCGGCAAAGGCGAGCAAAGCAAGGTAACTGCAAGAGCAGCATGAATACACACACCCACAGACATGCGCACACACACACATACACACGCTTGCATGGTGGTAAGCTTTGCTTGCAAGTGCCGGTAATGTATGCAGCGACAAATCGTCTGACAATCGGCGAATGTAAAAACACAAAGTTTTCACCGTTAGATAATGCGAATTTATCGATGTGCACTTGCAACTATGTTGAAATGAGTAATAAAAAAGCAAAGAAACTTGCTCCTGCCCGCCGCCAGCAAGCCAGTTGCCCATCACCAGCGCACAAATACGCACGCACACATCCGCATAATGCTGCACTCAATTCAATTTAGTTGAATTCAAGGTTGATTGCAAATTTTTCTATTCAAGTGTAAACAATAGCTCACCAGCAAGATTTATACCCAACGATGTGTCTACGAATTGCAACAAAATGCTTGTCAGTACTTCTCATTTGCGCTGCCAAGCGATAGCTGCAAGCTACACTACTTGTGTGTGCATGTGAGAGGTTTCTATTTCAAGTAAATAATTACTAGTTTTAATTACAATGGAATTGAAAATTTTAAGCGCTACTGTGGCGAAAAAAAATTAAGACTTTTTAATTTAAATTTCACACGAAGACTTATTCGGATACTTTTTTCTAGTTTGGTTTGACTGTCAGTGATATCTGTGGCAAATTTCATATCAAAATAATCATTAGTGTTTTTATACACTTGTCTTTCTGAGGTACATATAGTGCTTTCGGCGATTTCTACAATGAGTGAAATTATTCAACAAAGAAGTTCCATTAAATTTTGTGTGCGGAATCAAATTTCTGATGACGAAACATTGAGAATATTGGAAAAGGTCTTTGTTTGTTGCGAGCAGGTGTTTTTGATTGCTACAAATTATTCAAAGGGGATCGTGAACGCGTGGACGACGAACGACGCCCAGGACGGCCATCAATAACAACTGATGATCAACATCTAAATAAAATAAAGAAACTGGGAATGGACGATTAAGTCTCAGAGATCTTACTAGCGTCGTTCGAATAACGGAAGGATCAGTGAAAACCAATTTGAAAGATCATTTGGATCTAAAAAAAAGTGAAAGCACGATCGGTTCCAACATCACTCGATTTATCCAAAGCATTGTCGCATTAACGCCCGTAAAACAATGCTTTTCCACTACCAAGATGTCATGAAATGGCGATGAGTCTTAGATCTATGTTCGCAACCCAGAAACAGACGATCAGTCGGCAGAATATCAATATAAAGGTGGGCCGGAGCCGAAAATACCACGTCAAAGTAGCTCAAAATTCAAGGTTATGTTGACAGTTTTCTTCGGTTATTGAGACGTGGTGCACTTTAAATTCCTTCCGACCGGCCAAACTGTCAAGAAGGAATACTGCCTGAGTGCTGTGCTTCGTTTATGCGAAGTTATTCGTAAAAAGAGGCCTGAATTATGGACCAACAAGTCTGGATTTTTACACCACAATAATACTCCATTGATTCTTCATGAGTTTTTTGCTAAAATTTCAACCAATATCGTGTCGCAACCAACGTATTCACCTGATTTAGCTCCGTATGACTTTTGGTTGTTCAGCAAACTCAAACGAACGCTCTAGCGAAACCATTCTGAGTCAATTAAAGACATCAAACGTGAGTCGCTACAAGCATTGATGGCTCTTCAGATAATTGACTTTACCCACTGTTCCGAGGATTAGAAAAAACGTTGGCAAATCCGTTTTAGGACCAAGTGGAATTCCTTTGAGGGAGGCGTCATCAATTTATAAGAATTAATTTTGAGACTCTGAAATGATTTTTAAACCTACGAAAGCACTCTAATTTTTACCTAATTTTCACATTTGCACCAATTAAGCTAAAATTCGAAACTCGCCATCGAATTCGAAATTTGTAATTTTTAAGCAAATTACCCAATTTAAGTGCTATGGGAAAGCGTTTTCGAAGCGAACAAGCACTGAGTTTCGTTGCCGCTGGTTTTTGGCAAGGCTTTCAATAGCATCTCTATTAGAAACTTTTCTCTGACTTAAGCTGCCACTTGCAATTGCAATGTTGTGAAAGTTTCTCCGCAATATTTTGATGGAATTGCTGTGACCGCCTTTTAATTCAGCAGTCTGTCTTACTTCACCTCACACAGACACAGGCAAGACTGCAATATTAATTGAACTGCAAAGTAATTTAAAACTCTCGCGCTCAGGTGCGCTGCAGCACAACGCTGGGTCGGTGTATAAACTGATTTTTATACATGCACCTAGCCAGCATCGACTGAGGCAAGATCTTGCCCATTTTGCTTATATTCTTATAACCTGTACAGGGTGTATTGAGTTTACTGAAAAGCTTGTAACACGCAGAAGGTAGCGTCAGAGACCGTATACGATATATAAATGATCACCGTCATACTGTGATTCGATTTAACAGTATTCATTTCAGTACCTAACAAGTCCCTCAGCTTTTGTGATCTCAGCTTGAGAGGTTTTTTTCCAAAACTTGCTAATTTTTGGAACTGCTAATATCGCAGCTCTCTGGCATACTGTAGTTATGCAAACTGATCACTCATTATCAAGATCCTATATAAAAATATATATTTATTGTAAATGGTATTTTAGCTTTAGTGCCACCAATGCTAACCTTTCTTCTTCTCTTTTATGCTTTTAAAATGCAATAAGAACTTTCACTGACAGCATGCGACGTATTTTCTTCTATAAGCAATTGCGTGTGTTATGCAGCGCCATATTTGCATACTCAAAATGCATTGCGAAATCGAAGTCATGAGCTTGCTTGAATTACTATTCATCGCATACTTCAGAAAAAAATCACAATTTTATTTTGATTTGATGGAAAGAATATTTCCGCAAAATCTCAAGAAAAATTATATTGCGACCTCAACGTTGCTTATTGAAAATAACAATTTAATTGAGAAAAAAGCGCAAACTTACTTTCGTTAATTATGTGCAAAATGAATTGTGTTCGCGCCGCTTTTGTGCCGGGTGAAATATAATTACTCGCATATGCAAGCAAGAACTCGTTTGTCTGCATGTCAAAGTGTGTGTGTGTGTGCCACAATAATTTGAAGCAGTGGAGGAATGAAGGCTGGATGTGCGAATGTGAAATATGTAAATACACGCGACTGCGAGCTTATTGCATTTCTGTAAGCACCAGCAATGGCAAAAGTGTGTACGTGGCACTGATGAGGAATTAATTACGTTTCAAAGTTGCGGAAAATGCGAAAAGCTCATTGAATGTCAAATAGTTGGCTGTTGTCGCTGTTGCGCTTACTGAATGCAGTTCGGCGTGCCACAGAATCGAATTTTCGGGTCTAAAGTGTAAGGCAAGCAAACAAGTGGGATACACATACATATATACATACATACATAAATACATAGAGTCACTTAAAACGCAAAACAACGTATCATCAAAATAAAATTGAAAATCGGTGTCTGATATACAAGCTGCCTTCCAAAGTAAAGAGGACTTTTTGAATCTAGCGCCCCCTGATGGCGCCATCCATATGTCGACTAGTGCGTCAGAATTTTGTATTTTTATCGATTGTTCAGTGAGTATTTTAAGACTTTTCATTGCTTGGAAGTGAAGTTATTGCGTTTTAAGTGTCAGCATATTTGTGTTATCGGTGCGAAAATGAGCTTCGAACAAAGAGCCAATATTAAGTTTTGTTTCAAAATTGGTAAGACTTTTACCGAAACGCTTCAATTGATGAAACAAGTTTATGACTATGATTGTCTATCCCGTAGCAGAGTGCACGAGTGGTTTCAACGTTTTCAAAGTGGTCGTGAGGGCATAAATGACGATCAACATGTGGACCAACCAAAATCCGTGATTACCGGAAATTCCATCGAAACTGTGCGTGAATTCATCAAAAATCAGGGGAAATCATCCTTGAAATTCATGGAAAGGTAATTTAATATTTCAAAACATGGATTTATCGCATTTTGACCGAACATTTGGGCTTACGAAAGGTGTGTGCATGGTTTGTTTCGCACAAATTGACTGACGACCAAAAAGTGCTCAGAATCTAATATTCGAAGCACCGATTATTTGACCAAAAAGCACAATTTATCCATTAAACACTCCCCGTATTCCCATAATGTGGCAACGTGCGACTTTTTTCTTTCCGGAAAAATGCATTTGCCAATGAAAGGAAAGCGTTATGAAGACGTAGAGGTCATTCAAAAGGCTTTCACCGGCATACTGGCGGCAATACCGGCCAGCGAGCTGAAACATTCGTTCGTCTTGCTTTTGGACCATGCAAAAAGCTGTACTGAAGCAGAAGGAGACTATGTTGAATAAAATAAATTGATTTTGCTGCGAAAGCCATTCGTTCTTTTTTTTTTTTTTTTTTTTGTTTTTTTAAGTCCTGTTTACTTTGGAAAGATGATTGTATTACCCAAAATATAACCATTTTATACCAAAAACTATAATTTTGCTTCAATATTAGTGGTTTTTATTAAATCGTTTTTATTGCGCCTGTAAATTTATGAAAAGTGATGTTACGTTAATTTGTATTTTAGGTGACGTTAAGTATGTTCAAACATGGCATTGAGCTTGGCCTAATCGGATTTCATGCGGTGCTGCCAGAGGTAGATACATATATTCTCATTATTATCACAGTGGGTTTCTAAAAAGCTGATTGCTTGTTTCATGGAAAACTTCATGAATTCAAATAAAAATCATTTTAATTAGAATATATTTTTAACTTCAAGTTCTCGTACCGGTTCATGTGATTCTCGAACTAGTTCCTCAATTTTTGAGACATCAAACTGACGGCATATTACTCGAAACCGCCGATATCAGACTACTGTCATATAAACTAAACGACAAATGCTTGTAGGAAAATCTTTTTCATTTGAAAATAAAATAATTTGTAATGAATTACGTATATTGTGTTAGGCAATTAAGCAATCTCCGAAGAAATTTTTTAGATCGGATAACTATAGCGGTTAGCTGCCACATATTATATGTTGAGCAATCAAAATCAAGTTGAAGATCTTTTATAAAACGAGGTTAATAATTCTTCTTGTTTCAATATACTAACCACATTCTCAAGCGATTTTAAATTGCCATGCTTACTTCGCTTACTCACTACTCTACAAAATCGCAGTGGCTCGCCTGTTGTGCCTGATCGGCGCACGAGTGCACATCCGTGTGTTAGCGCTCCACTGCCAAATAGTTTTAATGAATGACGGATGTGCTCGTTGCATGCCAAATTATTTAGGGTTTTCGTTTAAACCGTTAATTGCGTGCTCCTCCACTAGTTTGCGCTGCCATCGATACAGAAAGTTCATTTGCAAATGGAGTTTTCAGTGGAATTAATAGAAAAGTGAAATCGTTATTCAGTAGAAATATCTAGCGCAATAACGGTATAAATTACATGAAACTTGATTTTAATTTATTCTCTCAACATGTTGCAAAATGTATCGGACAACACTAATTGAGCAAATTTAGTAACTATTAATTATCGTGCTGTGAATAAATTGTAAATAGCGAAAACGTTTCTGAAATTTCATAAAAAGTACAATTTTATATTTTAGTTTTTTTTTTAATTTTTAATTAAGCGCGCTAAAAAATTCCTTCAACTTACATATGTGGCCACCAACATTATTCTCTGCTTGAAAGTTGTTCGCAGAAGCAAATAAATAAAATAATAAATAAATAAAAAACAAAATCAATAATTATAATTTCACCAATAATTGATATGCGAGGGCTGCTATATATATTTCTGGCCTAATAATGAAAATAGGCATATTTATCAACGAAAACGGTTTTTTTTTTCGTTGGATTTGGCTCGTCTTGGCGGACCCACACGGTCGATTGCTGTCTTGTTTCGGGCTCATACGCATAGATCCATGATTCGTCACATGTGACGATCTTATAAACGTTTTTTAAAGCACCGCGATCGTATTTTTTCAGCATTTCTTTACACCAATCCACACGAGCCTTTTTTTGAGCGATTGTCAAATTGTGCGGGATCCAACGAGAACAAACCTTTTTTACGGTCTGGTGTTCATGCAATATCGAATGTATGCTGATGGGAGAAATGCATAGGCATGCCTTTATCTGAAGGTATGTTACATGACGGTCTTGCATTATCAGTTCACGTACGGCATCGATGTTTTCTGGAACAACGGCTGTTTTTGGACGACCTTCACGGAATTCGTCTTTGAGCGAGCGTCGGCTACGATTGAATTCGTTGTACCAGTTTTTCACAGTGCTATAGGATGGTGCTTTATAGCCATACAAAGATTTTAGTTCATCGATGCACTCTTGTCGTGATAATCCACGTCGAAAGTTGTGAAAAATGTTCGCACGAAAACGTTCACGAGTTAATTCCATTTTTTTGGCCGAGATGAATTTTTTAATTCCCTGTAAATAAAACAATTCACGATTAAATGACAAAACGTTCTGAGTGATGTTATGCTAAAAAATGTCAAAATATCCAGTGGAAATGTCAGATTGCACCTGGCAACACTTAGTGTTGCCTAGTCCAGAAATATACATAGCAACCTACGTATCCAACTAAAAAGTTTTCCATACAAGAACTTGAGTTTGATATTGTTTGGGTTTGTATGACAGCTGGATGCTATTAATGTCCGAAATGGACAATTTCGTTGGAAATTATAGAAATGCTTTCTGTTATACTTTATACCAAATTTTGTGACGATAACTAGCCAAATACAGAGGTTGCCATACAAAGCCATAAGTTTGATCGGTCAGTTTGTATGACAGCTATATGTTATATCTGTCCGATCTGAATAATTTCTTCGAATATTGTAGGGACACATTTACTTATAATTATCACCGAATTTCATGACGACAACTTAACAAATACAAAACTTTTCCATACAAGAACTTGATTTTGATGGGTCAGTTTGTATGGCAGCTATATGCTATAAAAGTCTGATCTAAATCATTTCTTCGTATTTTATAGATGTATTTAAAGTAATACTCTATGCCAAATTTCGTAATAAAATCGTGTCAAATAAAAGAGATTTTCATACAAGCACTTGAGTTGGAACGGTCAGTTGTATGGCAGCTATACGCTATAGTGGTCCGATCTGAACAATTTCGTCGGATATAGGAAACATGTTTTAGATAACTTTCTATGCAAAATTTCGTGACGTTAACTGGTTAAATAAAGAGGTTTCCATACAAGGACATGAGTTCCATCGGTCAGTTTGTATGGCAGCCACAAGCTATAGTGGTCCGATCTGTACAATTTCGTCGGATATTGTAGAGATTTTTTAGTTTATATTCTATGCCAAATTCTGTGAGAATAGCTTTTCAAGAAAAGGAATTTTCCATACAAAGACTTGTATTTAATTTATCAGTTTGTACAACAGCTATGCGCTATAGTTGTCCGATCTAAACAATTTTGGCGGATATTGTAGAGATAATATGGATAATATTTTGTACAAAATTTCAGAACGATACTTTATCAAAAAAAACATATTTCCATACAAGGACTCAGTTTCCCTAATCCGTATAAAAACATAGAAAGCACGAAAAGCATACCAAAGGAAGTCGCATAACAACTTAAGTGACAAAACGGTAGGTAACTCTGTTGAATTCGTTCTTGAGTACACCTACGACGATTAAGACCAAAATACCAAGCCTCGAAAAATTTCAATATTGCCTCAATTTGGTGAATAATGCATACAAAGAGCTGAGAACTTGACTTAATGGAAACATAAAAGTGACAACAATATTACTGGCTTGTGGTTGTGGTGTGTATGAGTATTTGTATGAGCTTTGATGTTAGAAGGCTTCTCGAACTTGTGCCCTGAATTATAGCTGTCCGTATTCATTTTCACATTGAGTCGCTGCCAATGAAGCGAGACGCACACACATACGACCAAACATATGCGACGGTATGCGCATTAAAAGGAATGTTTTCGAAGTACCTTAAGGTATTATAGAAATCTGAAATTAAAATTGCTATGAATACTGGAAATGAAGTAGTTTTCTCATATTTATTGGCGCGTTGGTGCGCCGGTGTGTGCTTTTGACACACGCATTTAGATACGATAGTTGCAGCAAAATACCGATTGTGCAAGAATTTTTCCGAAATGGTTGAGTGTGTGTCTGCGTGTGTATGTGGCGTACAGGTAACTCTGAACGCAATTAAATGCGAACTCATAAATTTCGAATTCCTTCTGAGCAGACAAGCAATATACCATTTGAGCAGCATACAAGACCTGCTACATGCACACGCATACATAAACATAGCGGCATATTTATATACAGTTATTTGTGTGTACACATTATTTATGTGTGGCTTTAATAAATGTATGAATACCGGATATTTGGCTGACTGTTTCAGTAGTGTGTGCAGCCGGCCGTCGTCTTTGCAGCAACTCGTTTTCACTTCAGCGCCGAAGCGCCGGCCAGTCAATCGTGCCAGAGCGCACATCTTTGCAATTTGGAAGGAAGAATTTAACGTAAATTTTATGCCACTTACCCAAAGCGTTGTGCTGGCACATACATATGTACATACGCTCATCAGTCTCTGCATGTGGAGTAAGGACCGGATATCACATGGGAGGCATTTACTTATGTATACATTATATCATGGTTGCTCCTATGTATGGTAATATAACTCACTTACGCATCATATACATACTTATGTATTACATGTGTGCGTATGCGTGTGTCTTGATCACTATGCCATTGAATGGACATTTTTATTTTAACTTGCATAATAAATCTGTCATATGAGTTAAGGACTTCCAAGCATGGCATATCGTTAATACCTGTGTCTGTGTGTGCGTGTGTGAGCGTGTGTATATGTGCACATTTAAGAAAATATTGCTGGTCAATAAATGGTTTGCAAGCAGATGAAGTGCTTATATCTGAGCGTCTATCATTAAGAGCACGCAGCTCGCTTGCTTGAGGCGGCAGACGCGCCATAGCCTAGCGCCAATGAGCTCTGCTGATTTCTTTCGGTTACTAATGCACATAAGTGTGGAGTTGAATACATGCAAAAGCATTCACACAATCGTACATATGCATATACATATTTATATTAGGGTGTCCGTTTTTTTGCAAATTGAATTTTTTGTAGACGCCCCATGAAATCTCGGTTTTTGCTTAGAAAGACATATTCAATAAAAACAAGCTTTATGTTTTCAATTTAAACCATGCCTGAAGCATTTTACTTTTCCTGTACATTTTACAAAATATTTTTCGCTCTTTAGCAATAGTTTTTTTATCACCAAAGCAAACAAATTTTCAAGTCAGAAAAAAAGATATTCTAATACCAAATTTTTTATTCTTCAAAAAAATATTTTTTTGATAAAAAAAATTCCTTTAAGAGTTATTCACTATTAGCATTCGTACGGTACACCATGTCGTATGAGCAACACAACATGTGGAAATCACTTGTATGAATGCTTAATACAGTTGACGTGCAGTTTTAACAGCGTCAATTATTAAAAAAATATTTTTATGACAAACTCAATAAAAAAAATTTAAAGCGTAAGAGTATATAAATGTTTTAATGGAAAATACAATAAAAAATTTGTACAAAACGGAATATTTTGTATTCAACTGTGATCCTTCTCGAGGTTCCCTATTTTTTAAAGAAAAAATTTCAGGAACTTCAAATTTAATGAGAATATTTACTATTATTTGAAAAAAAACATTATTTGGCATTTATTTTTTTAGACTGTCTCTTTTACTTGTTGGCCGCGGCTACGTCTCAGATGGTCCATCTGTTGAGTCCAGTTTTCGAAGACTCGTTAGAACATTTCGACTGGTAACTGACGTACGACAGGCGTAATGTTTTGCTCCAAGACCTGAATTGAAGCGCAATTGTTCGCATAGACTTTAGACTTAACAAATCACCACAGGAAAAAGTCTAACTGTGTGATATCACACTACCTTGGTGGCCAATCTTCGGCCAAAACGTGAAATTTGTTCACCGAACTGTTCTCTCAATAGATCCATTGACTGATGCGATGTGTGGGAAGTGACACTGTTCTGTTGAAATGAAATATCACCGAGAACACGAGCTTCAATTTCAGGTAGCAATAGTCGGTTTTTGGTGCGCGATAACGGTGATAGTGGACGACTGTGTTCTCACAGTCAACATTTTTGAAGAAATACGGACCGATGATGATGACTTTTCGTCCCAAATGTGTTTAGTTTGATTGTTTACATATTCACTGAACCAGAAATAGGCCACATCGCTGAACAAAATTTGGCTAAAAATTTTCGGTTCTTCTTGGAACTCTTCAAGAGCCCATAGAACGAAGCACTGTCACTTGGGAAAGTCGTGCGGCTTCAGTTTGTATTTTGTATGCTTTCTATTAAAGATCTGAACGTAAAATTACCTTAACTTGGATCACCCGTTACAATATTCTATTTTCAAGTTTGTAGGTTTATTTTTTTGAAGCTCAAAAATTTACTTGAAAATAAAAACATAATACAATATTATATTTATGGGTAAAGAAATCTAATTTAGGCTTAGTTTAAATTAAAAATAAAGCGCTCATTCAGATTCTATGCTTATTTTAAAGGCAAAAAAATAAAACTAAAGAGGATGTGTGAAAATAAATCAAACAACTTGGGAAATAATGGACACCCTAACATATGTGTGCATGAAAAGCAAGCGGAAGTAATTTCGGTAATGCGCTCACAAGAATTATATTCACGGACTTCCACTTGAATGCACAGCAGATATGTGCATGTAATGGGTTTTTCATTTCTTACTATTCGGCGAAGGTGAAAATGAAACCAAATGTGCGTTAACTAAGCGAATTTCATGCAAATAATTTGTGAGAGCGCCGAAAGTATTTCCGAGAAACTTAAATATAGATAACTTTAGAAGTGATAGTACCGCTGTTCCATACAACAGTCATCATCCTTGCATTTTCAACGTGAGTGTCTGCCACAAAAATTTTGTAAGGCTTGAAACTTAGAAGAAACCGTTTTCAGCAAACTCTGGCTGCAATGTCATTATATGATTTATGCAAATTTTCTATAATTACTTTAAATATCAACATAATTTTATTTCAATTTCAAACAGATAAACCGCACTTACGGCCTATAATACCGATTATCATGCCAAAAACAATGAATCACTTATCAGCGTAACCCTTGCTTGCAAGCGCATAAATAATTACATTGCCCAGGCTGATAAAGTTACAAGCGTAATATTCATTAACTCGTTCTCACGCAAGCCAACCCACACACCGCGCGTCCGAAAGTCATGCGTAAAAGTGTAAATAAAAGCGTGTATCTGATATACACGCTGACCCACAACCGGGTTGCACAGCTGTGAAAATCCCAAAACTGCATTTATTTATAGACCGAGGCAAATTAATTTATTACTCAGTGAAATATATTGCGTATACGCCATGGCCGCACGTGCGACCATCGAGGTTGCCGCCGTGGCCGCTAGGTGCAGCATTTTAACGACACATATTTCATGGCCGCATATCGTTATTTCCCCTGTTGCATAATGCTGCGTTTGTTGACTTCGCTGTGAATGGACGGCCTGCTGTGTTTATAGAGAATTGTAACCAATTCTCGCCTTTGATTTGCAAAGAACAAACAACAAATAGTTCGCGAATAATTTATCGAAAATTTTGACTAATTAAATTGTAATAGCAACGATTTAGTTGTTTGGAATTGTAATTATTTCGACTCGTAGGCGGAAAAAGCATTCGACAGCACGCATACACCTGCACTTACGCATGCATTGCGAAAGTAATTACGACAGCAAAGCGTTTATTTCAAATTCGTTTGTTCAAATGCACAAATCGCTGGAAATGTTGTGTTTAATTGATTCCATTTGCTCTTATGTTTTGCTATTAGTTCATGCAAACAACCATTCCAACACACGTGGCACTTAACTGGCCTAAAATGCAGCGATAATTACAGTATGTCAAGTAAGAGCGGGTCGTGTTAATTTATAAAAAAATTATTTTATGAAACTTTCATATTTATATATACATTGTACACATTACAAACAATGATGCAATTTGGTGAAGAATGTGTCCAGTCACCAACGGTATCGATAATTGCCTGGCATCTCTGAGGCATGCTTTATATTTCGTCAGACAACTGCTTTAAAGTATACTAATGTGACCAAAAAAGGTAACATTTGAATTTAAGCTGGGCGCGTCGAAGGATTTAGAGAACTATTTTTTTTAGGTTGGTAGTACTGTCAGTCACATTAACATACATACGTCAAATTTCATAGTAAAATATTCATTAGTGTTTGAGATACGTGTCGTTTTGTGAGCTGCTAAAAGTGAGTTTTTCGTTTTTTGCGATGTCGAAATTTGTTGAGCAAAGAATTTGAATTAAATTTTGTTTACGGAATAAATTTTCTGCTGCGGATACGTTGAGGATGGTGCAGAAAGCCTTTGGTGATGAGGCTATGTCTAAAAAAATGTTTACAAGTGGTATAGTGAGTTCGAAAAGCGTCCAGGACGACCATCAACCTCAACCGACGAAGCTCACGTTCAACAAATCAAAGATTTGGTGTTGAAAAACCGTCGATTAACAATTAAAGACCTTGCTGATAAAGTTGGCATCGAAAGGCTCAGCCAATACCATTTTGAAGGATGTTTTGGGCCTCAAGCGCGTCAAATCTCGACTGGTACCGAAAACATTGAATTTTTTGGAAAAAAGGCGTCGCGTTGAAGTGTGTAACACGATGCTTTCCGACTACCAGGGTGTCATGAAACGCATTATGGCAATGAGACTTGGATCTATGCTTACGACCCCGAAACAACTGATCAATCGAACAAATATCGTGCCAAAAGGGAGCCGAGACCAAAAAAATCGCGCCAAAGTTGCTCAAAAATCAAGGTCATGTTGACTGTTTTCTGAGATTATCGTGGTGTTGTGCATTATGAATTCCTTCCAACCAGTGAAACCGTCAACAAAGAATATTATTTGAACGTTATGCATCGTTTGCGTAACGTTATCCGCCTCAAAAGGCCGGAATTGTGGAAAGACAATGCTTGGTTTTTACACCACGATAATGCACCATTCCATACTGCCCTAGTAATTCGTGATCATTTCGCCAAAATCTCAACCTACATCGTTCCGCAACCACCGGGAGAGGATTACTTTGAAAGGGATGAAATTGATTTGGAAGAATAAATAAAGAATTTTCACAATAAATATAATGTATACCTTATTTTTTGGGCACAGTAGTATGTGTGTCTGCCAAGAAGCTTCTGTTTAATACATATATGCACACACACTTCCAATAGGGTTTGCATTGGGCGACTGCGACGGCCAATCCAATGTAACGATGCCAGATTGAGTTTTCCACTGAGTACAGAGCCTGCTGTGTTTAGGGTCGTTGTCTTCCTGCAGAATCCAATCTTCAGTTTTTCTGTTGAACGATCGTTTACCAGATAGCAGTAAAGCCTATTTGTAGATTTTTATAATTTTCTCGACATTTAGGTTGTCAGTATATAGGTATAAAGGGCCGAATCCCTGCTTTGAGAAGCTGCCCCAAAGATGCACCTTTATTCCATGTTTTACGGTCCGCTGAACAAGCCTATTGGTGGAAGTTGACCAGGCTCGCGTGAGAACAGAACGTGCCCATATAGAGCATTCATCAGTAAAAATAACATTTTCAAAATCTCTATCAATATTCTCATGCGCCCAATAGAGTTGCTTTGTCAGAAGTTTTTCAATCAGCAGAGGCTTCTTCATTGTGTTGCGCCATTTCAGATTATGAGTATGAAGAATCGGATAGTTTCGTGGGATATATCTAAACTTTTTGCAATTAATTTTTCTTATCCTTGCCGCAGTGTTAAAGCAGGATTCCGCGACAATAGATTCACTATTCTTTTTTCATCTTTTTTGTTCACTTTTCCTATCGAACCACGTTCTGGTAAATCATCGACATTTTTAGCCACTTTACATCGCTGTATCCACTTCTGTACAAATGCCTTCGACTTTCTCATATATTTAGCAGTCGCTGATTGCGACATTTTGGGACCTTTCGGGTGGATGCAATGGAACATAGCCTCGTAGCGCGACGCGTCCTTAGCACTCATGACGTTTAACGTGATTCTCTTTCAAAAGATCAACGACAACTGAACCTTTGTTGACAATGCATCAAGGACAAAGCTTCCCTCTATCGGCTCACGAAGAAATTTTTCATTAACTGTCGGTCAAGTCGACTACGCTCTTACTTGATAGACTGTATGTTGCCTTATTCAGTATTGCTTCGATTTTCTTTTACAAAACATGGATCAGAGCCAACATGGCAAATAAATAGTACTTGCATGTACGAGTATGCAAAGAAATACTGTTGCCTTCAGTAACGGAATTCTCGTGAGCTACTTGTGCTTCGGTAGCACATTGTTTCTTTCTTCCCTTATTGGCACAGCAGTGAAATATTTTAGACTATGCTACTCTTTTAAAGCCGAAATCGGAAAAACTCAATAAAGCTGGGTAATAAGTAGGATTTATATAAAAAAATGCTTCATCAGCTGCGACAAAATTTCGAACTTAACTTCACTGCCATTGCGATGTTTGGAAATCTTAAGTAGATTATGGTATCAATAAAAGGGATATTATAACAAATTTTACGACCACCTAGTGGAGTTTTTGAAGAAAAGAAATACTTATTATTCAAATTACACGCGATCTTCGATGGCGCTAAAACTCCATCTGGGAGTAATAATAGGCTCAAGCCTCAAATTAAAGGAACACCTAGAATATACTGCAGGTAAAGGGAATAAAATCCTGAATGCCTTATCAAGAATGATTGCAAATAAAGGTTGCGTGCCTCCCAGCCAGCGTTTTTTACTCGCAAAGGTTAGGAAATGGGTTTGGGCTATATGCATAGAGGCGCTAGGCATCAAAGCATACGTCAAACAAATATACTCAACTAGCAAAAGAAAAAAAATCTATGTATAATTGCTGAATGCGTTAATAAATAAATAAATAAATAAATAAAATAAATAAGCACAGTGCATAGGCTGTCGACACTAAGAGTTGTCAGTGCTTTCCGAACAATATCAAGTGATGATGCTGAAGTAATAGCCAGTACGCTGTTCATTACCTCCTCTGAGCATGTATTCTTTTCTTGCCTTTGGTTTTAAGTACAAGGGAAAAACTTAAAGCTACACGAGGTTTTAGTGTCATGTGTCAGTCTACTGACAACTAGAAAGCTGTTAGGGAAGCGACAGCCTCAACCATGACAAAATTTAGTCATATACTTGTACGAATAGAGTAGAATAGGCGTCCGCGCCATAGAGTAGGCTTAAATGTCTTATCACTCCCACTAAGTGAAACCAAGTCAAGTGGTTCGGTGGAAGATTCTGGAGTTGAACGTGGGTCAAGGTAAATGGATTAAAGTTCCACACTCCGGCTTTTGATGCTTCTCCCTACTTAAAAGAAAAAAGTCCTCCATTGCTGCAATGCCAACCACAAATTTGTGAAGGCGGCCAATGGTAGTTTCGGCTATATCTGTTGGTTCGCCTAAAGTAAGACTGCTATTATATTTCATTCTTAGTTTTGTCAAATGGAACAGAAAATTTCTAGCAGTTTCCATCTAGCTCTCTTACATACAACTTGGACAACTAACGTCCGTCAAGATTTTTAACCTTACCGCATGAATGCCTTTTGGAAAATGTTCAATAAGAATGCCTACTATTGCGACTTTGCTAAGAGCTAGTCATTCAGGCGATCTCCTGCGTTCTCTAGGCCCACACAGGCGCGGTTCGTTAACTAGCACTTGCTGAGCGCTTGCGAAGTTGGTCTAGTTCTAAAACATATATGGCATAATATAGATGCAACTCGGTCTCATTCCGATATAAGCGTTGCAAAAATGTCCGTCTTGCCAACTTTGCAGTTGCCAGCGATTCCGCTATAAGACGCTCCTTCACCAGCTTTGAGCGCACAGTTAGCGAGTTCAACGCCAGTATTGCCGCTCTGATGTCAGAACGAACACTCACCTTCCTGAAAGAGACTCCATAGCAATAACCTACTCCGAAGCAGTAATCTATTGCTACCTTAATAGCACTTACTTCCGCCAGAAAAACACTAAAGTGGTCAGGTAGCCTGAAACTAATATTGACCTCCCGTCCTAGCTGCGATCTGTCCCTGTAAAGCCTACTGGGCCTCTTCTTCAGCGACTTCTCCCCATCTACATATCTCTCGCCGCTATGTGAGCAGCGAAACGGCCACTCCGAACAGAAAGAGGAGAGAATTTCAACGTGTCCTGTTCCTCAATAAACGAATTATTATCAATTGATGTTGATTATTGATATTACAAGTACATACACCTCAAAAAGACATATACTTTGAAGTGACATTGGACACACTTGACACTGATCGTCAAAACAAAAGGGAAAAAACATATTTCGATGACTGTGTTTTTTCCCGAAATTTGGATTTAAAAGTCCGAGTATTTTTTTCCTCACAGTAGTACGCAATATTAAGTGAATAGCGGCAGAAAGCTTTGACGACTTGACCTCGACAGTTGCAATATGCAGCCGACTATTTCCCGAATGCATGCAGATATTATTGCAGCTGACGTGGCAAAAGTGCGTACGCGAAAAAAAACCATCGAATGTGATAATATTCAATGGAAAATTAGCATCACAAAAAGCCAATACAGTGAAAGTTGAATTGACACCGACAGAAACCAATATGTAGACAGAAATAGACGCACGTATTTCGCGGCCATAGGTAACCCGATTACTTCACTCTCAATTTTTTTCATCTCCATGAACTTCGTAGAGTGTGACTCGCGCTTTACGAGCTCATCGGCTCAAAGTTAACTGTTCCATCACTGATATGCTTCACACTCTTTTGCGAAGGCACTTTGATTGAAAAATGATATTTGCACAGAGAAATTTTGTAAACTTTTTTAGCCTGTAGCAAAATTGTATATCATGGCATATATGGTAAATTTATATGTATATCTATAGGACATTTTTTACATCTGTCGGCTTAACATTTTAATTTAGTAAAGAATACATATGTTTATGTCAATGGCAAAGATTTGACGAGCTCACATAAGAGCGTACTCTCATGAGAACGCTTTGCCACTTTTTAGGAAATTTTTTTTTATGCAACAAAAAAATTCAATTATTTTAATTTTTTAATATATTTTTATTTGTATTTTGAAATGTTCAAAAAAATTTTTTTTTCGTTTTTTACATTTTTAATATATTTTCTTTTTAAATCAAAGTAGTCCCCAACAAAATAAAGTAGTTCACTAGTCAGGGTGATAGCGACTGTTCATGTTGTCTGAAATAAAAAAAAAAACTAATGGATTATTATTGAGTAATTCTGCGACTATCGTCCCTACCAAATTTAATCTATTTAATAAAAAAAAATGTCGAACTTCAAAAAAAGTCACGAAAATCTTGTTTTTTTTTCGTTAAAAATCGTTTAAAAAAAATATGAAAATATTTTCGAAAATAAACAATTCTGTTAGGGATAACTATAAATGAGTAGAAGAACATATGTAAATTTTAAAGCAATCGGTTGAATACTTTTTTTTAGGACCATGAGAGTTTCAGAAAATGATGATTTGAGAAGAATCAGAAAAATAGTAAACTAGCAGCTACAGACTTGTCATGGCGCCTGGTAGACAGTCGCTTACGACACCTCGGCGACTATGAGCTGTAACTTATCAAATACTATGAATTTCGGCCTGAACAATAGGTTTTACTGTCAAAATATATAAAAAAAAGTCGATTTTTCGAAGTGATTACATGAGAATACCCTCATAAGAGATCCCTTTTAATGAATGTGTATAAGGCTTTGGAGCGCTTTATAGTGAATCTGTGAAAGCTAAACAGGTTTTCGATACAAAAACTAGACTTCGATCAGTCAGTTTCTATATCAGCTATAAGCCAAAGTGGTCCGATCTAAATGATTTATTCGGAGATTATAGTTTTAGCTTTGGTAATACTTTGGGCCAAATTTCGTGAAGAGAACTTATCAAAAAAGAGTGATTTCTATAGAAGGATTTGATTTGGATCGATCATTTCGTATGACAGCTATATGCTCGGGTTGACAGATATTTGCGGTTCTGACGAATAAGCAGGTCATTTATGAGAAAAGAACGTGTGCAAAATTTCAAATTAATATCTCAAAAATTGACTAGTTCATGTATATACAGACGGAGAGGCAGTCGCATATGACTAAATCGACGCAGCTCGTTACGCTTTCTTTGTGGGCTTTACAAGCTTCGTAGTGAACTTTGCATATATAATTGTCTGTTCAGCATATAAAAATAGCCCACTACTCGAATCTGAATATATCGAAAACCGCCAGTTAGCATGGAAACTGAAGACAAAAAATGTAAAGAAATGTAATTGTGCAAGAGGAATATGAAAAGCTTGTTTTTACACCTTCAACTATAATTTCAAAAATGGCTTGTATTTATTGTTTCGTGCGAGCCACGTGCTGCCTTACTAGAAATGGGAGCTGCGTGTCGCTCTTGCCAAGAATGTTGCATCACTGGCAAATTGCTAAACATATTACACGTGAAAGATGTCCTTGCGTTGGCATATAGAATGAAGAAAATATAATTTGCTACCTTTTTCCCTCGCGCACGCCACACACACAAAACTCAAAAAGCGAAATAAGCGCGCAGCTGCTATATACGCCGAGAAAATTGAAAATTGGAGTAAGTTGTGAACAAAGCAAAGAAAGTGGTGTAATGATGCAATGAAAGTGATTGAGGCAAACATGTGGCAACTGCGCAGCCTGTAACGCACCTTGCAATGCCGCTCGCAACTGCAATTGGAATTGGAAAGGCGATATCTCAGCGGAATCAAGTGTGACAGCCATGTGCGAAACTTGCGCACACATATGTACATACAAACGTCGCATGTGTATTTTTTAGTGATGTTGTTTGCAATGCAGCTGCCATGGTGTTGCAGTTGCACGAATTGCACTCACAGACGGATTGAAATTGTTAAAGCCAACGAGCAAGCGGATGATTGTTAGCTGGAGCTCAAGTCCTCAGCTGCGTCTGCCTGCACGGCAATCATCTTTAACTGAAACATATTTTCGGCCAGGCAACGCCGGTGCGAGATCAAGACTGAGACTGACGCAGGTGCAGGTGCATAGTGGCAAGTGAAAAGGTTATAGCTGATTCTTACAGCAATTTCCGGTGCTATATTGCAGTTGCAGCAAATTGCAACTGAACTCGCACATACACACACGCACATACAAATGCACATTGGCATGTGATGATTTGTCATTCATACGGCTTACTCAAAGAGGCCTGTGGTATTGCATTGAGTGCAACAGTTTGATCCGGAAATCAGTTGCTTTCAACATCAAACCGTATTCTGACAACATTGATCTGTGTAACAGGAACAACACGCTTAACACATACTTACATATGTATATATATGTATATATGAAAGTGGAATGCCGCAGCAGATGAGCAGGCAAATATTGTCATAAATGTAGCTCAGCACATTGCAGCCAACAGTGTATACCGTATGTTGTGTTAGTGTGGTATACGAAACAACACAACAACGTGCTCACCCAAAGGTGGCACTTAAGGGACTGCAATGACAGCATATATAGCAGGCACTTCTCACATAGCAGCTGAAACCGTCAAAGTTCGTCTTGGTGACAAACGCTACGCAAGCAGAAATTACCCACCTACATCCCTGTCACGTAAACGAACTTGCCAATATTACATTTGCAGTCGCTTTGTCAAACTGGCGACAACAACAGAAATCAACCATCAATGGCAACCGGCAAGTGGCATTAAAAATGGCAATGAATCGTTGAAAGCATTGCTACGCATTTTCGTATCGCTCTGTTGTTGGCGTCAATAATCGAGAACTCAAATTTGGTCCAATTTGACAGCCTACTATGGGTGGCTACATAGATATATGTATGTACACAGATACTTACTTATGTATGTATAACTGAAACTCGCTTTGAGAACGGCCTCCATAAATTACGGGGAAAATCACTTGTACCTTAAGGAGAACATTTAGTGTGATTTGTAAAGAAACTATTTTTCATATTTCGATGGGTTATAGCCTTTTGCTACAAGAGTTAACTAATCAATTAGCCAGCTTTTGCTCGATTATAGCGCTAATTTACATCGGTATACACAAAATGAAAATCTTAGTTTACTATATTAGTTTTTAAACGAATACAAATCGAATTGAAACTCGAGTAAAAATCAGCGGGTTGTTGAACAATTTCATTTAATTGCGTTTAACTCTGCGGGTTGTTGTCTAGGCTACAAATTTGGTTGTGTGCACCGATAACATAGCAATCAGCTGATGAATTTTCATCGCCACCACGGGCACGCTTGAAGAAGTCCAGACGCTGAATCCAATTTTCCATGCCTTTCAAGCATAAATCGGCCAATATTGTTACAATTTCACGTTCGATATTCGTATGAATTTCATCGTTTAGCTTTTTGGCATAGACTATATATACTACTATATGTAACAATTTACTGGACCATTGCGCGAGATAACACGTTCACCAAACTTGGTTTTCAATAGATCAATTTTTTCAATCGCTGTGTGGCTTCTAAAAACTTCGACTCGTTGTTGGCCTTACTGAAGAAAACTGTGAAAAGTGCGGGAAAAAATATGGCGTCGTTTGCTGTCCCTATCGGTCTACTTTTGTAGCATCCCTATGACTTCAAAAATACAAGGTTATACTAAATACTAATAATTATATTACAAGGTGTTTTCAAAAGTAAACAGGATTTAAAAAAGCAGAAGAAATGGTTTTTCGGCAAAATCAATTTACTTTTTTCAAAATAGTCTCCTTCTGCTGCAATACAGCTTTTTGCATTGTCCAAAAGCATGTCGAACTACTGTTTTAGCTCGTTGGCCGGTATGACCTTTTGAATGGCCTCTACGTCTGCATAACCCTTTCCATCATGCGCGAATGCATTTTCTGAATTTTTCCGAAAAGAAAGAAGTCGCACGGTGCCATATCAGGTGAATACGGGGAGTAGTTAATGGTTAAAGTGTGATTTTTGGTCAAATAATCGGTCACAAGCGTCGATCGAATGTTGGATTTTGAGCAATTTTTGGTCGTCAGTCAATTTATGCGGAACAAACCGTGCACACACCTTTCGTATGCCCAAATGTTTGGTCAAAATGCGTTAAATCGATGTTGTAGAGATGTTCAATTACCTTTCCATGAATTTCAATGCTAATTTCAGCTGATTTTTGATGAATTCACGCACAGTTTCGATGGAATTTCTGGTGATCATGGATTTTGATTGGCCCACATGTTGATCGTCATTTATGTCATCACTTTGAAAACGTTGAAACCACTCGTGCACTCTGCTACGGGATAAGCAATCATCGCCATAAACTTGTCTCATTAATTCAAACGTTTTAGTAAAAGTTTTTCCAATTTTAAAATAAAATTTAATGTTGAGTCTTTGTTCGAAGCTCATTTTCGCACCAATGACACAAACATACTGACACTTAAAACGCAATAACTACACTTCCAATCGATGAAATGTCATGAAATTCTCACTGGACAATCGATAAAGATAGCCGATTCTAACGCACCAGTCGACATATAGATGGCACTCGTTTCAAAAAGTCCTGTTTATTTTGGAACGCTCCTTGCATAATACATTTAAAAGTCTTGCTATTTTTTACTAGCAGAAGTAATTAAAGAAATATGTAAAATTTTACTCGAATAACGCCTGTTTTAGACAGAATCTAGGCCGCGTTTTTCATTAGCAAACTGAGCGGATTCTTCACATTTCTGTGAAGCACTGTACTTAGGTTTTTCTTAACACAAAACTATGCACATTCAACTATTCAAATGGCTGATTGGGTGCGCCTGATTGCTCGGAAGTTGGCAGATCTTCTTTTCACCAAAAAACGAGTTTTGTCGCTTTTATGGCTTCTCCCAGCAATTTGCGCTTTATTGTTATTGTACTCGTACGTTGTGAATATTGTTTTGTACAGAAAATTTATAACCGCTCGTGGTAGTTACATGCCGCTCGCAAACGCCCACCACCGTGGCAATAGTTCAGCGAATTTCTGCTGACGCTGCACGCACTTGCACGCCTCCGCTTGCAATCAATGGCACTCACACGTTCTCCAAGGCAGCAAGGCAGCGGCAAGATTTGGTGCGTGGAGCTGCCTCCTCCCCCCTAAAACACGGTTGCCACCGCACGCCGTTATGTGAATGTGACGGCTGCACATGCCCTTCGTGCCAGCACGTCTTATTTGCTGTTCGCACATTTCGCGTTTTACGTTTGTCGCTCGACTCCTGCACATAAGCACTTTACGTGTCGGTTTCTTAGCAAAGATTTTGTATTACACATGAGTAGAAACTGCTGGAAGAGTTTGTATGCAGCAACCGGTGTTTACTTAGTGGCGTCAATGCAGCTTGATTTGTTGCGAATGCTACGCGACTCGCGTGTGTGGGACTTCGGGAATTAATCAAGTGAAAATAGGTGTGAACACGCAGCGAGTTCAAGCGCTGCTTTCGTTGATAGCTAACCTTGAGGTAGGTGGTTGGAGGTAGGTGAGCGAAAGTGCACACCTCGTGTGTTTTGGTTGAAATGCTCAAATATCCAGCAGGGGAATGAAATGTTCTCTTTGCCATAATTCGGAGAAGGAAGTTTGCCTCTCATGAAATTTCATGTGTGTAGCATTTGAATAGTGATTCGATGATCATCCGTCACACGTTTTGCGTTCTGTTGTCATCTTAAGTGCCTTAATAAATACAGGTTTTTGCCAGAATGGCGGCTTTCCAAAAATATAAGCTATTATCAAAATTCCTTCCATCATCAAGTGTTTCAAGTCGATGGTCGAGCTGTTTCGGAGAAACTTCTCTCATTGGCTCTGAAAGCAACGGAGCAAGTTATTCTAAGTCAAAAAAAAATAAAAAATTCGTCGTATTCGCAGAGGCAAAAGCAATAAGCAAAGCTTCCGAAACCTTACAGCATTCATTAATTAAAATAAAATGAAAAAAAAAACAACCGAAGTACAGTAAAAAAAAGGCGATAACAAGAAAGTGATTTCCGCTGTCAACAAGTGAAGAATTTTGAGAAAAGCGCACAAGATCTAAGCACATAAGCTTATTCATTGTTTGAAGTATATTAAGGAATGCTCTCTATTTGAAACTAATAAAACTACAAAAAATGTAAGGAAGGGCTTAGTTCGGGTGGACCTGAACAATTCAAATTCTTCCAGAATCAAAACCGGGAAAATTATTTTCGAAATTCAATAATGACGGGTTTTTCAATAAGAGACCTATAAATGTTTGGGATATCAATGAAATTCTGTAGTACTGTGAAAGTACATTTAATGACATTAAGAAGGGATCTCGATTTCTTTTGCAAGGCCGTTACGGGCTGAAGTCCAGAAGCATAAAGCAATTTTCGAGGACTTTCAAGCATAAATCAACCGAAACTGCTGCAATTTCATGTTCGATCGAAGTTCATCAATCGTCGCTGGCTTGTTGGCATACACCAAAACTTGACATAGCCCCACAGAAAATAGTCTAACGTTCACCAAACTTGGTTTACAATAAATCGATTTTAACACCCACTGTGAGGCTTGTGGCGCCGTCCTGTTGGAGCCACATATTGTCCAAGTCCATGTCATCCAATTCCGGACACAAATATTCGGTTATCATTTAGCGGTAGCGATTTCCATTCAAAGTAACGTGCCCATCTTGATCATGACGAAGGAAGTACAGCCCATTGACGACGCAATGGATGCAATGGTGACTCATGGAGTACGTATGGATTGCTGCCTGGCCAATAATGTATATTTTGTTTATTGACGATGCCATTCAACCAGAAATGAGTCGCATCGCTGAAGATGATTTTTCGATGAAAATCCGGATCATTTTCAAGTTTTGGCTAAGCCAATTCACGAACACACGACGATTATGGTGGTCAAGCGGCTTCAGTCATTGCATCATTTTGATCTTGTAAGGATTTAGGCCAAGATATTTTCGAAAAACTTGGCACAACAACGTGTAAAAGACTGATTTGAGTCTTTCTCAATTGATGCGCTATCGACAGCAATATTCTGGACACTCTGGGCACTTCTTTACCTCATGGGCACGGGAACATTTTGTACTGTGCCTGTGGATCACATTTTTCCTCTAGGCGTTTAATTGTTGGTCTGACATGACGGTTGTGTCGACCATAAATTGAACATACCGCTCTTAAAGTTGAGGCCACTGAATCCGATTTGATTTCGGTGTATAGTTAATTTTTTTTAATTTCGACGCGTTGTTGGGTTGTATATCTTTCCATGATGAATTAGCAAACCTCACTGAGGAGAAATGTCAAAGAAGCGGGAAAACTATTGCGTCGTTTTATGTTCCTGTGGGTCAACTATTGTAGTGTTTTTTTGTTGGTCATGATGTTTTCATAAAATTTTGTACGGATTATTATCAAATGCAAGGCTACATTCTTGGAATATATTACTCAGATTGGATCACTAAAGCATATAGCTGTCATATAACCTAAGCCATTAAATTCAAAATAAACATATTTTCTTTCCTTTTAATGCTATAAGAAATGCACCTATGAAAGTTATATTTCTTATTTTCTCTATAAAGCGTTGCAAGGCCTGATAGAATGCTCATCAGAAAGAATCATTTGTATAAGTTCTACAAATCTTTGCCATTGTTATAAAAGTATGTAGTCACTTCAGCCGGTTTTTTCACATATTTTCACATATTTACACTTATTAATACTATATACTCGATTAAAATCTTATTATTCGCAGCTTTAAAAGTAACCCAAAAAATATATAATTATATATATAGTATATGTGTCAGAATATACAATTCTGCTACAGGCCAAAAAACCGGCTACAAAATTTCTCTGTGCTGATATTATTTTTCAACCAAAATGCCTTCGCAAAAAAGTGTGAAGCACATCAGTGATGAAACAGATAACTTTGTGCTGATGAGCTTGTCAAGCG
The DNA here is from genome assembly GCA_037783105.1 of Bactrocera zonata. Classification (NCBI taxonomy): domain Eukaryota; kingdom Metazoa; phylum Arthropoda; class Insecta; order Diptera; family Tephritidae; genus Bactrocera; species Bactrocera zonata. Next base: position 98,783 of record JBAWJQ010004342.1, read on the forward strand.
TTCGTCACACTTCAAAAACTCCCTGGAGATCACAAGAAATTAAACAGAAATAATCGGATTGCCTGTTGCCGTGATATGTATACATACGTGCGTGCCAGTGTCATTTCAACTTTCACTGTATTGGCTTTTGTGGTGCAACTTTATCAATTTCGACGGTTTTTTATATAATTTATTTTGATTTCTGCATCCGTATACGCACTTTTGCCGCATTGGGCTACAATACTATCTCCATGCATTCATAGAAATAAACGGTTGCATATTGCAACTGTGAAGGTCAAGTTTGCAAAGCTTTCTGCTGCAATTCACTTAATATTGCGTATACGCCATGAGTGTTTTGACGCAGTGTTTATATTAAATGAAAATGAAAATAAACAAAGCATTATTAGGCAAAGCAATAAACATATCTAAAATATTCAAAGCTCCTACTTCCACTCAATAGAAGTGACTGTATGAACATGATTGGAATATTCACTGGTCACAATACGGCGGCAGCACACGACTGCAAACATGCACCGGACTGCCGGACAGTTCGAGAAGGCTACGCTTTAAGCATTTGGGGTAGCAGAGTATGAGACACTAGTGAAGGTATTGTTAGATTCAAATTGGCGACAAGCGCAGGCATTCCAAAGGATATCACTTCATTACTACGAAGTAATCGAACTAATCTAACCTAACATATTTTAATAATATATCTCACTTATTGAACGGTATATTCTGCAAATAGCCAACGCACTAGTTGTAACAAAGATCATGATTTGAGGTAAATGCGATGAAGAGAAAGTACTTAATCAATATATTCTTTTTTTGACACTAGACTATATTACAATCAAGAAAATATGGGCATTTTATTTTACTGAAGCATTTCACCACTTGATCGACATTTTTGACTTGAAATCAGTATTTTGCGGTAAGGTTCTTCCATTCGGAAGCTGGAATAGTATACTTGTAGCTCAATTTCATCAATTTTCAGGTGAGAGTTGACAAATGCTTAATTTATCTATGGTAAAGTGAAAAGTCTGAAGAAACTTAAAATGGCGTCATAGCAAGGATTAAAGTAAAAAAAAAGTATTAATCATGGAAAACCGCTTAACTATTTGTTTTCCAAAATGTTCTACATTAAAAACTATACACCTTGGCATGCATTTGAATCAATTATCGAAGCACCTTTGCCACTCCGATTGAGGTTTATTTAGTTCGAAAACATCAACTGCCTCTTCATGAATCGATGAACTATAACGTCTTAAGGTATTTCTTACGTACTTGAATAAAAAGAAGTCATTCGGTGAAAATTAGGACTAAACGTTGGATGACTCAGCAAGTTGATGTCTTGAGTGCTCAAAAATACATTTGTTTTTTTCATTATGTGAGAACTAGCATATTCCTAGAAAAGAGTTTGGAGTTTGGTTTTCATAATTTCTTGAAAGACAATTAGTAAAAAAAATTATAGTGTATCACTCAGAATTTACCAAGTTTTCCAAAAAACTCAGCCTGAAGTGGTTTTTGTGCGAAACACTTTGTTGGATTCGGCTCAACTGCAAACAACAATATAGTGAATACTGTTAATTTTTGGGGTCATAGCATAAATCTAAGATTCATCACTTACTTCAATGATATAGACGTGTTTCCAAATACCTCCATCGTATTTTGCAACATTTTTCTCAACTCAAGAACACGAACCTTTGTTTGAACGATTGACAAATTGTGTGGGATCCAACGTGAAAAAATTTACAGTCAACTATTTGTGCAATTTTTAATGTCAATCTCGCAGTTTGCGCACAGCATCATTGGATTCCGGGACAACAGCTGCTTTTGCACGACCTTCACGAAATTTGAATTGAAGTAATATACGACCTCGAATGAATCCACTTCACCATAGATGAAGACTGGCTTTCATGGAGCTTCATCGCCAAAAATCGAATTAAGTTTATAAATGTACTAACACTGAGTTAAACCACATCTAAAAATGGAAAAAATAATTGTGATTTAATTCCGTCTTTTGGCTGAGATGAATATTTCAAGTTACTGTAAACAAGACAAAGAACTTTCCTGTGGCAAAATGTTCTAAATATACATAACATCGAAAATGTTAAGCTTTACGTTAAAGTTGTGAGTTTCCAAAACACGAAATATAAAGAGGAACACTCGTATTATATAACACATATATCATTTACTAACAATAACTTTATTATGACAATAGGACTTTTGTGGCGAATTTAGTTGAAAGTATTTGGCAATTGTTGAGGCATAAGATTTCTCCTAAAAGTGTAGTACCACGCCACAAAACAACAAGCAAGCAAATGGAAAAATCATTTTACTTTGTAATTTGTTAAAGGGTTAAATGGGTTTATGGGTTTCAAAAAATCTAACTTTTATTATGGTATTAAATTCTGTAATGCCTCTAGCATATTGCCTAAATTCGAGCTGATCCGAGTAATAGTTTCGGAGATTTAGCCTTGAGAACTTGTGCGCTCCAGGCTAGCTAGACTTTGTGCGACAACTTCGAAAGCGCTTTTCTCGATACTGCGTTTTTGAAGCCGGTTGGCAAGATTTCTCGAGAACTGCTCAACTGATTTTCTTGAAATTTTACTCAGGTCCTTAGGATACAATTCTTTAAGACTTGGACAATGGGCTTTTTTCGATTACAGCTATTTGAAAAGACAAATGCCTGGAAATTTTAATTTTTTCATAAAAATGTGTGCCAGAAAATCCAATTTGCAGATTTTTGTTTTCCTTCGTTCAAGTTCTAGATAAACAAATAATAATCTAAAACATAATTTAATTTTTCATAAACTTTTTACAAACCTAAAACTCGCGAGACAGTTTTTCTTTCGGTTTCCTCTAATTTTTCGAGCGCCATTCGCTAGATAGTTGTAGATTGTCTCATCCACCAGTAATAATGAGTTAATTTTATGTAGGTTCCTGAGCTACCTTATCAAGCACCTTTGTTTTGCAAATGATTCAGTACCTTCGTACTAGCCTAGCATTAGTACACTTCAAAGCCAAAACATTTACTAAAATCTGCTGAGTCGATCCAAAAGCGGTAAGCTGCTTATTCACTTCGTAACATTCGCATTATTCCCACTGCACTTTGAGTATAAAAAACCTGTTATTACTACAATTTTACCCGAATTTCATGTGGCTAATTATGTGCAAAGTTACTTCGCTTTTAACTCCGCCACCGCTAGTTTAAGCTTTTCAATTTCCTCTAACTTATCGCATTGTCACAGTTCATTAACGCATTTCGCACAACCAACTTCAAGCCCATTCATCTGTGTTAAAATATGCATAAATGCGAAATTTTGGTAAGCAGAAATTTTGTCAGCTTACAACAGTTCGAAAAGCCGTAAATGCAGATATTGAGGGAAAAAGAGAATTATTTATCACTAATGAGCCAAGTTATTATTATAAATTTGACTGAGCGGATAGCTGTTATGATTATATATACCCTATTTCTGTTACTTTTCAGCTCAAAAGAAATCAGTCACAGCACAAAAGTTGCAGCTTGCCGGTAGTGCCTGTGTCAATAGATGCACGTACTGGCAAAAGTGCCTGCTTTCAACGTGACCCAAACGTAGCCAAGTTCATCAGTTACAGACGTTGTACTCAGAGCTGCTTGCATTTCTTCTTTACAGATAATATACCCATAGATCGTCAACGTCATTAGCTGCGTCTTCGTTACGACAATGTGAAATGCAAATGCCAGTTACTTCACAGAAACACACGTATTTGGCTACCTGAATTCGCACAATTTGCAACGTGTTACAGCAAAGGCCAAGCTGACAACGAAACGGAAGGAAAGCACAGACAAAGTACTAACTAACCGAGCGACTAACCAGTCGAACTATGCACTCAGCAAGTCAACTCATTTAAGTAGTTCAGACCAGAACTATAAGCGTACTTTATTGTTGTTGCTGCTGCTGTGCTGGTTAACGCGGCAAAGCCAAACTACACGCCCGTAGCTGTGTGTAAGCGGATGGAGGAGTTGAAGTGGAAATGCTTCGTCGGAAATCAACAAGCAATTTCGTTGTCATTCTACTTCGTGCTGCCACATTTGCGCCGTTGCATCTAACTACTACTATAGACAACACTGGCAATATTCGTGGAAGCAGCAATGCTGTGGCATCGATTGCCATTGCCTGACTTCAAAGCGTGTATGTGGGTGTGTGTGTGTACTCATCGGCGTACAAAATTGCTGCAACTTTTGCCATTAATCATTTATAGCAACGCATGCGAGTCGCCTCGTTAGCGTGAAATGGGCGAATCGAAGAATGATAACTCGCTGCCGTCAGCAGTCGGATTACAATGGATGAGGAGACAAAATCTGCAATTTAGAGACTTTCAAGATTTCGAAATGAATGAAATATTTTGATTTCACTTAAAAGCACACTGCGTTAGGAGCAAGCGTTTCGATTATTTTATTTTTATGGACTTTTGTTATTATTGTCGAATAGAGCAAACTATTTGAAGAAAAGTAACTTATCGGCGGGGATTCAACTATTGCAGCTGCAACGAATCGAATGGATCTGCATGTCGGATGCAATGCGCACTTGTTCGACGGCAGCACTTGAAGTCATGTTTGAGCTCACAACACTTCACCTAAATAGTAATCGGTGAGGTAGTCAAACACACATTGCTACAAATGACAGCAGAAGGATGAAAGAGTTAAGTGGTGTAATACCATTGGCGCTTCTCCCAAGGGACAGCATTACGAAAAGGAGCATAAGTAAACCTCACCTTAGCAGCAAGGCTGATTGGATTGATTCTACTCTCGAGCTACTGCTTAGGGATAGTACAATCAAGTAGTACATTGATGGCCCGAAAACGTCGAAGGGAATTGATGCCGGACTTGAAGGACCACGCACCAAACTCTCTATACCTATGGAAAGTTTTTCGAGTATTTTTCAGGCAGAAGTCTCGACATAAGTCGGGACCCAGAGATAAACTTCCAACGCAACTATCGCAATGTTCGTATAACCATACTTAGCGATAGTTAAGCGGTGCTTAAAGCAATCTCGTCGCGGTGGGTCCCCATACCGTAAAAGAGACGCACCGCAAGGAAGAAATACTAGGCAGAGAGAGATATTGACAACAACTTCAAGGCGTGCGACTTGCCAAATTGCTGATGGGGGTTACCACCTCAGTGGGTTTAAAAATCTAACCATCCTCCCTACAGACAAATTCAGACTACTTGTCGCGACAACAGCAGGCAGCCTGAAACACCAGCACACGTGCTAATATACTACATAGCAGTCTGCAGACGCAAGTTGAAGGCGCTCGGACTCATGATATGATATACACGTTCAGTTGATACGAGGGCTGCTGTATATATATATCTGGCCTACTAATGAAAATAGGAATATTTATCAACGAAAATGGTTTTATTCTTTTTCAAAATATTCTCCATCAAAATTTATACACTTTTGCATGCGCTCAAACCAATTTTCGAAGTACTTTTTCCACTCCGATTGAGACACCTCCAAAACATGGTTTTTGAATGCTTCCACAGCATCTTCTGGCGACGAAAATCGTTGACCACGCATTATTTTCTTAATGTGTGGGAATAAAAAGAAATCATTGAGTGCCAAGTCAGGGCTGTACGGCGGATGACCCATCAATTCGACGTTTTGGCCGGCCAAAAAGGCGCTGGTTTGAGCCGATGTGTGAGAGCTCGCATTGTCATGGTGCACAACGATTCGTCTTTTCTTGTTCGTTTTTCGAATTTCTCCGAAAATTTCAGGCAAACAAATGGTGGTGTACCACTCAGAATTGACCGTCCTACGTTGCTCAAGCGGAACAGTCGCCACATGACCAGTTTTGCCGAAGAAACATGCGACCCACACGGTCAATTTCTGTTTTGTTTCGGGCTCATACGCATAGATCTATGATTCGTCACCTGTGACGATCTTATAAACGTCTTTTGAAGCACCGCGATCGTATTTTTTCAGCATTTCTTTACACCAATCCACACGAGCCTTTTTTTGAGCGATTGTCAAATTGTGCGGGATCCAACGAGAACAAACCTTTTTTACGGCCCGGTGTTTATGCAATATCGAATGTATGCTTGTATGCTGGTGGGAGAAATGCATAGGCATGCCTCTATCTGAAGGTATGTTACATGACGGACTTGCATTATCAGTTCACGTACGGCATCGATGTTTTCTGGCACAACGGCTGTTTTTGGACGATCTTCACGGAATTCGTCTTTGAGCGAGCGTCGGCCACGATTGAATTCGTTGTACCAGTTTTTCATAGTGCTATAAGATGGTGCTTCATAGCCATACAAAGATTTTAGTTCATCGATGCACTCTTGTCGTGATAATCCACGTGGAAAGTTGTGAGAAATGTTCGCACGAAAATGTTCACGAGTTAATTCCATTTTTTGGCCGAGATGATTTTTTTAATTCCCTATAAATAAAACAATTCCCGATTAAATGACAAAACGTTCTGAGTGACGTTATGCTAAAAAATGTCAAACTTTCCAATGGAAATGTCAGATTGCACCTGGCAACACTTAGTGTTGCCTAGGCCAGAAATATATATAGCAGCCGTATCGTTACTGTGATCGCAGAAATTAACATTACGGCCATCCACAATTATTTTGTGGGAATTAATTAAAAAAAAAAAATCACAAAAGCGTATTTGGGGCCGGTAAAAAGGAAAATTTCATGAAAATTGAACCAGCTGTGTTGGAGAAATTTTCCTTACCGGCTGTAAAAGCCTTTCGTTTAAACTGTTTTGTGCCGATTGCACTAAATTAAAGGGTTTTACGCATAACCTCATATCTCCGAAGCGGTTTGCCGGGTGAACTTAATATTTTCGTTGAATATATTCCAATAATCGTGCATGCAATATATACGTAAAAAATTCGATATTTTGAAATTCACAAGTGGATAAAACCACTTAATAACCTCGATTATGAGAAATATCAATCTCCACATATATTCGCGTTAATATAAAATGTTCCAACATTTTATTTTAGAAGCTTAATCGATTTGTTTTGTTCTAGTGTTGACTCCCCTACACGATCAGCCAAAGTTCGGCACTGATGGTGTTAACGTGGCCCCACCTTGCCACTGTCGCCTGCTGTCATTAACTTTTATGGCGCCAATTTGTGTTAATCTTTTGGGCGCTGCACGACAGCCGCTTTCAATCTTCGTGTTTGCAGCTTAAAAGTCTAGAGTAGCGAGAGAACATCTGTACGGCCAATCGCCAAATGTCAGCCGACCAGCAACCACCGCCAAACTCGAGTTACTTCTGGGTCTCTACAATGGCGGAAGGCAGCGCACACAGTTCGCACGTGTTGAAGGTCAGTGTGGCGTTTATAGGAAATTTATGTTTGCAATGAAAATAGCATGAAAAGTTCTTTTATGCCTTTTGCACTTTGCTTTTACGACCAGAGTTTACACTGCAGTGAAGTTATTAAGGGCGAACAGTTTAGGCAGGACCGCATGCAAGATTAGCGCTAGGAAACGGCATAACCGGAAAAAGTGCAGTTGCAGCGCTTGCACTCAGACCCTAAATGTTATTGGCCTATTAGACGGGTATTTATTTGAACTTTGGCTGCGAGCTGCGCGCAATGGTTGGCACTATCAATAGACGTTCGTTGAAATATACTGGAAATGCGTACAAAAAAGGTTTTCTTGACCGTGTTGCGTAGAAGTCCTGTGTATGGAAGTTTTTTTGGCATAAATGCAATGTGGCTAGTTCATGCAGTATGCTATAAATAGAAAGTTCAGAGAAGTGACTGGAGATTATTTCGGTGGTCTGCGAAAGCGCAAAACAAGAGCCACAAATACGGAGTAAGGACAAAAGAGGAACGAGTCAATAGGCTAAGCTTGCCTTGCAAAGTAATACTTAACAATTACACCGCGTGGTATTTATGAAGCTGGCGTACTTAAGGGTTTAGTATGTAGGTGAATCGCAACGCAATTTCGACACAATGAAACAGTATGAAACGGACGTGGTCCCGAATGAACTGTACTGGCAGTATCTTTTTAGAAGATTTCTCTTTGGACAAAAAAAAATCAAATTGTGATCTGAAAAGCGTCGAACCTTTGTATATATGTATGAATAATAAAATACACATTGTATTATCATTGGAAGTTATTATTAGATAGCCCAAAAAGTATTTTGGTATTATATTTATTTTTTTGGAACGAAGTTCCTTACGGCAGGCTTGCAGAAGATAGGATTTTGCTGCGGAAGCTAACTGAAAAAAAAGTGATAGTAAAAACCGTAAGAAATAACCCGTAAGATCGCTAGTTATAGCCTACCTTTAGGTTTTGCAAAATAATTAGGCATAAAAATCTGTAACATTATTGTGTATGCAAATTAGTTTTGAGTGAAGTGCGGAACACATAGAGCGCGACAGACTGCAAACTACATCTGCTAACTATTAAAATACAGACGTTCTTATGGACACTGTTATTTTGACAGCTGCACGACTACACGACTGCAGGCCGACAGTTGTCGTTCCCGCTAACTTGAATATTTCCTATATTTGCCGACGGCAGTAGGACGACAGTAGAGTTGACAGTAGAATGGAAGATAGAAAAAGGAGGTAGAGTGGTGATGCCACTAATATGTAGAATGTAAAATTATTCACAGCTCTAACACACTTGACGTTACGGTACTACTATTGATGCTGTTTTTTCGAGGTATTTGCATAAAATAGAATCACAAACATATGTATCATATTTTAGTTACCACAAGCCAATAGTTTCAGCAATAGAATTCAATGACGAAACTGATTAATAAGTATTACTTATAATAATAATATTAATAATAAACTTTTTTTGTAATTTACAATTATTTCTATTTTTCTTATGTTATTTTATGGTGTCAAACAAAAATAAAGAGATATATTTTTTTGTTAATTTAGTTTTTTATTTAGATATAATTTTTTGAATTATTTTTTTATTTTACGTAATTCATTATTTCTTAAAATACTAAATTTTCTTAATACTTATCTGTACTTAAATAAAAACTAATCAGCGAAATTTGAGAGAAAAATCAGGACAACCTACATAAAATAAAATTAAGCACAATTTTTTTTGCAAATTGTATCGATTCTACATTATCCGAAGGAACTTCGTTCCTGCCAGGTGTCCCACGACAGCGCATTTCTTGTTTTATATTTATAATGAACTTTTGAAGCAAAGCATTTTTCCGCTAGAAACATTATTCCATCAGTGTAAAATTTTTCTGGTTTCTCGGCGAAAAACTGCGAAAAAGTAATTTTCACAGGCTTCTATTGAAGCCAACTTTACTCCCTCAAAAAAGTTCTGCATTGACCGAAACAAATGATAATCCGATGGTTCAAGGTCAGGACTTTATGGCGAATGCATCAAAACTTACCAGCTAAGCTCTCTTAGTTTTTGTCGGGCCATCAAAAAAGAGGGTGGTCTAGCATTGTACTGATGGAAGACGATGCCCTTTCTGTTGATTAGTTCTGTCTTTTTTCGATTCTTTGCTTCAATCTCATCAGTTGTTGACAGTGAAATATAGAATCAATCGTTCGACTAGGCTGGAGCAGCTCATAGTGGATGATTCCTTTCCAGGATTACATTACATTATATGATCCACTTTTCATCTCATGTTACCATTCGCTTCAGAAATGATTCAATTTCATTTCGTTTCAGCAAAAAATTGCAGATGTTAATTCGGTCCATTAAAATTTTCACAGACAATTCATGTAGTACCCAAAGGTCGAACTTCTTTTTGTAGCCATCTGTTTTTAAATGGCTCAAAACCGTTTGATGATGAACGTTAATTTCCTTAGCGATGTCATGGCTGCTTATGTGACGATGCTGGTCAATCTTTACCATAATTTCATCGACTTTTTCAACGATAGGTCAACCAGAGCGAGGTGCATCTTTCATATCCTTATTTCCAGAACGGAAGCTAGCGAACCATTGTTGTGCAACACGATCTGATACAGCATAGTCTCTGTAAACTTCACAAATTTCATTCGTGGCTTGCGTGGCATTCTTCTCTTTTTCATACAAAAGTTTAAAAATAAAGCGAGTTTTTTCATTATTTTCATCCATGTTTGAACAACTGTAACTTTTTTCAACTTTCCTGAATTTAATTTTTTTTTTTTTTTTTTGGTTAAATGAAGCTTTACCTTTCCAACACTATATGGTGTTATGCAAGGTGATTGGTAGCACTGGAGATATACCACGTTCACAACGACATCTATTGACAAAATGCGAAACGACTTTTTCGACTATCGAATATTTATTCAAAACATGCTTGACTCAATACAATACTTGAAACGATCAACCACCACATTTTATGTTATTTAGAGAACTACCATTCAGCACTTTGGTTAAGCCTGCTGGAATGGCTGCCAATCATTATAAAATGCTCCTTCCATGTTGATTTTCAGTTTCAAAAACAGAAAATAGTTATTTAATGATAAAATATGCCAATACGGAAGGGAAGTTGATGAGAGAAGTCCGTTTTTTTATCCAAAACTCGTTCATTTGTTTGTCTTCTCTTAATTCATGTGGAAGAAACAACCTTTATTTTACTCAAATCTTCACTTGCAATCCTTTTCCAAATAATACTTTTTCATATTTTTTCGCATTTGATTCTTCACCCAATATTAACGTGGTAAAATTTTTCGAGATTTCAGAACGACTCGTAGCTACTGACCGACCCTGCTTTTGATTGGCAACTAAAAACTCGCGACATTTGTAAATCATATACTTGTATATACTTGTGTACGAGTCAAATAATAATAGGATAATTGCGTCAGCTGTCACGTAAACATTTCATTATACCCTGAGCAAGCTATATCAAGCTTGTCATGATGTTTTTAACATGCAGATGGATATGTCAAAGAAAAAATAAAATATAAATGAACAGCATGCGAGCTGTATCGATTTTGACATGTCCGTCCATCTGTATATAAGCGACTAGTACCACAATTTTGGAGCTATCGATCTGAAATTTCGCACGCGATTTCTCGCCAATAAGCTGCTTATCTGTCATAATCACCGTTAACTATAATATATAGCTGTCATATAAACTGAACTGATCGCAAAAAAGCACTTGCATAGAAAACTTCTTTTATTTGACAAGCTAACTTCATTAAATTATGGACAGATTAATAAAATTATAGTATAATAATCGCTATATTTGCAGCAGCGTACGTCAAAGTTTGTTTCCACTAAAATTAATAACTTATGCGCTCAGCAGCTAAAATCGAGGAATATTTCCGCACACTTTGCATCTTCGCGCTTGGTTAGCCTCACTGCTCGTCACAACAAAGCAAACGCTAACAAGTGCAGATTATCAAGCAAAAAGTGCCAGCGAAAAATATAAAACAAAGGAGTCGAAACTGTCAAAGAGCCAACAGCAGGCGACGCAAAAACTAAAAAATGGAAACATTTTTACAATTTAAACGAACGGTTTTAATTAACAAAGGTTTTTCTGTTGTAAATTGTAGCCGTGTGTTCGCTCACCACATGCAGCGCGCGAAACACGTGGCTTTAATGGGTTGCTGGTGTGTTGTGCGAGAAGTGCAAATTACCGTTGCTCATTTACGCCAAACACGCAGCTGCACGCTTTATTGGCAGTGCAGTGGCGCTAATTTAGCATTTTAATATAACTTTTTATGCGCAGCATGCATGCAAACTGTTTGGTCGATACCTTTAGCCCGAACAAAATGCTGCAAAATGAGTTGGCAACAGCATTTAAGTTTGCGCTTTAATGAGCAGCTGGAGTCTTCGGAAATTACAATTTACATAGACATCCGCTCATACTTGCATGCGAAAACTGCCAATATTTTCCTTGTTTTCTTGTTTATACGAGTTTATGCAGGTTACTCATACGCCACGGCGACAAACACACAACGTTTGCACCCACTCATGTGGATGAGTGCATGAAATATCTGCAGTCATTTACCATTTCAATAAGCGATAGCCAACACAATAAGGTTAAGTATGCATGCGCATACACCAAGACACACATACAACCACACACATACAAACACACATAGCTACATAAATGTAGTGTTGTGCATGCACATACGAACTTATACGAACTTCCGACAAGTTCACTCAATTTGACATTAAATATTTTATACATTTTATCTACGCTTGAGCAGATGCAATCAGTCATTCAGTCAGACTGCCAGGCAGCTAGTTGGCCGGCTGGAGCGCACTGGGAAGACAGCCAATCATGCAGTCACTGCATTGCTGGCGGCAATCAGCATAAAATGGTGAAGGGGTTGGCAGGGGCGTACCTGCTGGATTGCCAACTATTTATAATGTAAGCGACTAGCCACATGCGGCACTGTGGTCCAACCGCCAATCGCCACCCGTCGCCCGGCAGCTGCAGCAGCTGCCTTGCGGAAAATTTCCTCTATTGCAAAGCACAAATTTTCCACTTCTTTACAAGCCAACAAATTTATTGTGTACGTGACGCAATAGCAGCGATTTGGCTATGGTCAAACGGCGCATTGGGTGCACAAGCGGAAGAAAAACTAAAATTGAAGTAAAAATGAAACAAAAAAACATAAAATGGAAAAATAAAATATGCCAAAAGTGAAGCTTAAAAAAGTTACCGAAGAGAAAGTACGTTAAACAATAAAATGTAAGACTTCCTTTGTTGCTGCAAAAAACACACACACACAAGTGCACCAGGCCAATCAAGCAAAGGCAGAGTGTTTCAGTGAACTTACGCCGTGGCTGTTGCAACAAATAAACTGATAGTTTAAGTAGTAAACAGCTACTACGTACGCCAACGCCCGCTGCTTACACATGCAGGGCCAATATAAACATGTGCAACACATAAAATGCGGCACACTTGGTGCTCGATAAGTCGAACTACGCCTGCGATGCTGTGCGTCAAAGTGCAACGGAAGCTCAGCAGTGTTTTCTCTATTCATTGAATATTAATTTGCAGTACAAATTATCGCGTTTTAACTGTACTTAAGCTGTATGTAGGCAGCCTTGTTTTATTGTGCTCACTTCACCCATTGCCAGCTGCCAGCACTGCAATTGTGCATAAAGCGTCGCCGTCGCAGGCATGCTACCATACACTAGCCACCTGCAGGTCCACCCGCGTCTGCGCAGCATGTTGTCTGCCTTGACGCAGCTGTTTCTTCATTGTTGCAGAGCGGCAGCAACTTTTTTCTTCTAGTTTCTTGGCAATTTCTCAAAATGATTTAAGCGGATGTATGCTCGACTATCATCGTTCCGTTATTGTTTAGTGCAACGGATGAACAAATTGGCTCCGGTTGCCGTTACTGCGCTTCGTTAGACGGACGCTTTATTAAGCGTGTAGAGGCATGTCTTTCATTGTTAAGGTTTTCAGTTTTGCTGCTTCTAAGTTTAAGATAATTTTGTGGAAAAGTTAAAGAAATATAATGATATTGTATTCATTTTAGGATCTGCGATAATCCAAGTCTGTTTTGAGAAATTTTTAGAATCACGGTTTCGGTCAAATCCGCCCAAGAAGGGGTCTAGAATCAATGCTGCCGGAAAATAAAATTTGTATCTTGATTTTGAACAGTGTCGCTTCCCATTAAGTATTTGAAAAATGGAAAAAAATTTTATATACAAAAAATTAATTTAAGAAAAAAAAATATTTTTTTAAACAAACACACATACAAAATTTTTTTTATAAAAAAAAATTTATCCAAAAAAAAATTTAAATTAATAAAATTAATAAATTTAAATTAATTTAAATTAATTTTAAACTATGCAAAAAAATAAATTTTTTTTAATTTAAAATTACCAAATTTAAATTAAAAAAAATTATTTTTTGCATAAATTTCTTTTGTATAAAAAAAAATAACATTTTCCATTTAGGTAATTGAAAAACGGAAAAGGGTTTTCCATACAAAAAAATAATTCAAGAAAAACAAATATTTTTTATACAAAATTATTTAAAAAAAAATTATAAAAAAAAAAAATTAATTTAAATTTAATAGAAAAACGGAAAAGGTTTTTTCTCTACAAAAAAATAATTTGAGAAAAAAAAATATATTTTTATACAAAATTATTTTTATAAAAAATTATTAAAAAAAAATTAAACAAAAAAATAAATTTAAATATTTTATTTTTCTTAAATTATATTTTTGTATAGAACTACTTTTCCGTTTTTCAAATAGTTAATGGGAAGATTTAAGTATTAATTTAAATTTATTTTTTATACAAACAAAAAATAATTAATTTATAATATTTTTTTTTATAAAAGTATTTTTTATATACATAATAAAGTTTTTATTATATGTCCACATTTATATGTTACATCATTTAAGATATGACTAGAAAATCTATAAATACGTACATGTATATTACTCCTGCCATAAATTCCGTTCCAAGAAATATAAAAGAACAAAGCTATAAACATATAACACAGTTTCTAGTCGTATCAATGACCTTCTCGACCCAAAGACTTTGCTAGACTCTCAAAAAATTCTGTGGGGTATTCGACAGGCCATTTTTTCCAATTTTGATCACGAACTGTAGTCTAATGTATTCAATTCTGAAATACCAGACGGTCAATTATCTGCAGCTATGAAACAAGGAATAATACTTTAAGCCTCAGCTTGGTGGTTTTCTGGTATGCTGGGGAGCAGAATCTTTTCAGAAGATACAATGCTCTCAATCCAAAAGACTACTGCTTAACAGCTTTAGCACGTCTTCTAAAACTAACTGCTAGTACATTTTTGTCCCAGTTCAAATCACTTTTGCATGGGAGTAAAGTGTTTTAACGTCTCTACAGGAGACTCCCCACCAAACCAATACAATGGCTGGGTTGTGACCACGTTGACCCCTTGCAGTAAAATTTATTGCGTCCTTGGAAACTTTTGCGTAGATTAAGTAATTTATCTTATTAAAAACTTCCTCAACTAGGCACATTTTTCCACGTGTAAAGACGATAGCCGTTAACCACATACCATTGAAGAAAGCGGTTGCATCTGTGGCGCCCATTTTGCTTCAAGTTCGTTTTCGGACGACAACCAGTTGGCCCCATTTGGAGATAGTCTCAAATAATTCTTGATGAATGTCAAATGGTAGATAGGGACCTTCCTCGAAAACGTTTGCAAACAGTCTAACTTTCCTTGGCTGTTAGTAAATGTAAATATCAATGAGGGTGCACACTACATTGCAAATCATCTCAGTCTAATGCAAGTTAGGCTTTAACTATGTGGTTACAAGTTTGATATTCATTCCAAATAAAATAAAAGAGTGTAAAATTAGTTATGTTCTTTGGATCAGTTTTAGCTTCTCAGCGGATGATTTAAAAAATTGAAGGATACGAGGTTTGTTCAGAGAGTATCGCAAATTTTATAAAGTGCATTTTTTTCTGTCCTCAAAGCACTTAGAAAAGCCATTTTTTGTGATCTGGTTTAGCTCCTCTTTCTATGCAGATTTAACTCCTCAGTCTAAGCAAAGCGTCGTTCTTTCACATCCGCTCTAACTTGGTACGCTTCTTTCAGTCTTGGCTCATGTGGCAGCTTCCATTGGCATGACTGAGCATTGGTTTCCACTTCATGACAATAAACCCATGATTCATCACTACTTTGGACTCTCTAGAGCAGATCTGGATCGTCGCGGACTGAGTAAAATATCTCCTGAGCAGCGTTGACATTGCTTTTTTGGGTCTAAAGTGAGCATTTTCATCACAAAACTTGAAGACGAACCAAAACGCGTCCAAGTAAAACAGCTTTCAATTGAAAATTTGCTATATTTTTGTACAAAACACGAGCCTATGTAAAAACTACACCTATAATTCTTTAAGAGACACAGGTATGATAAAATTTTGAAAAATATAAAACGGTTTATAGCGCCATCCTGTTGGAACCAGATATTGTTTAAATCCATTTCATCCATTTCAGATCACAAATATACGTTTATCATTGAGCGGTAGCGATTCCCATTCGCAGTAACGTGCCGGTCTTGATCCACACGGAAGAAGTACGGCCCATAAACCTAAACAAACCGTATTTTTTTCGGAATGCAATGATGAGTCATGTAGTACGTGTGGATTGTTGCCTGACCAATAATTCAAGGTTGAGGCCACAAACTCCGAGTTTTGTTAGTTAATTTTAATAATTTCGACTCGTTGTTGGATCGTATATCTCTTCATAATGAAATGGCAAGCTTTATTGAATGGAAACGTCAAAAGAGCGAGAGAAAAAATAGCGTCGATTGCTGTTCATACTTTTGTAGCATCTATTTATTTCTTTTTTGCATTTTTCTATAAATTTTATACAAAATTTTCAAATATTTTTTGATACACAAGCTTCTGAAATGTAACCTCATTCACTCAAGGCTATCAGCTTAACTTCAACTAGAAAATGTTAGTGTCTCAGGCAAATACTGCAATATATATATTTCAATTTTAAAATTAATATTTATTTTCGTATTTCTTAAAGCTATCTTACTCTAAACGATTCGCTTACATTACGCACCAGCACCAGCACAATGCTGACACCGCTTACACAATTGCTAATATAATAACAACCATTCCACTGTGTTGCACTTTCAACGCTTCTGGAAATTGTTTGAATTTGGCTGCAAGGAGCTGGTGTTAACCATTGCATTTGCAAATTGTTTCAGAAATTCATGCAACATAACACATTATTGCGGCGTACGCTTTACTTAAAAAACAAAAAACCTAAAAAGAACAACAACCACAAAAACATCATGGCAGTTGTTTACACTTTTTAAAACGTTGAGCGTTGAGAGAAATCAGATTTCAAACAAAAAGTGCAGACACTAGTTAACCGACGAGAAAACAAACGATTTCAGCATTTACACTATCTCGACTGTTTATCTCATAGACACTACTTGTAGGCTTTGGCAAATACACACACACAGTTAGGGCGCAAAACAAGCTCGGCATTTTAGTTTCACAGAAACTGAATTCTTCGTACACATCTACATATGTTTCCTGGGCTTTTCTGTTGCTTCAGCTTTTACTATTCCCTGTAGTGTAAGTTAGGGTGATTCAAAAAAATTTTTTTTTTCGATTGGTACTCGGAAAATTAGGTTCCTAGACACCTCTAAGAAAGCTTCTCCAAATATGAGTTTTTTATTGTAACGGGAAGGTCCTCCTACATACAGTTTTCTCTTTATTCTTATTATCAGATAGAAAAATTTATATCTCGCTATTAACTACTTGAAAAAATATCTTGTTCCTTAGATTTTGTAGGAAATTGAATGCTCTATAAAGAGGTCTCATCGGTTTTTTCGTAAACCCAACCGTTCAAAAGATATTAACGGTTGAAGTTTGACTATTTTTGCCAACATTTTTTATTTCTTATGAATTTCATAACTCAATGATAAAAATTATTATGAATGATGAAACTCATAGGTTTTTGGAGAGGCTTTCTTTGAGGTGTCTAGGAACCTAATTTTCCGAGTACCAATCAAAAAAAAAAAAAAAAAAAAATTTTTTTGAATCACCCTAGTGTAAGTGCTTGTACATTTCGAACGGTATTTTGCAACTTTTAATCTTGTTCACCTGTGAGCAGTACAATACATCCGCTGCTCCGTGCCCGTAGTGCCGTGGTTGGGGCAAGCGCGGAGCGTGGTGAGAGTCAGGCGAATGCAGAAAGCAAAACACAAAAGCGCTTGGCAGTATTTTTAGAAACTAAGGTTGCTTTGGCAGGCGTTGCAAGCAAACTGAACGAGCGGCTTGACGAAAGTGTGTCTAAGTTTGAGTGAAAAGGTTGTAGAGTGTTCCGAATATTTTGCAGAAATGAAAATTAAATCAAGCAAGTTGTTGGAAAAATTGTTCGAGAGTCAATTGAAGTATTGGAGTGCACAAGCCATTGTAAGATTTTGTTTAAAACTTGAAAACAATTTGTTCAGGAAGGTGAAAGTGTTATACCGACAAAATTCAGAAATTGTTGCTTCAGGTGAGTGCGTTTGATAACACTTGCAACACCCTGTAATTAATTGCTATATATCTAGCAATTAAAATGGACCTCAGAATGCAAAGGAAAGTTTTGGGAAAATACACTACTACAATACATACATACATATACTGAAAAAATACTTGTATATTCTGCAGGGTATACAAGTTTGGTTTGCATGTAGTAACGGATGATAAATCGCTGTGGATGAAATTGAGGCAACGCAAGTGACAAGACATAAATGTGCGGCAGAAAGGGATATCTATTGAGTATATAGTTCTTCGACGCTTATGCAAAGTCTCACAAACAAACCGTATTGTATAAATGCAGAGAGCGAGAGAGACCAAACCCAGAGATTTAATGAGTATGATCAAACTGCCATAGAAATAATATAGGGTTAACAATTTTTTTTCTTTTTCCTTTTATTTTTTTTTTTACACATCGCCAGAAATGCAAATATATTTTCTTGTAATTCCTAAGCTTAGCAGTTAATTGCAAACCGAAGTATATGCACTAGGGTGATTCAAAAAAAATTTTTTTTTTTTTGGTTTGGTACTAGGAAAAATAGGATTCTAGACACCTTTAAGAAAGCCTCTCCAAGCATGAGTTCTTAATTGTCACGGGAAGCTCCTCCTACATACAGTTTTCTATTTTTCTTATTATCGGATAGAAAAATTTATATCTCGCTTCCAACTACTTGAAAAAATATCTTGTTCCTTAGATTTTGTAGGAAATTTAATGCTCTACAAAAAAGGTCTCCACGATTTTTTCGTAAACCCAACCGTTTAAAAGATATTAACAGTTAAAATTTGATTATTTTTGGGAAAATTTTTAATTTCTTATGAATTTCATAACTAAATGAAAAAAAATTATTATGAATGACGAAACTCATAGTTTTGTAGGAAATTTACTGCTCTATAAAAATGGTTTCCTATGATTTTTCGTTTAAGTTAAGCGTTTACGAGATATTCATCAACATCTATGCACATTATGGTGGTTCAAAAAAAAAAATTTTTTTTTTCGGTGGTACTCTGAAAAATATGTTTCTAGGCACCTCTAAGGATGAAAAAATTTTTTTGAATCAACCTAATATGCACAACTAAAAATAGTGGAAAACGCTTACGTAATGAGCATCAGGTAATTCCAGAAATTGCAAAAAGTTACCCGTTGCCTTTCTCAAGAGCGCAGCAAGTGCCATTTTACATTTCCGCTATGATGAGCTCAGCCAAAGGCGCCTCTTGCGTTTGCCATCTCTCATGCATGCATGTCTGGGTCCGAGTATGTGTAAGAAGATAATTTGTACGCAGTTGCGGCTTATGTGGCATTAAGTAGTATTTGAAGAGAGAGATAGAGAGGGAGAGAGAGAGAGAGAGAGATGGAGTCGTAAGGCACTTGCACAAATGAAGAAGTGTAAAATTGCTAAACATTCTACTATTTCGGTAGAACTTGCAAATACAATGAGAGTTAACAAGTTTAGTGCGGTTTGTGTGGCAAAACTGGTGCAGCTGCTTCAGATAATTGCATTTTGTTTTCTGCGTCTCACTATGCAAATGTGTGGATTGCGGTTATATTACTTGAGTAATTCGTAACAGTTAACTGTCGTAATTAGCAGCAGCATATGCGGCAGTTGATGGACAAGCGCTTACATTGAAATATGAAATTTTACTAATTTGAGGAATTCTTTGGTTTTCGCTTCTTTCAAACTTGTAATATGCCAGTATGCGAAGCTTATAAGCATTAGGGCGAAAAAGCACCCAGAAATTGTAATTAAATTTCCCGGTTATACGATATTTCAAAAAAATGTATTTTGCCCCCTGGTAGGACCATCCTTAATTAATATGCCAAATATGAGCGCGACCTGTCAATCAGTCTGCTTGCAGCAACTGCTTAAGTGGGTACACCTCAGTAGTGCATTGGAAAAGGCACAAGCCGTTTAGCGATACAATGCCTCCAGAGAAGGTCCAGAGATCGTTGAAAACATGCTTCGCTCTGGACTTCGACCTCTTCAACTGTTGAAAATATTAAAAAAAAGAAGGATATGGTTGTTGAGAATCGTCAAACAAATGCTAGAGAGATAGCAGGAGGGCACGAAATCTCTCGCGTGTTGGTTCAAATGATTTTGGGGATTTTGAGTATGAAACGCGTTCCTACTCAACTCGATCCGATAAAACTGAATATTTTTTTCAAAAAGAGTACAATTGTGACCGCATTTAAGTCCAAAAACGGAATGAATACCATCAACCAAGCACCATATTCACCAGATTTGGTTTCGTGTAATTTTTTCTTGTTACTCAAACTTAAATTGCCGCTCCATCGAACCTTTTTTCCGTCGATTAATAAAATAAAAATTCGTTGAAGGCGCTGAAGGCCATGCCATAGACACAAAATAAATATTGATGGATAATTGAATATTTTATATTTTATTTTCAAGTTGTTAGTACTTTTTTGTCACAATGTAAACTTACTCTATATATGTAGAAACGTTTTGTTTTTGTTTCACTTTTATTCAATACAAAAATGAATTAAGTTTTGCTATTCGAATAGTCGACAACCAATAGTTAATCAGATAATCGAAAATGAGTGGTTAATCGAATAGTCGACGACTTACGACTATTTGGTTACTGCAAACCAAAAATTATTACTCAAATATTACTCCATCCAGTTAATCCAGTTCGTCGATAAGTTGAATACCCAGAGCTCTAGTTTATACATCTTCCAACAACATTTCGGCTGATATTTCGTCTATGGTGCGCTGAATGTTGTCTTCGGGCTGCTCGAACGGTGCTGGTTGATTGGCACAAGCCTTTGATTTAACATACTCTCATACAAAATAGCCTAAAGGCGTTGAATCTTATGATCTTGGCGGCCATTTGACTGTGACATTTCGCGAAATTATCGAGTCGCAAAACTTTGCGTTCCACTTGTCCATGTTTCGAAATAAAACATCAGGCGGGACACCTTTTTGTCGAAAATATAAATCTTTCGAGTCGACTTCAGTAAATTTTTGAAAAAATAAGGAGGGTCAACATTGCATTTAATGCTCGCTATTGCGGGCAACGGTATATCCTGACTCATTTCGAAAAACATATGTACGGCCCGACAATGTCACCATATTAAAATCCGCATCAAAAGGTCGGTTTTTGAGGATGCAAATACGTTTACTGAACCACACGAGGATTTGACTCAGTGGGGTGAGTCAAGCAAGAAAATTGTTTGCTCGCAAAGTCAGAAATGGGCCCAAACTATGAATACCGTGTTTTGCGCTCCAAGTTCTTATAGTAGCCACCGCACAAGGTGAATTTGCATAATATTCTTCCACAGTTTCCAAGCGTTGTGTCAAAGTAAAGCAGGACATGATGAAAATGGCAAACTTTACAGAACACGCTGACAAAATTTTACATAACACAGTAAATAAATATGATCGCCACGAGTTGTCCAAGTCACACCATCCCTATTGGTGGATGCTGTATGTTACAGAGAAAATAATATTAAGTCAACGATAGTTTTGATAGAATGCACAAACTTCAAGCAAAAGCGCAATGTTACACCAACTAGTATTTAATAATAAGCTGAGTGCGCTCATAGCTACGAGTAATAACAGAAAATCGCTCCACTAAACCACTCTCCACTAACCACTTAAACAAAGTGAATAAGTGAAAGTAGCAGTACAAAGTTTTAGCTTAAATTTTAATGTTGCTTAGTGCCAATCACTTAATTTCGTTTGATATAATTTGAAGCGCTTCAAATTCGCTTATTAGTTACCTATGATACCTGCTGTAAAATACTGAATGCCATGAAATTGTTCGTGGCAATTTATTACACTTTTCAACTAAAATTAAATTAAGTAACTATTAGCAGTACAAATTGATTCTTTTCTGAAACATTTTTAAAAAATTTTGAAAATTTTTAATTCAGCTCGCATACAAGTAAAAATATTACAACGTTGTAATGGAAAATATTTCGTGCAAAATGTTGTAATTTTACTTTCGTCCCTCTGGTACAGAATTCGAGCTAAACTGAGCTGTTTACTATATGCAAAAGTATAAAAGTGAAGGGGATACGAATACAGCTTTCCATGTAAAAGCAAGGCACATTTGACCTAAACATAACTTAGTCACAAGGCAGCTGTGAAAGTGTTCTGCGAATTTGTATTTCTACCGAGCAGCAAATAAAAATATATTCCAATTTTTTAAATGCCATCATTCTTCTGTTTGAAAATTTTACTATCGGTTGTTTTAGGAGAAAAAAGCACAAAAAACTGAATACAGTGTATTTATTTGCATTAGTACAGGAAAGGTGGGAAAGTTTACAGTGGGAGCTCAATGCGGTCACCAGATTTTTGCTGCATAGTTAGAAAATAAAAATTAAAAAAAAATATATATATTTAAGCGCTAAGTGTGAACATCTCATACTCTTACAACTTTTCAAGCATTTTATATATATGTAACTCACTGATTATGTAAACACGTTCGGCATAAGATTCGTCAGAATAACCAAAATTTTTATATGTAGTGTACATTCAGTTCAGTTCATATCTCACATATTAATCCAGTTTTACACATTTTTCGCTGCTCCACATATTATTAAAAGAATATAATTTCCTCTGGGCATCTCACTGAATAAGGTATCTTACATACCACAATTACTATAGTGAAATTTCCCAAACAGACAGTCATCATAACCAGTTAACTCCATTATCTAGACAAATTTTATGTCAAAATAAAAAACAAAAGTACCTTGTGTCTAAGCCATTTCATATAAACGGACATAAGTACGTTGCATTGACTGGACATGGACACTATTTTTGGAAAAATTTCGCTGAGGTTTTCTCTGATAAACGGAAGAGATATCATCAAATGTGTCCAAAAAATCGTTTATAATTTATAGTTCCCACTTTTAAATTCTTATAAATTTATGACGTTTTGCGACAATTGCGAAATGAGCACAGCAAGTAAAGCGTCATGCGCTGGGGCCATCTCGTTTGGTGTGACTCAGGGAAAACTAATGGTATACATGTCAGTCCAATATTACTGGGTGACATTGACTCTCATTTATTAGTTAGTAAAAGTATTAGTAAAAATATAGCTTTGAGTTTCAGCCTCTGACTCAAAGGTTACAATTTAAATACAAGTTTTTGCCACACCCCATACGTGGACAGCTCCCTTGGCCGAACAAAAGCATTGCGACAGTGAGTGTCCGGTTATTAGGAATTTTACTCGTTATGCTGTGAAGTAAACCGGATGTACGAAAATGATATACTTATGAGAATGTGATACGAGGTGTGTTCAAAAAGTATCGCGAATCGTAACTGACCGTTTTCTTCGATTGCAGGGGCGTGGTGCATCATGAGTTCTTGCCACAGGGAAGAACGGTAAATAAGGAATATAACCTACAAGTTATGCGCAACTTGCGCGAAGCAATCCGCCAGAAACGCCCGGATTTGTGGAAGAACAATAATTGGCTTTTGCACCACGATAACGCCCCTGCTCACGCACATCGTTGCTTATGCGCGACTTTTTGGCCAAAAACAACACACTAATGATGCCGCAGCCACCGTATTCCCCAGATCTGGCCCCCTGTGACTTTTTTTGTTCCCTAAACTGAAGAGGCCCATGAAAGGACGACGTTACGCTTCTCTTGACGAGATAAAGACGGCATCGAAGGAGGAGCTGAAGAAGATACAAAAAAAAAAAGATTTTTTGAAGTGCTTCGAAGATTGGAAAAACCGTTGGCACAAGTGTATAATATCTCATGGGGAATACTTTGAAGGGGACAAAATAGATATTCTTGAATAAATAAATAATTTTTGAAAAAACACAAAATTCGCGATACTTTTTGAACACACCTCGTATAAGTTAAATGAGAACTATGGCAAGCTTTCACCCTATTTTATCCGTTTTTGACAGAAGGATACAGTACTAAGAGTAAAACATACTTTCTTATTTTCATTGAGATAACTCACATTGTTTTTAAAGACACCCTCATGTTCCAACATTTTGTAATAAAAACTAGAATATCGTACACAGCAGATAGACTGACATTTTCAGAAACAAAGGTACAGCTCTTTAATAAATTTTATGTAAACTCTTAGATCACTAAAGCCAAATTCCCCTGAAGTTAATACTATAAGAACTTCTACCTGAAAATGAATGAAATCGCTTGATAATCCTGCACAATCCCTATATAACGGTACAGTTAAGAACTACTAAAAGCGAGATAAATCTATAATAAGGATGGCATGAGAGAGCTCTGAAGGAACCAGGATCAAAATTATCCCACTGACGTGCACCGCTTTCCTTTAGGTGAAATCACGTAACCCGGAACTAGCTGTACCGATTTCAACTAAATTTGTAACTTAACATTTTTCTGACATAGCTAAGTTACGATGTAGAAATGTGCGATATCGGACTACAACCACACCTATTTCCAATATAGCATAATTTGAAACTCCATTTGCAAATTTCACTTTCCAATAAACAAATCAAGAACCCACTAATATATCAGAATAAAAATTTGCACGACTTACGCTTTTGAGGTGTGCTATCTCATGAGCGCAAAGTGTCCAAATCGAACTAAAACTATTCATACCCCTAGATACCGAATATGTAGACCCCAGTGCCTATTGTTGACTTTTTATATGAAATATCGGTCAATGTAAGGGTTATATCCTTGGCACCAATTCCGGGTGACTTTTTACCGCAAATATCGGCCAATAAGTGAGTTATATTAATAAAATTGAGAGAACATGTTTTTCTAATAATCGGTTCAGATTTGTTTCTAAAATTTACAAACGGGCCGTAGACCCCATACCTTACGTACCCGAAGGTATTACATTGACTTTAATTCTTGCAAGTTCCATACCTGCTTATACATATAACATATTTATACATATATATACTCTGTGCCCAAAAAATAGGGGTACATTTTATTTATTTTAAAAATTCTTTATTTATTCTTCCAAATCAATTTCATCCCCTTCAAAGTAAACCCCACCCGATGCAATGCACTTATGCCAACGGATTTTCCAATCTTCGAAACACTGGTTGTAGTCACTTTCCGGGATGGCCTTCAGTTCCGTCTTCGCTGCGGCTTGAATCTCCTCTATCGTATAAAAACGGTATCCCCGAGCGGTCTTTTGAACTTGGTGAACAGCCAGAAGTCGCATGGCGCCAGACCGGGTGAATACGGTGGTTGCGGAACGATATGGGTTGAGTTTTTGGCGAAATGATCACGAATTACGAGGGCAGTATGGGATGGTGCATTTTCGTGGTGTAAAAACCAAGAATTGTCTTTTCACAATTATGCAAACGACGCATAACGTTCAAATAATATTCCTTATTGACTGTTTGACCGGTTGGAAGGAATGCATAATGCACAACACCACGATAATCGAAGAAAACAGTCAACATGACCTTGATTTTTGAGCGACTTTGGTGCGATTTTTTTGGTCTCGGCTCTCTTTTGGCACGATATTCGCTCGATTGATCGGTTTTTTCGTGGTTGTAAGCAAAGATCCAAGTCTCATCGCCAGTTATTATGCATTTCATGACACCCTGGTAGTCGGAAATCATCGTTTCACACACTTCAACGCGACGCCTTTTTTCCAAAAAATTTAATGTTTTCGGTACCAGTCGAGATTTGACGCGCTTGAGGCCCAAAACATCCTTCAAAATGGTATTGGCCGAGCCTTCGATATGACAACTTCATCAGCAAGGTCTCTAATTGTTAATCGACGGCTTTTCAACACCAAATCTTTGATTTGTTGAACGTGAGCTTCGTAGGTTGAGGTTGATGGTCGTCCTGGACGCTCTTCATCTTCGACACGTTCACGGCCGGCTTGGAACTCACTATACCACTTGTAAACATTGTTTTTAGACATAGCCTCATCACCAAAGGCTTTCTGCACTGCATTCTCAACGTATCCGCAGCAGAAAATTGATTCCGTAAACAAAATTTAATGCAAATTCTTTGCTCAACAAATTTCGACATCGCAAAATCGAAAAACTCACTTTTAGCAGCTCACAAAACGACACATATCTCAAACACTAATGAATATTTTGACACAAAATTTGACATAAATGTGACTGACAGTTCTACCAACCTAAAAAAAAATAATTCTCCAAATCCTTTGACGCGCGCAGTTTAAATTCAAATGTCACCGAATTTTTTGGGCACAGTAATATAACTATACAAATCAGTTATCAGTAGGCGTTAAAAAAACACTCAGCAGCACTATTTAACGCTGAGAAAAGCACAAAATGCGCTAAGTATTGAAACCGGATGAAGCACTATGTTTACAAACCGTTGCGTAATTTAATATCAACGAGTCATCACTTTCTAAATAACAACCTTAAATTTCAACCTGTTAGCTAAAGTTAAGGCACTTGCGTAAACACACTTAGAAATTCAGCGAAATTTAGAGGCGCAAAACAGCGTCCGGTAAATGCTCAAGTGGCCGATTAACCTCGCTGTCGAAAAGCGGTGCGACACAAAAACTTTTCCAAAACAAACTAATAAAAGGTTAGCCCGAAAGCCGTCAAGCGATAAGTTGAAGTATGTTTAAAGCGGAAAACTGTCCAGGCGTTAACAAATTGCAACTTGAATTTTAAAACATTCGCTGGCTATGCTTTTTCGATTTCTTTGTTATTTTCCTCGAACTTAAAGGGCAAAGCAACACGAAAGCTAGGATAAACGGTGCTTCAATGTGAGTAAAAACTAAAAATATATGTGTGCGGATTAACTAACAAGCCATCATTTTGGCTGACAGCGCGTCAGACACCTCCATCAACGGCGAAGACAATGGCACTTGGCCATCAATCACTTGTACGCGTGCTCTCACACGCTAACAAGCTGGAAGCTGGCAAACGCAGCCACCGAACCGCATTTCGCTTTAGTGAAAGTTATTTCATATACATATATCTCACCGGTTTTTGCAATTTTAAATCCATTCATGAACGTTTAAAATTTATTTACAATATGGAAGTCTTCAATTTGTTTACGATATTGTATACGCTCACAATTTAAAGAGGATATTTTTGGGCAAAAAGTAGTAAGACTTTTTAATACCAAGTGTCGCATTAAAATAATCTTTAGTACTTAATATACAGGATTTGTCCGTAAAGTAATAGGACTGAGGAAAATAGGCTCCTTCTGCGTCGATACCACGCTCCCAGCGCGATTTTCAAGCATTGAAGGCGTCACGGAAGGCAGTCTACGCAATAGCCTTGAGAGCCGAGATGCATGGTGCTTGGATCCCCTCTGTCGTCTTAAAAGAAAAGAAAGATTGCCTCTTTGTCTCGGGATCATATTCAACATTAAATAAAATTAAGCCTGGCCTTTGGGCTGCATTTTACCCATTTGACTTAGTAATTCAACTTGTTTGTTTTTTGAAATATTTTAAAAAATTTTTAAATATTTTTAATTCGACATACAAGCAAAAATTACAAATAATTCGTGCGAAATGTTATAATTTTATTTTCGTTCATCTGGTAAAGAATTTGAGCTGAACTGAGCTGTTGACTATATATAAAAGAGAAGGGAATGCGTTTACAGCTTTTCATGTAAAAGCAAGGCACATTTGGCCTAATGTGAAAGTGTTCTGCGTCTAATGTGAAAGTGTTCTGCGAATTTGTAACTCTATCGTGTAGCTAATAAAAATATATTCCAATTTTTTAAATGCCATGCATCGTTCAATTTGTACATTTTTCCAACGCTTGTTTCACGAGAAAAAATCACACAAAAATGAGTATATGGTATATGAGAGTATTTCTTTGAATGAATATAGGGAAAGCTCAGAATTGGAGCTTAGTAGCGCAAAAATATGTAAGAGGTAAGGAAGTGCTAAGTTCGGGTGTAACCGAACATTTTATACACTTGCAACTTGCAAAGTTTAAAGCGAGGGAAGTACATACCTTCAAGTACAAGTCTTATATAGCTGTTGGTTATACGGAGTCTAGGGCGAGTTTTCGCCCGATTTCATTCATTCTTATTATATTATTCTATATTACGATTTCGTTCACTTTCACACTGTATCTCACATACCAGTAATTCGTTTGAAATTGTACAGGCCTGTGTCGAGATATACATATGTTTCCACGTGAAAGTGGGCGTTGCTACGCCTAACGTCCAATTCTGATCCTGACTCCATTAACGCTCTGTTCCACCAACATTGTGGTGAAATTTAGGGACTGCGACGTATTTATTTCTTGATTTATCGCGTAGTAGTTTTTAGTTAGCAGATTTTAAAAGTTCCGTTATATGGGAAGTAAGCGGAGTTATCATCCGATTTCATCTATTTTCACACTATCGGTAGGAGTTCTTGTAATATTCATGCCTGGCGCATTTAATTGTTGTAGCTTCAATAATTTAAGGCCAGGTTCCTCTAAAAAACGTAATTTTTTTCAATACATTTTATTTTTATCACAATACATGTTGAGTAATCAATTTTTTTTACATATGAAAGTACATATATTAAATAACTTGAAAAAAAAATTTTTTTTTCCAAAATGGCGGTCCTGAAAATGGCTGCTGAAACTCATCCGATTCGTAGATGGATGACATAATTTCTTTTAAAAGAATTATCTGAAAGCAAAAAACAAAACGGTTTCATGTTTGATCGAATTAACTATGGCCTCAAGCAGAATGAAACATTTTCAATGAAAACAAAAAACAAAATAGCGGACTTTTGAATTTTTTAACCCTTTTTTTCTCTTTCAATTGTTTATAACTTTTTTAAATAAAAATGTATATTTCTGGTTCTGCTTGAGGCCATAGCCAGATATCTAAAGAGTAAAATGCCGTTTGGTTCATATCGATAAGTACAATAGTTGATAGAATTGAGAGTGTCATCCATACGAAAAAACGTGGTTAGGAGAAAAATCATTTTAAACCAAAGGCACGCAGCAGCTGCCGCTCCTCACTCTTCTATACCTGCTTCTGGGTCTTGCGGACCTTCGGGACTAATTTCGATTTTTTCAAAATTGTTTGGAGGAACCTGGCCTTAAGAGATATGTACATTAAACTTATTCGAGTGCGGCCGCGCCCACTTTTTCAAAAATTTTTCTCACAGGTGCTCCTGTTACTGCGACCTTCTGTGCTAAGTTAAGGTTACATATTTTAATTTAGTGTTTATTTATGGATTTTTATAGGTTCTCGATTAATAACATTTTGTGGGCGTGGCAATGATCCGATTACACTCAACTACTAACTAGTTTTTTGTCAAAGAACGCGTATACCAAGTTTCAGCCAAATATCTCAATTTGTACTCAAGTTTCAGCTTGCACGGATGGACGGGCGAACAAACAGACTCCCGGATTTCAACTTTTATTGTCATCCTGTTCATTTATATATACATAATCCTTTATCTATTTCTATTAGCTTTAGGTAACACATACAACGGTTAGATGAACAAAGCTATTATACTCTTTAGCAACATGTTGCCAGAGTATAAAATAAAACAAGAAAACGGCATAGGCGAAAAGAATTGTTTGTCCTTGAAAATACTATATGCTGCAATGAAGTCAAATGATGTAAAAGTATTTTAGGCCTGAGAGGCAATCAACCACGAAGGCTGCCTTGCGCCAAAGGAAGCAGAGCAAAATAAAAATCGAAAATTCGAAATAAAATTAAATTGTGAGCATATGACAATTTTCCGCTTGAGTCGGTAAGGCGGCCGACAAAGGCGCAAGGACGTGCCAAGAATATCATGGCGTGTAATGTACACAACGCTGTTCTTTTTCAAGTTTTTCGTTTAATATCCGAGGCAAGTATACTATATAACATGCGACTATACAGCAGAACAGACTTTTTATTACACTATTTTATGTTATTTTATTTTATTTTATTCCAATATTTCATGTTATTTTGTTTTTATTTTTCAAATTTCACAGCCTTTACTCCTTTGAGCGACTTTCCGACGCGCCGTGCGGCCTCCTCGGGCGAAATCATTGGCAACAGTTAGTGACCAATCAACAAAATTACGAACAACAATAACAACAACAACCGTTAGTGGACTCACGGCCACCACAGTCATGAGTGGAATATGTGCTCGGTCATATTTTCAATAAGATTTTCGTGCACAAGAGCGTGCGAGTCAATTGCGCCAACACGAATTACAAGTGCGGCCATTGATCCACATGGTTAACGACGAGTACATACCGTTTGTGAACCACTGGGCAACTCTGCGTTGTTAAATTTAATTTATGACAGTGATATTTAACAAAATACGAACCAGTGCGGCGCTGTTTTTTCACCCACCAAAAATCTCTCGTGAAAGCGTTCATACATTCATTCAGAACTAGTATGCGACTAATGAAAAACATACCACTTTGCACTTATTAAACTAACTTGTACAGCAAAAGCTAACCGGTAGTGAATCTGTGCAACACTGCTGCACTTATAGGTTAGCCTGCTGTGGCATGTCGCTCTCCAGTGACTCATATAACCGAAGCACACATCTTGACTTGCAATCATGCCCACTTGTCGGCCACTTGTAGTGCAGCTCACTCAGAAAATACGAAAATTGACCAATTTGTGGGAAACGTTGTAATTTTTATGGTTAGTTACATATTTTATTGTGCCATTAACTGGACATAAGTGTATAAGATTACGCAACAAATTGACTGATATTTCTTCGTGAATGTTTTTCATTGCAATCACATTGTTACTGTCTGCATCTCTCGTCCTTTGATTGGCGTTAAGTGGGCATCAACAGGCCATTCACAGAGAATATACACATATAAATATATATATACTTCGTTATTTTCGTTATTGTTTTCTTGCTTTCATCTGTGATATTTTGCCTGTAAAATCAATTTTACCAAATATTCTTTAATAAACAAATAAAATCACAAATTGGACGGCGTTCACTTGTTTGAACAAAATTTTTATTAAAAAAAAACATGCTGCCAAAATCTGTAGGATTTTGAAGAATTTAAGGAGATCAATGAGTACCTTCCCAGGTAGATAATTGCTTGGGAAATTACATTCATTTCACTTTCCTGTAATAATTGGAATTCAGTTCGATTTGCTGAGCAATCGACGAAAACAATTAATAATCTTCAAACTGCCAGGAAAATGCATACACAGGTTTATAGCCGAAACAAAGAGGCCCTGAAAAAAAGAAAAATGTTTCGTAGGATTTTTCAAAGCGATGGCAGGTCATTGGTTGTGATCACATTCACAGCAATAACGGCAAAAAAATATACAATAACAAATATATTAATATGCAATAACTACAGAAAAAAAAACATAGAAAAAGATGGCTGGCGTAAAAAGTCTAAACGTCCGTACGGATGGCTCTAAAATGGACGATGGAGTTGGAGTGGGAATATACTGTCCAGAGTTCGGCAGAAGGCAAACTCTTAGGTTGTCGGACCTCTTCAGTATATTTCAGCTGAGGTCTTTGCTATTGCCAAAGCAACGGAACTAAGAAAGCTAAGAAATTTTGCATCTAATAGGTGCCAGACCACAAAAACATCGAGGGCAATGCAATAGTGGACGAGATTGCCAAGAATGGTGTGCGACTATCATCTGAAAACGTGACCCAAATTGGGAAACCATAAGTTTCCGCCTCTGTGCAACAAATCACGCCCATCAACATACACAAGGAAGGTTCGAGAAGCTAAAAACACAACCGACAGTACTCATCAGCTACTCGAAGTAAAGGAACTGTGTGAAGGCACTTCAAACTCCTTAGGTACAGCTGCTGGTAACACAATTCGTTATCGGAGAGAACAGAACAGCTTATATGACGACGACTGCCACATCGCAGTGGAAAGAAAGCAAACTGACTACCTTGCAATGAGGCTATCGACACGGCGAGATTGGAAAAGGCACCAGAATTGAAGACGGTAGTGAAGCGCATATACATACAAAAAAATAAAGTGGCTGAACTGCCTGAGTACGAAGAGCTTATAGAGCTGGCCGACAAAGATAACGCTTGGTGATCTATTGACTGATGTCCAGAGCCAACTGAAGTTATAGAGAGAACGCTTCTCGAGCCTGTTGAACAGCAGCGAAATCGTCACATCTGGAGACGATTCAACAAATGTATCATTGCCCGACTATAATCCGCCTGAAGAGCAATAATGAGGCAAGAGCGGACGGATTGCCGGCCGAGCTTTTCTACTATGATGGTAAAAAATGCTGGCGCAAATAATACGAGCTGCAGGGCTAAACAAAAGAGCTGCAATTTTTTATAACAGTGTACAGCTGTTGGCGTACGTTGATGATATTGATATTTTTGGCCTCAAGAACCGCGCTATTAGTTCTGTTTCTCGAAATTGGTTAAGGAAGCGAAGTATATGTGTGAACTAGGACAAGACGCAATATCTCCTGCCATTAAAGAAGCAGTCATAACATTCTCAACTCACACGTAACTCTTAACAGTCATAACTTTGAGGTTGTAGATAAATTCATTTTTTTGGAAATTGAAAAATATAGTCCTCTTTTTAAGAACAAAGAGCAAATTCTACAAGTGACTCATCATCCCCATACCGCTATATGGTGCAGAGGCGTGGAAAATGACATAATCTGATGAGTCGGCCTTAGAAGTGTTCGTGAAAAAGGCTTTGTGGAAGATTTATAGTTATATGCGCAACGGCGAATACCGCAATCGATGGAATGATGGGGTGTACGAGATATACAGCAACTTTGGCATAGTTCAACGAATCAAGAAAAAGCGGCTACGTTGGCTGGATCATGTTAACCGAATGGATAAGAATAGTCCAGATAGAAGGTGTTCAATACAGTGCTTGTGGAAGTAGAAGAAAAGGAAGGCTTCCAGAGATAAAGTGGAGTGGGACCTGACTTGGTATATCGAACTGGCGTCAAATAGCGAAGAAAAGAACCGACTGGCGCACTGTTATTAACTCAGTTATAACCGCGTAAGCAGTGTCAACGCCAGTTAAGAAGAATAAGAAGGAATTGCAATTCCACAACAAACTCGGTGCAAACTCAAGCCCACAAAACAATAACTAAATACATTTGTATATCCTAAAGAGGTAATTAGGCATGCCAGAATGTTTGTAATACACGGGAAAAAATGTCGGAGATCTTATACAGTATAGGCATATATAAATGATCAGCGTGGTTTAGTCATATGTTAGCTGATCGCCTGTATATACGCGAACTAGTGACTAAGACTTTGATATATCGCTGCAAAACTTTACCTACGCCCTTCTCAACCCAAGAAGTTGCTAATCTATCGCAACCATCGATGTCGAGTCACTAAAGCCAATAGCAAACAAAAAAACTAACCGCTCAAAATCAAATTCTTGTAGTGAAAATTTTTTATTGTACAAGATATCTTCAGAAAATTTGTTAGAGATTATTACTGAAGACAAAACTACATGCACCAAATTAATTATTCAGACTATAGTATAGTATATAGCTGCCATTCAAACAGACATATTAAAATCAAAATAAAAAATCTTCTTAAAATATTCAATTTCCTTCTTAAATAAATTTAATTTGACTTCAGGATTTATTACATCAAACAGAGAATCTAGAAAGAACTAGCTTAGATTTTCGGATGTATAAATAAAAATATATAGTATCGTTCCAAAGAGAAATTCACATGAAAAGGTGAGCCAAAGTTAGCGTGTTTCCTGTTTTAACTTATAACTAGTATTACATTAAAAAATATTGTTTTGCCGGAAAAAAATCAGTGGCCAGAATGAATTTCACGCGCTTAAGAAACCCACTTGCAATATTCCCCTACAACTTTCTTGAACAAAATTTACTTAGCGGATTTCAACAAGAATTGCTCTTTTAGTACACGGACTTGCACATATACCATGCCAGACAAGATCTGCATATTTTCTTATTTACAACGTGGTTTATTAAATCTTCTGCTTTTTTGGCACTTTACCACATTCGTGCGCAAAGTAAACGATAACCGTGTCTTGACTTGCAGAGGTTCTACCATTTGGACGAGCGCACGTTTTTTCCGAATATGTTTTATCGTTCTTAATATCGCCTATTTGCATGCATAATGTAGTCGTATGTGTAAATGCTGGCAATTTTTTGGCTGCCTGCTGCCTGGTGGCTGCTAAGCGGTGGCTGTGAGCTGGTGGTTGTTGGCTGGTGGTTGGTGCCTGGGGCTGCTCACCGGGGCTGGTAGCTAGTTGCTCTTGGCTTGGTCATCACAGGCAATATGTTTCACTATTTATGCCAATTTTAGTGTTTTCCTTTATACGCGCGCCCACAGGTGAATCTGCTGGCTGTCTGCGGCATATGCTGCACTAAGTTGCAACTGCAGTTTACGAAATTATGAATTGCGTAGTAAAAAATAAGTAAATTTGCAGTTACTATGATTTTGCATATCTTATATTCTTTTACTGGCGTAGGCACCGCTTATAGCCAAGTTCACAACAGGACGTCTGCCGTTCTTTCTATTTGCTGTTTGGTGCCAACAGGAGATATCACGTATAGCAAGGACCTTTTCCCCCTGGTCTCTCCAACAAAGTGGAAGTCGTCCTCTTCCTCTGCTTTCACCGGTGGGTACTGAATCGAGTTTTTTCAAAGCTAGAGTAGATGGCTGAATGCCATCCTGAATACCATAAATATTTCGCAGAACTCTCTCTCGACTCATGAGATGATGCTTACTTTGCAGCATATAATAAGACGGTAATAATGAGGAGCTTCTAGTGTTTGGTCTTTGTTTTTAGAGAGCGGACTTTAGTTTTCAATTGCCTGCTTAGTCCAAGGTAACACCTGTCTTCTATGCACTCTGTACACGTCAGACAGTACGGACTAAGATCGTGATTGATTCGGAACAGGTAGCTTCTAAAGCATCCATGTCCACTCAGTATTTGTGTTACATAGAATTTTAGGTTCCCATGTTGTATATCTACCCACGAATAGATGTCCGGGATTTGTCTGTGGTTGAGGTTTGCCACCGTTGCTGCTCAAATATGAAGTTTTTGGTGCTCTTCTTTTTCCTTACGCTTACAGAAGGCTCAGATAGCTGGTCCAATTGGCGAATCCGTTAATTAGGCGCATGATGAACATCCGGTCAATAGTAGATTTTTCAGATCTAAAGCCACACAGATAGAATCTAATCAGTTGGTTGAAGTTGGACCTTGTAGTAGATATTAAAGAGGCTTATCCTACGGTATTTGGCACAGATTATAGTGTGTCTCTGCCGCTTTGTTGTTTTTAAGTATTAAGTTAAGTAATTGTTAAACGAGCTTCTTGATTGTCGGTTTTCATTGTCGTCGATTGGATAATCGAGTTCGCAATCTCCTGATATTACACTTTCACTGCCGTCAAAAAGGTGAAGGAGTTTTCCATTTAGGCTCCTCAAATTTCTTCCAACGAAAAAAAGTTGACAGAAAACAAGACTTCTTATTATTGCATTAAGGCCAGTGAAAAGCTTAAATCAAACTTAACATTCCAAAAATCCATTAACATTAAATTAAAAAAAAAAAATGAAATTAATTTTACTGCATTTACAACTACTGACCAGTGAAAAGCTAAAATCAAACTTAACATTCCAAAAATCCATTAACATTAAATTAAAAAAAAAATTAAATTAATTTTACTGCATTTACAACTACTGAGACGCCTGAAATGGGTTTAATGCAATATTGGAAATCAATTTTAAAATGAAAGCAGAGCTGTCCAAAACTTTTAAGTGTAAAAAAAAATTAATAATTTTCTTCAATCTCTCTTTTCTTAACTTGTTTAGCGCTTTACTGCTGCCAGATTTAATATTTCACAAAAACAACACACACGCTGCGCGGCTACCAGCTTCAACTGCATAACACCACTCAGCTTATCTTATCAAAAACTTTTGCGCACAAATACTTGTAATGCAATGAGCTCCTAAATACTTTTTGATAAAACTAAATGTTTACAGTCGCGTTAAATGCTAGAAAAATGCACTCTGTGTAAAAATGTTTTCTCGAATAAGCGCTGCAACAGCAACAAATTCGAGTTGAGTATTGGAAACTTATCTGCACCGAAATCAACTGGCTGCCAAGAGACAGCGCACAACTTTACTCCTAAAACGTATATATGGGTTTGGACTAACAGTCAAAATTATTGAACTTTCAACTTTGTGCCAATGAAAACAAGCAATGACATTTTTTCCAAAAGTTTGCAACGGAAAACCACGAACCGAAATATGCGCATACATACAAACATGTATATGTATGTATATCCACACAGTTATTTTAGTCTGCTGTGCCAAGAATTGTTGTTTTTTACCGCTTACTCGCATGTGGGAATAGCTTTGGAAGGTTTTTGTTGTTGCTGTTCGTGGTCGATACCTACGTGCGGCTAGCAGCCAAACCACAGACGCAATAACTTCGCACGCATATAAACTTTCGAGTGCGCCAAAGCCGACGCAGCGGCCAAAAGTCAGGCCGCCTGACTTTCGGCTAGTGCCAAGTTGAGCACAAAATTAGTTAAGCATTGGATTTATTTTGAAAGTTCATTAAAAGGCATTGCAAAGCTTATTGGCAAACCTCCACTATGAAGTCAATTTTTGTCTTCGAAAGCGTGTTGCGCTTTCCGCCTTCTAACTTTACCGGCATATTCGTAAGTTGGTTAATATCTGATGGCTAAAGTAACGTAATTTGTAATTGCTAAGCCTTTAAAAGGGAATCGATGTGCAGCTTGTTCACCAATCCTACGAAATAATGCGCTCACTATCAATTTTTTGGGATTTCCTTCCCGTCTGTGCTGCTGTTAACCTCTACACGGGATTGGATATATCATCAAAGTATGGTAAACTAGGCTTCAGAGCAAAAGCACAAATAAGCAAGGTTTATACTTTCATCAGATGAACTTGGGTCGCGAGACCAACAACCTTCGAATAGTAGGCTAAATATCACGAAACCACAACAACAGCCTCGGAATAATAATCGATTCTGACATATTGACTTGGGCGATAAAGGCGGCTGACGTATAGCAACTTCAGAAAGGAAAATACTGAACAAGTTGTACAGTCCAAGCAGACTGGAAGATGACCCATGTCGTATGAGATACAACTCCGAGATTGAACACCGCATTAGTCGACAAAACTTAAAAAAAAATTATAAATCCCTGGGAATACACTGGCATGGTCCCGTTAACCGTAACCCGTCAACCATATGGAAAGCGAAACCAAAGAAAAGACAGATAGATGTAGTGATCGAAGACATCAAAAAGTTTAACTTGCAAAACTAGAAGCGTTTACCATCGGATCAGGAAATAACCGTTTATAATGGGTTTAGTACCGACTTCAGTCACCCCCTATTGTTGTTGTAACGATTATTCAGTCGCCATTAAGGTAATAACATTCAGATAAGTAGTCATCGAGGTCATCCAACGGTAAGCCTAGAAAATGTGCTGTTTCTACGATGTCGAACAATAAGGAGAGGGTTGTCAGACGTGTATGGTTGGCTTGATATGCAAAGAGGCTAGATCCATATGGGGACTTCTTGCATTCTGGATATATTTTTGATATGACGGGGACTATTCTGGATAAGTAGAGCTAAGCTGAGCAAAGATCACTCTAGATTCACGCGACAACTAGAGCTTGTCGTCTGCAATGGGTGGTGATTTGACACCAAGTACACCAAGTACGCTATTCACTGACAGGGAGTCGATAAAGGCTGACAGTGGAGATAATGGCTCCACTGTGTGTGAATGACGGACAGTGTACGTCTGAAGTTTGTTGCGTCCGAAGTCCGGACAGCGTATTGACTTATGTCGTCGACGTAGTTAAGGAAGAACCTCTTGATGTTCCTAGAAGGCGGTTCCGCTTCAAGCAGTCGATTGCAGAGATGGTTCCTGCGAAAACATACCAGCAGAAACTGCTTGGAGAGGGGTTCATAATGTTCCTTAACCAAAAGCATACGAGTCTCACTGTGTAGGTCCACCGTCGGAGACGTCAAGAGAAGTCCCTTTATAGTTCAGGGTGCAGTGTTTTGGCATGTATGAAGCTTCCTCGTCTGTGTTACACTGCAACCAGACGACCATACCTTATATATTTCTAACAACGTTTCTTTGTCCTTTCTCCATGTGTTGCCGGCTACCGATTTGAGCATTTTGTTGGAGTTCTATACTTTGGCAATAATTGCGGCCCTATGAGGAGCGAAAGTTTGTGTACTAACATGAGCAGTACATATCGAAGAATATGGAACCATGAACTGTTGGAGCTATATGAAATGAAGTGGAGGGACCAAGTGTTGAGGGTCTGTAGTTGAAGTGTACAACTAACGCGACCTCGCCAGGGAACTGGCGATGCCTTCTTTTCTCGACCTAAACCAAACACCCTTTGAAGTACCAAAGCATAAAACGACGAAAAAACGTTTTTGATATAACTTATATTTAAATGTTAAATGTGACTTCAGTCTTTCATATTAATAAACATAAATAATAGCAAAGCGTTTCCGTACTAACTGCCAGTAATAAATACTAATTCTTTACCCCCAAAACTCGCACTTAAATAAAAACAATTCACAAATATTTACACCAAAGTGCAACGGAGCATTAATCACGCCAGCGCCCCGGTCATGACTTTGTACCGCTCGATTGTCGCACGGAAGCGTCCGAAGTGTCATATAAATTGCGGCGAGACGAACAAACTCAAAGCAACAACAACAAAGCGGGCAAGCGGGCACAGGATTGCGTCAGTGGCTGCGTGGATAACTGCGTATCGAAAAAAACATACAATTTCTCCTTGAAATTTATGCTGGCAATATTTTTAAGCTTTGTTCTTCGTCGTTCTTCGGTGAAAAACAACTATCTTTCATACGTGCAATGCTTATTCTTGCTGCGATGTATGAGTTCAACTGCTGTTGAGAATTGATTGCACTGGCTAAGACCCACAAATGGGCCAATTGAAATTGATATCGAACGCTGACACGATAACATTTATTTTTAGTTGTATTTCTCCTCAATTGCTAAACACACACACACACAACCACCACTTTCCCCCCCCACATTGGTTAGTGCAACAAGTTCGCCATTGTCTTTTGATTATTTCTTGCCTCGACGCACATCTCCACCTCTACGTTCTCGCCAGATAATTTATCAATAGGCGTTGAGGTATACAAATGCGTTACATTCTATGTTTTACGGAAATCGTTTGCCATCCATTGAAGAAGACTGCTTTTGGCTTGCGTTTTGCATACGCATTTTTCTTATTTGCCTATGCATCGATCATGGCTGCAATGACGGCAGAAATGTATGCTGGTGCTGCCCACACCTGCCATCCTGCAAACATATCGAGAACACGTGACCTCATAACGGCGTTGCAGAACTTTTCGCCCCACTTTCACATACTTTCGTCTGCTTTCGAGGCCACTCACACTTTCGATGTGCTTGAGTAAGGGTTTTCTGGTTGTTGTTGTATGTGGAAGCCATAAATTTCAAAGTTGAGCGTTTTTATGAGTTTCTCATGCTTTTCAAATATTTTTTTTTTTTTGTTTTTTGTATTTATTTATGTGCAAATTGGTTTCGTTTCATACATTCCATCAGCGCCGTTTATTTACCGTTTTCGAAATCGATTGACGCACT
Source organism: Bactrocera zonata (assembly GCA_037783105.1). NCBI lineage: Eukaryota > Metazoa > Arthropoda > Insecta > Diptera > Tephritidae > Bactrocera > Bactrocera zonata. Next base: position 138,180 of record JBAWJQ010004342.1, read on the forward strand.
CTCAAAGGGTAAAGTAGCGCTCGGTAGCTCGGAAAAGTGCTCATAAGAGGTTAATAAAAATCTAAAAAAAATTAATGCCATTATTTGTTGTTTTTACAGCTACTATTTTGACGGTTTGGTACCATTGCAAAAATTATTCGTTGAAATATCGTTAACGGACCCTAGAAAGAGTTTTTTTTAATAAATTTTACATTTTTTTTTTGCCATGCAGTATGCATATGAGCGGTCTGTTATTTACTAAGTTGATTTTTTTTATTTTCAATGCCTAAAGCATTTAAGTTTTAGCTGTTAAATTTATACATCATTTGCGCTGGTTGGTTTGCTAACATGAGTCTAGAGCTGGCTGAGGAGAAAACAGAGTCTTGTTCATAAGCTCCAGGAAAATTGAAGAAAAGATATCGCTCGCCATAGGAGAGTGTGAGTTTACTGCACAGCCACAGTTGAAGTATCTCATTCATGGATAGATAGACAATATGGTTACCTGGATTTCCACCTAACCCAAACTCTCAGTAGCCATCAGTGCTTTAGAAGCTAACCATACAAATATCCTTATGACTTTAATATTAGCCGTGTTTTATTTGACCATCATAAGCTAATAGCTAAACCATGGACAAATAAAACGCATTTAGCTTATTTCACATTTTCGCTTAAATGTGCATTATGTTGGCAACGCGGGCAATAACAATCAGCTGATATTCAATTTATTGCAACGAAGTGTTTGACATGGAGAAAAGGTAAATATGAATTTTTAAATTTATAAACGAACTTTTCACAAAGTAAATAATTATTTATTTCGTTTATATACAGCAAAAGAAAAGTTTGGACGAAGGCCGAGACACTTCTATTCCTGAAGTGTTACAATGAGAGGAAGGATGAGTTCCTGCATGCGCGGAAGAAAAATTTCGCACATGAAAACGTCATGGAGGACATGATATATCAAGGATTTACAGTAAGCATATTTTAAAGTTATTTTGTAAAAATTTATTACATTTGTTTCCACAAGATACAACAATTAATGCGGCTGCCCTTGTTTCAAAAATGCGAACGCTTTTGAATGCCTACAAAGCAGCGAAAGACAACGAGAAACAGACTGGCACTTCTCCGTGCACAGTACCATATATGCGCGAGATGGACGAAATTTTTGGCGAAAGTTGCTTGGTGTCCAACAACCACAGCTTAAACATTGGGACAGATCCTCAAGAGGCATTGGTTGAGTCTAGTGGTTAGTTAAAATTTAATGTTCATTATGCATTGCTTATATTGCATTCGCTTTTTTATATTTTTAAACAGGTAAGGAGTTGTTAAAGGATTCAACAGGTTTCAAACAATGCTCGACGATATGCCAAGTACTTCGAGGCAGAGCCGGTCTGCACTAAGCCGTAGCATATGCAGACCAAATGCTGTGAATTCACAGGAGCCGAACGCAGCAAATCCTGTTCCAAATCGGCATTATCGGAAAAGCGCTAAAGACCGATATTTTGATAAAATAATCGAACAAAAAAGGAAAAGTGCTGAAGTGCAGGCGAAGTTTTACGCGAATATAGAAAAACGAATGCAGGATTTGGCTGAAAAACAAAATATTCTAATAGAAATTGAACAAAAAAAAAGAAAAAAATGAAAATAGAAGAAGAAAAATCAAAAATTTTAAAGCAGTATTTTATGAATAAAAATTAGAAAAGCTACTTGATTTCATAACGAATATATATTGTTTTATTTAACAGAAATATATAATCAAGCTTATCATAAAATAAACATTTTTTACATTCAAATCTTGAACAAACGCATACGTATATGTACGTGGTTATATAAAACAAATATGTCGTAAAATTATAAATAATTTTATTATTTGAGATTGAAAATGGAAAATGTTGCTCTAAAAGTGTATTTTAAAATTAAAAAAATTAAAATTTATTAATTTCTTCGTGTTAAAATTGTAAGCAACTGATTCCGGCGATCTCCACTTGCTTCTCTCGCCAGCTCATTAGCAGTTTCTGGCTCCGGTTCGGCACTTTTAATTTGATAGTCAGTAATTGTATCGTCGTTTGTAATAATACATATATTGTGCATAATGCATGCACTTGCAACTAAATTCGAAATTGCACATAAATTTCTGTGTTCCGTAAATTTAAGAAGCCTTCGGAAACATCCTTTCAGTGCTCCAAATGCATTTTCAACAACTATTCCTGCTGAGGAATGTGTTTTGTTAAAGCTGATTTGATTAGGCGTTAACGAACCATAATCTTTAAACACCGGTATGAGGTAATTACTGCAAGGGTATGCCGAGTCCCCGAGAATAAAAGTAGAATTGGGAAATAAACTTTCCATATTACTTTCCGCTTTTCTATAAAATGCTGACCTTTTTAGCACTCTAGAGTCATGATATGATCCGGGTTCACCACAATAAATATCAATAAATTTTTTGTCAGCATCGACAATGGCCTGTAGAACAACACTATAATTACGTTTCCGATCAAAATATATATGTTGTTCTTCACCTGGTATTTGTTTCCTTTGTAAAAACTTGCGAGTTGTTTCTTCCAATGCATCTCCAGTTGTCCACTTAACAAACTCATGATCTATTGAGATGACCCACGCGACAACCCGACGAACAATCGCCTATGCTGTGGACTTCGTTACACCAAACAATACGGCTAGTTGTGTGTAGGTAATTGTGTTACTTAAATACCATATATACATGTACATAATTGTTTTAGCGGGAATTTTGGCTTTTCCGGCCTTCGTAGCAAAACGCGTTTGTTCACTTTCTTCATATCTTCCTGCAAAAAATACTCATACCGAAAAGTCTCATAACAAAAACAAAGCATACCTATTAAGTAATCTAAAGTGGTGCGGCTCAAACGAAAGTGAGATTTGAAATCCTCATCTTCAAAATTATCAATGGTGTCCACAAAATTAGAGCATTTTGGATGCTCTATCTGCTCTTGTTCTGAATCCTCCGATGACGAACTTGATTCAGCAGCTAAACCAGCAAGGATGGTCAATATTTCGTTATACTCTTCAACATTTGAATTTGCGTACATAGTACCAAGCAACTGGAAATGACACACATTTAATTTTGTCATAATTTTAATTTAAAATCCCTACTTACCGCATCTTTTATATACTTTTTATTTATATATTTTTCATTTGTTTACATTTTTATCTGTCAAAATGAGGGTTGTCGCTATTTTTTGGGGAAAAATCATAGCTATTGTGAATGAAAAAAGCATTTTAACTGGCAATGCCTCTAGCCCTATGATAGCTTATGACAAGCCAACATAATTATGTTGGCTAAGTCTTCCATACAAAATAAGCTAATAGTTTAATTTGCTGGTCAAATAAAACACGCCTATTGTCCGACGTGTACAGGGTACATAGCAGACTCTGAACACGTACTCTATCATTGCCTCGGTTTTCTAGTATAAAGGAAAAACTGAAAACCACACAAGGAGGTAGTCTGACAGTAGCGAAAAGCATGCATACTGTGCACCATGTCGTATGAGCAACACCGAATTTATAAGGCACTTATATGAAGGCTCAGTACATTAGAGGCATGCGTTTAACAGCGTAAACTTTTGTCTGAATGTTTTCCTGAAAAAATCTAGCAGACCTCTTTGGTAAAAAAAAAAAAAAATATTGAATTTGAATATTCTGATTTCAAAGTTGAGGGTTTCTGTGCTTATAGGTAAAAAAAAATGATTACAAAGACCAAAAAATACCGTGCAAAAAACATGGAAAAAGCAGTGCGACTTAGGCACAGTATAAATGGAGAATAAAGCGGTTTTTTACATAGGATTATTTTTTGGGGTAAAATTAAAAATTTAAAGGTATGTGCAAAAAAAAAAAAACAATTGAGGTAGCGGACAGCCTAATAAGTTTTATCAGTCATATTTGTCACAACACCTGCGCTTAGAACTATATGCCTAACATGCAGACTTCTGCAGACTACTGAAAGCTACTTTCATTTTTTTTCTTATTCCCTGAGAGTCACGAGCTTTAAAAGGCAACGACAAAGCAAAATTAGGCAAACGAAATGAAGACGAAACGCCAGAGCATATTTCTGTCAAGTGTCTACCAAGCTTTGACCTTTACTGCATATTTTCGCCTGCGAAAATTCATTGACACCGCAAATGTCAGCGCAAGGAGACGGCGACAGACACATGCCGCAGAATTCATAGAACAAAGCGAAAGTTAACTGTTTAAGCACTGCAACGCATATGAAAACTGAGCGCTCACGAAAGTTCAGCAAAGAGAAGTGAATGAGACTTACACTTAGTGCCACGGCATACCTATTTTAGTTGCTGCTTAAAACGCAAGCATTTACAGTTAATTTATGTACACATACACGCCTGCATTTATTTGCATCTTGTGGATAAAGACTTGCAACACTATTTTGCAACTTTTTAATTAAATGCTGCCAAGTGCTGAGCTCACCACTACACATGTGCGCCTTGGGTGTACTAATTGTGTGTTTGTTTTGCTTGTCTAATGGAAAAAGTTGAAGTAGCTGCAAAGCGCATCAACACCACAAAGTGTGAATGCTTAAAAACTTGTCCAAAGTGTTTCGCATCTTGTTAAATAGATTAAGAGCGCACTGGCTGCGTGTAATGATTACTTTGCAGTAATTAAGCGTGGAACTTACGCATTTTCACACTCTCATTTAACGGTATGCGTGGACAGCACAAAGTGTGTATCTGAAATCAAATTGAAATGAGATTAAAAACTCAAAAAAGCTAAAAATCAATAGACAGGGTGCGACATTTCGCTATGGCAAATCGCTATTGAAACATTGATTTAAAATAAAAAATTAAAAATAAAAATTAATAACTTGAAACAAACTTTTCTGGCATTCAAACTGCTGTAGAGATGACTACAGCTGCTCACGAACTCATTAATTATTTGACACTAGCGTTCTTCGTGCTTTTCAAATAAGCCCTCAGAAAGTGGTAAGGCGAAGTCAAATCTGTGGAATCGCATATTTTTGACAACTGACTTTTGTAATCCAAGTAAGGTCCAGATCCCGACTATGCCTATAAAACCCAATCAGTTTGTAAATAATGTATTTTTTTGGTACCAATATGCCCACGGACATAAGACTTTCTGCATATGAGAAAAAACTCTCTCTGCCGCTTATCTATGGCAAAGTTTCCGTTTCAAATTAAGATTGGGTGGTCGAGAAAGTCTTTTCGTATTTTGTCAGTAGATGCCGTTGACACTCAGCTTCTTGCAAACTGGACCTTTCGGCTTTATTACTTCTTGTCAACTGATTTTACATTAGCATTGAATACAAACTTGAACTCAAAATTAACAAATACAGAAAATGAATGAAAATGAATACATAGACGAAAATGAACAAGTGTATGAGTATAAAAGAAATAGAGATCACACGTCATAGTGATGACAACTCGGCCTCTCCTGACAAAACTCGTCCCGAGTTTACGTGGTGTCAACTTCGTCTTCCGAACTATAATTGTCGTCTACTTCCGGAAACACGGCACACCAAGGTTTCATTTTGTCGGAGGCTGCAATTGTACTGTATCGTCTTCGTGTACATTGCGCCCCATCAACGTCTTCAATCACGTACCTGTCGAACCTTAACGCTTTCTTAACAACGTAGGGCCCCTTGTATTTGGGTTGGAGTTTACGCGATTCTCCGGTACTTTGTAGTGGTGCTTCTAGTAGTACTAGGTTGCCTTCTTGATATGGAACTGGTTTGCTGTACTTGGCGTCAAATTTTGCTTTCCATTTCAGACGCGCCTTCTTGATATTTTCAATCGCCTCAGAACGTCGACCATTCATATGAAATTGTTCGTTATCATCGTGCAATGCGGCCAACACCCTATTTCCGCTCAGGTCGCGCAATGGAAAATCGTACACCAGATCTATTGGCGCAAACTTGGTAGTGGTATTAACCCTTGTGTTCATTGTCCATTGTAGTTTACGAATATGCGCATCCCAGTCTTTGGGATCACTTGTGGACGTCTTCAAGTAAGCCAGCACCGCTTGGTTAACCCGCTCCGCTAACCCATTTGACCGTGGTGTTCTCACGGCCACTTTAATGTGTTGCATGCTGTAGGTTTCACAATAGGTTGTGAATGCTGCTGACGTGAATGCTGTGCCACGGTCCGTGACAATTCCTTGCGGTAAGCCAAAATACAGTGTTAGCTGGTTCAAGGCATCAATAACTGGTTTCGTTTTTGTTGACCGGGTCGGCACGACAACTGTGTACCTCGTCAATGCATCGACAATGACTAATACATATTCATACCCATGTCGACTCTTGACAAACGGACCTAAATGATCTAGGTGTATAGTTACAAACGGCAGAGGCGGGATATCCATCCCATAAAGTTCGCATTGCTTCCGTGATGGCTCACGACTATAACAGCAATCGATGCACGATTTAACAAAGGATTTTACAAAGTTTCTAAGTCGAGGGAACCAGAAGTGCTGCAGAATTCTCTTAACTGTCCCATCCACTCGCGGATGACCCACATCGTCATGACACATCTTTACTATTCTCCAACGCATTCCCTTTGGCACAACAAGCAACAGCTCCCCCTTCCCGCTTTTGCGAAACAATCTGTGATTTTTCAACGTGTATTCTGAATTTATATTGGACCTTTGATCGGACTGCACAATCCCTTGCAATACGCCTATAATATGCTTGAGGTTGTCGTCTTGCATTTGCATTGTAGCCAGCCAATCATCAACTGACAACATCAATATATTGGCCCCGACGTCTTTTACTTGTTCTGACACCTTGATTGGTGCCCGACTCATCGCATCAACGTGACCCATAGACGACCCAGCCCGATGTATTATATTGCAATCGTACTCAAGTAACTTAAGGAGCCATCGGGCCACCCTAGGTATCATCGGCTTCGATAGTTTTGCAGTTGTTATTGCTTGGCAATCAGTAACAACATTGAAGCGCTTTCCTAACAGAAACATTCGAAAACGCTGGCACGCTTCCACAACAGCAAGCACCTCCAGTTCGTAGGCATGATATTTCGCTTCTTGGGCTGTACACGCCCTGCTGTAGTAAGCGATCGGCTGCAAACCTGCATTGGCTTCTGTCTGAAGAAGAATTGCGGCGACGCCAACACTGGAAGCATCAGTGTGCAGCTCATGCTCTTTCGAGACGTCGAATATGGCGAGGACTGGCGCTGTTGTCACTGACCGAACCAGATGCTGAAATGCTTCTTCACATGCTTTGGTCCATACGAATTCTGCACTCTTCTTCGTAAGCTGGGTGAGCGGTTTGGCGGTCAAGGCATACCCAGGCACAAATTTGCGGAAAAATCCCGTCAAACCCAAAAAGCGTCGAACATCTAACTGGCTACTCGGTGTCGGATACTCTCTAATGGCTGCCGTTTTCACAGCCCCCGGTTGAATACCATTCGCGTCTACCACATGGCCCAAAAAATTCACGCTATTACGAAGAAATGAACATTTCGAAAGCCTCAACGTTAACCCTTCCTCTTGAATAATTTGCAAACATTGCTCTAAATACCTCACATTCTCTTCCCTTGTATCCGTCCCTATAACAACCTCATCCACATAACACACCACTCTATTCCCCAACGGTTCTATTAATTGTGACATCATTCGTTGAAACACGCATGGCGCATTCCGAAGCCCAAACGGCATTCGGTTGAACTCGTAATGGCCATTATGAGTCACAAACGCTGTGAAAGGTTTAGCACTTTCTTTCAGTTCTACCTGGTAGTACCCTGACATGAGGTCTAACGTCGTGAAATATTTCTTGCCTGACAACGTGGCTAAAACTCCATCTACCGTGGGCATCAACCATGGCTGTTTCTCTGTTACCGCATTTAGCTCCCGGAAATCGATACATAATCTGTCCTCCCCATTTTGCTTACGCACCAACACAATTGGTGAAGCGTACAATGAGGAAGACCTGCGAATTATCCCTAGCTGTAGCAACTCTTCAATAATACCCTCTACTACACGTTGTTTTGGAATGGGGATACCATACGGCTTTTTCGAAATCGGCCTCGGTGACGTTACCTGGATATCCATTTTGAACCGCTTCGATTTCCCTAACTCAATTAGCCTTTCTCCAAAACAATGTGCGTACGTATTTAACAACTCAAGTAGTTCCTGCTCAACCCTAAACTGTAACTCACTCCCTACGTCGATGTCACTTCTTTCAATTGCCATTATCCTACACGTACCTCCCTCAATTACCACCTTTCCCTTTGACAATATGTCAATACCAATTATGGCATCGTAATCCATTACGTCATCATTTATAACCAATAAATCAACTAAACGCGTGACCTTATCAAATTTTACTTTCACCGACACCTTTTCCCTGCAAACTATCTCACCTCCCGCAAAACCAATCAGCTTTTCAAAACATGTTGATGTACTTTCACCACACTTCCTTACAATTGAACGCTTAACAAGCGACCTGCCGCTACCCGAGTCAATGAGCGCACTGCAGCTGACATACTTTTGACCAATAATAATGACATCCTTACGGAGTTCTGTGCATTTTTTACTAGGAACAATTTTGTTTACTGATGCACCACTATTTTCTGTCACTTCAATGCACTCGTCACTCACTATCTGATTTACATGCTCAGTTCGGTTCACTTCACTAAATTTATTTCTTGGTTTCTTGCAATTTCGGGCGATATGCCCCCTTTCCCTACAATTATAGCAAACAGGCCCAATACCATTTCTATTTGATTCAACCACAGCTGTTGGCATCTGCTGTGGAACCCGCATTGAAACAAATTCATTTGACCTACCATAGCGACTCTTATTAATGGTCGATATATTCAATATTGATTGCAACAAATCTGCACATTTTGCAAATCGCATTGCGCTTAATGTCTTGCGCAAGTTATCATCACTCAACCCATTAATCGTATATTGAATTATCGAACAGTCATCGATTCCATCGCGACGACCCATTGCGAGCATTTTGTAATAAAATTCGATAACACTTTCCCCTCTTCCTATTGTTGCGTTCATTAGCCGAATATGAGCGTCGGCAGAATTTCGTACATAAGGGAAATCAGTTAGGAATATACTCACAAACTCATGCCATTCGCGGAACACAGGCTGTGCGTCAGCCCACCGTTTTGCTACACCCTTGAGCTTACTGAGAACGGAGAATATCAGCAACGCGTCCTCCCAACCATACAAGTTTCTCAGCTGTTCGACTCTCTCGATGAATTGTACAGATGAATAGATGTTGTCGCATGGATCGAACTCTGGCAACACTGATGCTACTTCGTTAGGTGAATAAACGCGTCTCTCTCTTGCCACCGATGAACTCGCTGCTTCTGGATGGTACAGCAACGGCACTGCTCTGTTCATGTACGCAGACGGTGCCGTTAGATGATGTGCTCTGGCGTAATCACCTGATTGTGTTGTTGCATACGACTGCGCAGCGAACGTTGAAGTTATTTGTACGGGCATACCAAACTGTTGATATGAATACTGTTGTGTTAGTGGAGTACTCGGTTGCCCTGGTGACAAAGAAAATATCGGCGGTGGCGCTGACCGCATATGTGGCTGCGGCGGCAGCGCGTACGATGTACATGGTGAAATGTGCGCTTCGCATAACGGTACGTTGCTAGCGTGCAAAGATGTGCCGGCGTCTGGAACATTCGGCATCGTTGGACGAAGAGCCTGCAACTGTGCGGCCAGTGACTCCACAACACTACACAGATTACTGACCTGCACTTCCAATTGCGTCCTGACCCTATCGTCGCCCCTCGACGGCTCCTCCTGACCATCATCTCTCCAGGAGACACCTGCTGTATCCACTGGAATCAAGGACTCTATGACTGGTCTAACCGTATCCCCGCTCAGTTCCTGGAGTCTGGCCACTAACTCCGCTTTGTTGCCACACGTCTTAAGATTCAGTTGTTGCAGTGCTTGTTTCAACTGCGCCATGTTAAATAAATTGTAATCCATCTTGTCTAAGTACAGTTTGTTCGTTCCACTTCTGATATTTGACACTCAGCTTCTTGCAAACTGGACCTTTCGGCTTTATTACTTCTTGTCAACTGATTTTACATTAGCATTGAATACAAACTTGAACTCAAAATTAACAAATACAGAAAATGAATGAAAATGAATACATAGACGAAAATGAACAAGTGTATGAGTATAAAAGAAATAGAGATCACACGTCATAGTGATGACACCGTTGGAGTCGTATATATCCAGTGCTACCAATCACATTGTATAATACAATAAAGTATTCAAAAGGTGAAGCTCCATTTAACCAAAAAAAAATTAAATTCGTGGATGTTGAAAACAAGTTACAGCTGTTCAAACACGAATGAAAATAACGAAAAAATTCGCTATATATTGAAAGTTTTATACAAAAAAGGGAAGAATTCCACGCAAGCCAACAATGTAATTTGTTAAATTCACGGAGACGATGCTGCATCAGTTCGTGTAGTACAACAATTGTTCGCTCGCTTCCGTTGTGGAAGATTCAATGTGAAAGATGCACCTTGCTCTGATCGACCTACTGTTGAAAAAGTCGATGAAATTATGGTACAGATTGATACACCGTCACATAAGCAGATATAACATCGCTAAGGAACTTAACATTCATTGTCAAATGGTTTGAACTATTTAAGAAAGGCTGGCTACAAAACGAAACTGGATGTTTGGGTACCATAGAAATTGTATGTGAAAAATTGAATGGACCGACTTAACATCTGCGACTCTTTGCTGAAACGAAATGAAATCGAACCATTTCTGAAGCGACTAGTAGCAGGAGACGAAAAGTGGATCAAATACGATAATAATGTGCGAAAAAGATCATGATCCAAGCGTGGTGAAGCTCAACAACTGGTCACAAAGCCAGTACTGACGCCTTGAAAGGTTATGCTGAGTGTTTTGTGGGATTGGAAAGGAATCATCCAATATGAGCTGCTCCAGCCTGGTTGCACGATTGATTCTACATTTTACTGTCAACAACTGATGACATTTAAGCAAGCAATCGAAAAAACGATCAGAACTCATCAACCGAAAGGACTTCACCTACCATCTGGACAATGCTAGACCACACACATTATTGATGACCCGGCAAAAACTGGGAGAAGCTTGGCTGGGAAGTTTTGATGCATTCACCATATAGCTCTGACCTTGCAACATCGCACTACCATTTCTTCCGGTCAATGCAAAATTCCTTTAATGGAGTAAAGTTGGCTTCAAGAGAAGCCTGTGAAAATTACTTCTCGCAGTTTTTCGCCGAGAAACCAGAAAAGTTTTACACTGATGGAATAATGTCTCTAGCGGAAAAATGACAAAAAGGGGTCGACCAAAATGGTGCATATTTGGTTCGTTATAGTTCATTATAAATATAAAAAAATAAGTTGAAGTTTGATTAGAAATACGAAAAAACTTTTACGACTAACCAATATTTTAATTTTACTGCATTTTCGACGAGCAGACGAGTTTCGCACTAATTCACATACATACATCATACTTGTATGAACTTACGTCTTATTTTCAAACTGCTTTTCATAAAATAGCTGACCTTTATTTATCATACACATCATCGCGAATGCGCTGTCTCGACTTATTTCGCTGTTGATGTAGTGACACCTCTGATATATGCAAATGTATGTAATATATGTATATCGCATCAGGGTAAATATACATAGTGTTAAAATCTTCGGTAATTTCATTTACATAATCAAACGGGCAACCTTTTGATTTCCCGGACGCCACGAGCCAGTTTCCCATTATTTCAATTAACTTAATTTCCCTTTCGAAATAAAGCAAACGTACATATATTATTACTTGTGCATATATATAAAAATTAATGTATAAACTATATATGTACAGGTACATTGTACAAATTATCTGCGAAAGCAATATATGCAAACCAGTATTTAACACGCAATAGGTTTTACCAACATGCGTCAGGCCTTTCATGCTTATGTAATTAACCGAATTAATGGTGGTGCAAAGGTGCAAAATATATTGAAATTAAATGTAAATACTTCACACGGATCCTGCGACGTCATGTGCGCTAACAGGCCGGACAGCGAATGCTGACCTTTTTAATGTAAAATTTAACAAAAACTCAAAATTTAAGCGGCTTATATCAGGGAAGCGAGCTTTCAGAAATTTCCTTCCCAGTATTTCAACCTTTTCGCAATTTACCAAATTGCATTTATATATTAACGCTATCTATTTAAGGCGCTTATAACTTTTTTTGAAGTATATGATAGCACAATAATAACCTTTCGGTAGCATTGATAGGACGTTCGAGTTGCTAGTTGCTGTGATCAACGTTTGAAGATTATAAACAAATTTCTGTCTTGAGTAGAATATGACTCCACACTATTTGCATATGAGCTTAATTTAGTCTTGCTTTAACGAACTAACTATACTGTATTTGGTTGTAGATTTCCATCTAAATATACTGAGCTATTTCTTCAATTTGTGATTGAGCTCCGCACACGGTGAAAATCCTCCTAAGACCAATAACCTAGTGAATTTTACCTGCCAGTGAACTTAAAGCCTCCTAATATTTTTTTACTACGCTGGAATCGATCTTTGTCGACGACGAGGCCACTGGTTCTTGCTAACTGTGTAAATGGTCGCCTTGTTTAACCTCCCGTAGTTGTTCAGTAGTGCTTCATTTTGTTTGAAATTTCCACATGAAAGATGCTGACTGAGTTTAGTAGACAGAAAGATGGAGAAATATTAATATTCTGGCAATAAACACCTGTCCCTTTACCGCAGTCCACTTTAGACACGTCTGGAGGATTTTGCTATATTGATGACACTCCGGACCTTCTTATCGGCGAAAGTAAGTAGTACGCATCCTTTTGGCATTTTGAGCAACCGTGCGGTAACACATCGTTTGACTTCGTCTAATGAAGGGTGCAGCAGCCGGATTAAATAGCTTGCGCACTTCTTCGATTTCGAAAATTCATCGCCATTTAACTTAATATCAACTCGGTCATCATGTCTCTTCAGGTTAGACAAAAACCTTGACAGTATCCAAAGCTTATTCACGCCGGTGCAGAGCCACAAGTACTCTATCCATTTTGTCCACTTGTGTTGATGTACTAAAGGGTGATTTTTTTGAGGTTAGGATTTTCATGCAGTAGTATTTGACAGATCACGTGGGATGTCAGACATGGTGTCAAAGAGAAAGATGCTCAGTATGCTTTGACATTTCATCATGAATAGACTTACTAACGAGCAACGCTTGCAAATCATTGAATTTTATTACCAAAATCAGTGTTCGGTTCGAAATGTGTTTCGCGTCCGTGTCCGATGAGCGATGAGGCTCATTTCTGGTTGAATGGCTACGTAAATAAGCAAAATTGCCGCATTTGGGGTGAAGAGCAACCAGAAGCCGTTCAAGAACTGCCCATGCATCCCGAAAAATGCACTGTTTGGTGTGGTTTGTACGCTGGTGGAATCATTGGACCGTATTTTTTCAAAGATGCTGTTGGACGCAACGTTACGGTGAATGGCGATCGCTATCGTTCGATGTTAACAAACTTTTTGTTGCCAAAAATGGAAGAACTGAACTTGGTTGACATGTGGTTTCAACAAGATGGCGCTACATGCCACACAGCTCGCGATTCTATGGCCATTTTGAGGGAAAACTTCGGACAACAATTCATCTCAAGAAATGGACCCGTAAGTTGGCCACCAAGATCATGCGATTTAACGCCTTTAGACTATTTTTTGTGGGGCTACGTCAAGTCTAAAGTCTACAGAAATAAGCCAGCAACTATTCCAGCTTTGGAAGACAACATTTCCGAAGAAATTCGGGCTATTCCGGCCGAAATGCTCGAAAAAGTTGCCCAAAATTGGACTTTCCGAATGGACCACCTAAGACGCAGCCGCGGTCAACATTTAAATGAAATTATCTTCAAAAAGTAAATGTCATGAACCAATCTAACGTTTCAAATAAAGAACCGATGAGATTTTGCAAATTTTATGCGTTTTTTTTTTTAAAAAAGTTATCAAGCTCTTAAAAAATCACCCTTTATTTGCCGAGTCTCCAAATTGAGATGCCTTATTCGGGGATCACAGGTGTCGTAAGGTGTCGTGCACATTAGCTAAAACAGCTGCTTCGACTGCGAAATTGGTGTGAAGTTTCGCTATTCTTCCAGTCGGTATGAAGCGAAGCTACGGTTGTCCACAGAAATATAGTCGGAAAGATTCTGGATCGAGATAATTATCGGCAGATGGTCTAATACGAAAGTTTGCAATACTATGTGGGAGAGACAAGTAAAGTATATATTTCAAAAATTTTTTTTCTTTCATATGAAGCAGAAGCAGGTACTAATATTCTTGACTAAAAACCTCCATATACGCTAGACATGGTTCCATGTGACTTTTCCTTATTTCCAAAAATAAAAAGAATCTTAATGGGCTATGCCAAAAATCGAATTTGAGAAGTATTTCTGGCTGGTTTCCTTATCATCCATTACTGTAATTTACTCTTTTCACCAGCTTGGCGTTGACTGTACTTAGTTTAGTTTAAAAATAGTTGCACTCAAATATATTAATGGCAGCAATTTTCATTAAGCGCATCGGAAAACATATGCATTGAAAAGTAATTAGCTCATTCATCAGCGGCGCCAAAGTAATCCATTACGATTAATTACATATACATGTTACGAATCGCAACACGGTCCACAACTGCGACAATTTTGTATGCAAAACATATATAATGCAGAACAGTAAATTAAAATTAGTCCGACAGCGCCGTCTACAAGACAATACCCACGACAAACACTGCATATACATGTCGCATTACGCTCACACATAAATCCTTTGAAAAGTCGACAAAACCTTGCAACACGACACATTTTAATATTGACTTAGGCCGCATATGTGCCCGCTTAGTGGCAGCCACTTTTATAGTTTACACTGTGTTAGTGCTACTACTTTTTATACCCTGAACAGAGTAAATTAAGTTTGCAACGAAGTTTGTTAAATACAGAAACGTCGCAGACTCTAAAAAAAAAAATATATTTATATATACACTTATAAATGATCAGCGTAACGAGCTGAATCCATTTAACTATTTTGGTCTACCTCGCGGTATTTAATAGTGCCTTAGTTTTTGAGATATCGATCTGCCATTTTGCACACATTCTTTTCTCTTCAATAAGTTGCTCATATGTTGAAACTGAGGATATCGGAGTGCTATAGCATATAGCTGTCATAAAACTACGTTTTCGGAATAAAGTCATGGTATTGAACAATTTTTTATTTAACGAGATATCTTCACGAAATTTGGCATGTATTATTTTCTAAGGCAATACTGTGTTCTCCCAAGAAATTGTGCAGATCGCATGACTATAGCATATAGCTGTCGTACAAACTGAACGATCAAAAGCAAGTTCTTGTATGAAAAACTTTTTTATTTGACAAGATATCTTCACCTTATTAAGAGCTAATTATTGTCTCAAAAAATATTACAATCTCCAAATATATTGTTCAGATCGGATCACAATA
Source organism: Bactrocera zonata (assembly GCA_037783105.1). NCBI lineage: Eukaryota > Metazoa > Arthropoda > Insecta > Diptera > Tephritidae > Bactrocera > Bactrocera zonata. The sequence continues at coordinate 153,684 of JBAWJQ010004342.1, forward strand.
GCATACAGCTGCCATACAAACTGATCGCTCAAAATTAAAATACACTCATTTTATACCCCTTTATTCAAAAAAACTGCAACTGCGTAGGGTATTACAACTTAGATGCAAACGAAGTTGAGCTTTTTTCTTGTTTTATTATTATTCCCCTGTTTTCTTACCTATCCACCTAAGTATTCGCCTTCATTATGGCGTGTAGTCGCAGCGCTACGCTTTTCCAGCTTCATAAATTAAAATCATAAATTACAAAACACTTGCAAGTCAAACATGTAGTACATGTGGCCCCGACACGACTATCGCCACCGACACGTGCATGTGTGCCCACATAAACAAGAACTTAAGCGGCAACAGAAACTTTATGCCCCTACCTGACTATATGCCACATTTCTTCGTATACTTACGTGTTTGCGGCTCACCTGGCAGTCTCCACTAGCGCCGGCTTGCCTCGAGCCTGTAGCGAGCGGGATGCCACGCAAGCAAAGCCCCTCACTAGTGAGTGACACCAAATGCGGGCTATAAAATAATTTATCATAATATTTGTGGTTTTCACTAACTAACCAAGTCAGCGAATTTTTGGCGCTCATGTGAGAAATTCAGCACTTTTTATGAACTGATAAGATTGATATTCACTACAAAGTGCTGTTATTTTTAGTTTCGCCATACCAATCAGTTAATGTTAGTTGATTTATGAGCTTTGTTTGCTAAAATTTACAGTGTGTCCAAAGTTTTAATAGTTTCTAAGCTGGTTTATAATAAAATTAAACAAGAAATCAGTTGAGAAAACACGAATTATAGTAAGAATGTATTAGGTTTTCAAATATCTCCCTTCCGCCTTTTTGCTCTTTATTCAATGCTTTATAAAAAGCGTTACGGTGATCGAATTTAGTTCAAATATGCGCCGTTTTGTTCGTTAATATGTTTTCGTCTAGACGGCAATTTCAGAATACCCCCCTCGTAGAAGCCCCTCCTTATTTGCGAAGAACTGGGACAGCCACTTTTCACAAGCCTCTTTTTTGGAGTTCAACTTTACCCCAACAAGGGCGTTGGCCATGGACAGGAACAGGTGGTAATCACATAGCGCTATATCCGGGCTATATGGTGGATGCGATAAAACCTCCCATCTGAGCTCCCGTAGCTTCTGAGGAGTCATCAATGAAGTGTGTGCATTAAACCCTTCCTGTGGGCCAATTCTGGACGCTTCTGGTCGATCGCCAGCTTCAAGCGGGCCAGTTGCCATCGCAGTAGATGGTAGAATTAAGCGTCTGACCATATAAGAGCAGCTCATAGTAGATGATTCTCTTCCAATCCCACCAAACACACAGCAAAACCTTCCTGGCCATCAATACCGGCTTAGCCACTCTTTGGGACGATTCACCCGCCTTCGACTACGACCGTTTTCGTTTGATATTGTCGTTCAATTTCAATGAACCAAATATGTACCATTTTGGCCACCAATTTTTGCTATGTTTCTGCTAGATACATTATTCCATCAGCGTAAGAATTTTCTGGTTGCTCGGCGAAAAGCTGCGACAAGTAATTTTCACAAGCTTTTCTCAAAGCTAACTTTACTCCATTAAAAGAATTTTGCATTGACCGAAACAAATGGTAGTGCGATGTTGCAAGGTCAGGGCTATATAGTGGCTGCATCAAAACTTCCCAGCCAAGCTCTCCTAGTTTTTGCCGAGTCATCAATAATGTGTGTGGTCTAGTGTTGTCCTGATGAAAGACGAAGTCCTTTCGGTTGATGAGTTCTGATCGTTTCTTTCGATTCCTTGCTTCAATCTCATCAGTTGTTGACAATAAAATGTAGAATCAATTGTTCGACCAGGCTGATTCCTTTCCAGTGCCACCAAACACTCAGCATGACCTTTCGAGGAGTCAATCCTGGCTTTGCGACCATTTGTTGAGCTTCACCACGCTTGAACAATGTACTTTTTCGCACATTATTGTCATATATGATCCACTTTTCGTCCCCTGTTACCATTCGCTTCAGAAATGGTTCGATGTCATTTCGTTTCAGCAAAGAGTCGCAGATGTTAAGTCGGTCCATTAAATTTTTCACAGACGATTTATGAGGTACCCAAACATCGAGCCTCTTTTTGTAGCCAGCCTTTTTTAAATGTTTCAAAACCGTTAGGTGATGAATGTTAAGTTCCTTAGCGACGTTGTGGCTGCTTATGTGACGGTGCTGGTCAACCTTCTCCATACCTTCATCGACTTTTTCAACGATAGATCGACCAGAGCGAGGTGCATATTTCGCTTCGAAATATCCAGAACGGAAGGTAGTGAACCATTATTGTGCTGCACGAACTGATACAGCATCGTCTCTGGAAGACTTTGTGCTGCATCATTAAATATCCATGACACTAGCTCATCCATTTGTTTCCACATTTACAAATTTCATTGTTTATTGACTTGACACAACCAAATGATAGAGAAAATTCGCCTGAATTTTAGAAGAAGTTTCGCAAGAATCAAGAACTTTTGAAAGAAGTAGTTCCAAAGTTTTGCTATGTAAATTCACGTCAACTCGCTATTCAACTCTGTTTTTGTTCGTGCAGTTCTTTTATAAATTATTCCGTGTTAGTCAACAATGTTTACACCTCTTTTCGTGTCTAACCATGCTCACATACACCTACACACGCCTACGTATATTAGTTTTTGTACACAACCCTTTGCATAGGTCATCTTCAGACGAACAATAATTCTAAGAGAAAAGCAAGAAAATATCTTAAAGTAAATTCCTCACACACACTTACACTTGCACTCACTGCTTGTCTCAAAAGCTGCTTTTTGTTGTGGCATATCAGGTCAATTGTAAAGTAACCGGCCTGCTGAAGTTAAACTTATTTTCATTTTTTTAATGTTCAGCATAGTTCCCTTCCGAGGCTGTTGTTTGCTTTTCATTGGTATGGTTTTTTACGTGGCTGGTCCCGAAGGTGCCTCGGGTACCACTTCAGGCTGGAGAAAGCTAGGCTTACGTTTAGTTCCTTTACACCCCTTACATGCAACTATTCAGGTTTTATCGTCCTTCTCGTCATCCTTGGTCGTTCCTTGGGTTTGTTGCCCTTTTGTGATATTATCTTTTTGTTGGATTTCCTCAGTCACCTGTATCTTACGACCCTTGGCTCACATGGTTAGCTGCCGGGTATACGTCAAAAACAAAAGTTGCTTCATTCAAAATGGAATAATTCACAAAGAAGTGATCTGTCAGCTTTTACATTTATACACATTTTGATAGTTGGGGCTAACTAAAAATCATAGTTCTAGTAGCATAGTCTGACACATAGATGGTCGGTGACTTTTCAAATGACCGGTTAAGTCGTTCTCTTTTAAGCACTTGCTTACCATGAACAGGCGGAGTTCTTCGCTATGATTTTCTTTCACTCCCTTCAGTTTTTGTCTATTATTCGAGCTTACTTTGCCAGCTTCTTAAGCTGTTTTCTGAAATTTTAATAAATACTACCAAAAAACTTTTGGCTTTACAGAAAAGCGCATAACACATACACCTAAACACGCGTTTGCAGAACACAATTTGCGGCAGGTAGCAATGAGCAGCGTCTATCTGCCACCTGAAAGCACGCCCGCCCGCCTCCTCACTGTTTATGCTTTACAACGCAATATTAGTAGCGCACACACGTGCTGTTACTTATCTACTGATTATGCGTGCGCCGCAGCAACGCCCCACCGCCAGAGCGCTCTATGACCGCCGCACGTAGCGGCTGGAGCAAGTTTGTTGGCTTTCGTGCGTGCCTGCGTGTTTACAGTATACGTAGACGATGCCATTCAGCATAGCACGGAAACCCTTTTGCGTATGGAGATGGCACTTGAGCTGCTGACTATCCTAGACTTTACGAGCTAACTACATTTTCGGGTCGTCTGTTCATAATTTGGTCGTTGTCCCAGCAGCCAGCGGGTGTACGTGTGTGTCTATACAGGTTGTTGGTTGTTGTGGCTTATATGTGAGTGTGTGTGTGCGTGTTTGGAGAAAAGTTAAGATTTATAGCGCATTATTTGCAGGAGCGTTGTTTACGCGCACGCAATTATGCCGGTGGTGGCCTGAGGTTACTTGCCATCAGCAAACAATGTCATCACCGAACAGCCGCTTGTTTAATTAATAATAAGGGCAAGGTATGAAAATACTACTAATACCTTTCTGGCTGAAAATTTCGGCTTTCAATATTGCGGTTTCTTTATGGAAATACTTTAAGCATGATTTTGGTTTTTTGTTCTGCCTGCAGTAAATGTGAAATGTGGGGATGTCATGGAAGTGATTAAAGTGCAAATAATAAATCAAAAAAAAAAAGACTTAAAAAAAATTCTTCGTCATCAATTTAAATCATTATTAATAGCATTCTTTCACACGTCGTACTTTAATTTATCGGCAGCAGCTCAGCTTGATATTCTATCACCGAGTAGCTGCCTTTCGGCAATGACAAACCCGTGCAGCCATTAATTCGGCTCAGAGCTGATGCATGCTTTAGGCTTGTAATAAATGCGCTATCTTTAGAAATTTATTACCAAAGGCCCTGCCCAAATAAACTAGCTGCCACAACAGAATTTGTCAGAAAAGTTGAAAATTTCTGCAAATATTAATAAAGCTTTAGCAAATTGGCTAATAGAAAAATTTATGAAAATATATTTATTATAAGAGCTGTAAGTAAATAATAAATGCGTTAAACATTGTTGGAAGCTTGGAGAGTGTATGGCACGTCCGCTTCAGACACTTGTTAGTAATTTATTAGCAAAATACACGATAGACCGTCACTAAAGCAAACAAATACGCACGCACACAAAAAAACAACAAACACACATACATACATACAAACATACAAACAAAGAGACAGCCTTGTGGTCATATCTGCTTTATCACAAAAAAATGTAAAACAAGCAGCGACAATAAACGGCCTTTGAGCGAGGAGGCGTGTGCCCCACTACTTCAGTAATTTAGCCTATTGTCCTGCATGCCGCCTCGCACACTCAGAGACTTACTCGGAAACTCTTAGTAGTTAAAAGCTGTGTAGATATTTCATATCCGTAAATAAATATGCCCTTAAAACAAATTGCTCCAGCATAAGCAAGGAATTTATTAACGCATATTAACATTGAACACATCCACACACACGCACAGAAGACAAGCAGCAAGTAAACATCAGCGTCTGGCTCATCAGTAAGTTTCGGCTTTGCACACATTTTCGGACTAACAATGCAAAGTAAATATCTCCTCTAAGCCCAAATCTGCTTACACTTACACTGGCTTGTTATATACCGCATTTACTCATATGAGAATATGTATATATGAATATGTATAATATGTGAGCGTCTGATAAATCTAATTTATTGCATATAAACATGTTCATGTTTTCACTCGATTAGTTTGCCAGGGAACGAGAATGGTGCGTGCAGCAAAACTAAACATGAAACAAGACTGGAATAGTAGTGAGTGTCGCATTGCTAATATTCAACTATTAGTAATGCATAGATTAGAAAAATAGTTTTCAACTGGTAGAGTGTAAATATTTGAAACTAGGACAGCTATACTCGTAATACAATTTGCAGACTAAAAATAGGAAAAGGTCTTATAGAGAAGAAATACCAAATGAGAGCATACTCGTAGAGTAGAACTAAATCAATACAAATGAATTTTGAGAATTACAAAAACAAAAAAAATAAAAAAAACAATTAATTTTTATCCATATTTTAAGAGGTTATACTACTATGAAGAAAAAAGTAGTAAGATTTTGTTCACAATTTTAAAATTCTTAATTTATTCTTTGAAATCGATGTCGTCTTCCTCAAAGAATCCAACTTGGCTCCAACCCCCATCGCGCTTTCACTTTTCTTAAGCCAAAATGAGCTTTCAAAGTGGATTTCACCTATCCTTCCAATATTCCAAAGATGCCAGTAAGATCTATGATTTTTATTAATGGTCGATTCTCAAGCACTTTACTGACGTGTTGATCACCAGTTGTTGTATTTTGCAGTTTAAGGTTTAAATAAGCAACTGCAACGCGTTGAAACTAAATTTACTATACAAAAATGTCAGCTTTTTGCCTTAAAGGCTTCAAATTTACATACTATAAATTTGTAGTTGCGTATACGCAGCGTGGCACTTTCTTGTAGCCCATTAGGCTACATTAAGCAAATTAAGCAACATCAAAAAATTATTTCCTTTATAATCAGATACATACTTCTTGATGGTTGCCTCTACAAACTAAAAGCAAAGACAACATCTTAAAATCAGTCAATGAATTCAAAAGCTTTTTGGGTACATAACAACACACTGAATTGTCTTCCTAAGCAGACGCGGCATTTCAAATAAGACGCTACGCCCACATTAACCTTCATTTTCTCTTTTACTTGGCGAAAAATTACAAATGACATACACAACAACAAACACAACAAAAATATAGCTAAGAGGCGAATTAATAAAAATGCTTTCCTCTGAGAAAGTTTCATATTATTTCTATGGTATAAGTTGTATGGATCACTATAATAGCACCTGTTCGTAAACAGTATTCTGTATAGAGTATATTGAGCATGTCACGGGGATTTTTGTATCCAGAAGGAAACTTCGGAAATCCTATAAACGATGATAGTCAAATATAAATGATGACGAGCTGGGTCAATTTTGTCATGCTCGAACTCGTCATACTCGAACTGACCCATTAGCGTTTGAGATATCCATCTGAAATTTCGCACACATCCTTTTCTCTCTATGAAGACGATCATTTGTTGGAACCACCGATATCGGATCACTATAGCATATAGCTGTCATACAAGCTGATCGATCAAAATCAGGTTCTTGTATGGAAAACTTTTTCATTTGATAAAACATCTTGACAAAACTTAGCATGGATAATTGCCAAAGGCAGCTCTGTAATCAACAAAGAAATTTTTGAGATCGGACCATTATAACATATAGCTGCCATACAAGCTGGTCGATCAAAATCAGGTTCTTCTATGGAAAACTCTTTCATTTGATAAAACATCTTGACGAAACTTAGCATGGATAATTGCCTAAAGCAGCTCTGTAATCACCAAAGAAATTTTTGAGATCGGACCACTATAGCATATAGCTGTCATACAAGCTGTTCGATCAAAATCAGGTTCTTGTATTGAAAACTTTTTTATTTGATAAAACATCTTGACAAAACTTAGCATGGATAATTGCCAAAGGCAGCTCTGTAATCAACAAAGAAATTTTTGAGATCGGACCACTATAACATATAGCTGTCATACAAATTTACCGATAAAAATCATGTTCTTATATGGAAAAATTTTTCATTTGACAAACTATTTGCACAAAATTTGGCTGGGACTATTGTCTAAGTTAATGTTACAATCTGTAAAAATATTATTAAAATTGGACGATTCAAGCATATACCTGCTGCACACTGTATAATAGCTTCATTGTCTTAGTTAACTTGTTACCTGACATTTGAAGAAAACAAAAAAGTGTTAGATAGACATGATAACTCGTAATCCCAAATAGCAGCGAGTAATTACTAACAATCAAATTGAAGATTAATTGTGTTACAGCTTCTAAAGATATGCACGAATACTTGCCGAGTGCCATTGCACCCACTTCAAAGCGAATTCTTCACGTTTATCAACAACATTTCAATTAACTTCTTCTACGCACTCAACCATTTTAATTTCAATTCAAAATATTTTGCGCCCATCTTGCCGAATCCCCCGCCGCTGACCGCGCGACTAATGCACTTCACCGTCGAGAGGGAATTGCGCAGCAGTAATGCCGGCATGCGCGCTGATCAGCGCTGTTGTTTGCTTACTAATTACCAATGGTTTATGCTAATAAACAGTTATGCCGGTTTGAAAAACTGCAAACAATGCCAGGAATATGGTAGCAAAAAAAAAAAAAAAACGCTAAGGTGGAAAGGAAAGGGAAGTAAGAAAAAATACAAACAGACTCTACGTAAATAGATGGAATACGAGAGCACAGCAGCGGGGGAAGAAACAAGCAAACAAAGCATACTTCAGAATGTTTCAAACGTCCGGTCAGCAGGATTAATTTCCGGACCAACGACTCAAGCGCACAATACGTTAGCTTTGGAGCTAGCCATAGAGGATTGTAGCATTGAAATAATTTGTACTAAACACAAGAACTTAGCGCGATGAGCCCCCAACAATGCGTATAATAAGGGCAGCTGAAGAAGCCAGTGGAATGAAGGTACTGGTACTTGGACGTTTGTATGTCTCCACTTTATTATGTATTCACTTGAACTTTATTTAATACTTAGGATGAGCTGCGTGAGAAAGTTTTTTTAATATCATCAAATGTTTTGCATCTACTTTCACCGCGTTTGGCCCGCATGCGGAATGTGTCCGCATACACTCGCACATACCCGTGCTCTGTTTCTCTCTATCAACGCGATATCATTCTCCAGTAAGTGGAAGAGCGCACGTAAGGAATTTCTTTTTTTATTTCCATTCCGTTGTTTAGCGCGGCTCGCGCTTAAGCATTTTAAATTGGTATAAAATGTGTTTATAAATTCCAATAAAACTTATTTGTAAGTTCGTTGCTGTGAACTTCGCATGTCTAGGGTGCCTAGGAATCTCTGCGACGTCGCTTTAACCTCACTTTTAAATGCAAAATAAAGTTTTACGCAATTTCATTTTTTGCTCGTTAGATCTCTATGTTGTAGCGTGTATACACACACTTGAGGGCGTGTGCTCAAGTTTTAAAGTTGTTTTATTTTTGCATTTTCATGCTTTGCACTCTTGAATTGGTTTGTTGGCTCTCAAATTACGTTAATACTCCTCGAGTGAGCTTCAGTGCTTGGAATTTATGAATTTAATAATAGATTACGATATTCATAAATATATTCGTAGCTTACTCGGAGCTGTTTTCACGAAAGCTTTAAGCCATAGAACGCCATCATAGGTTGCATTTATTTTTAGACAACATTGCACTTAGCTCTAGGTTGGGTAGTAGTAAGGCTCACAAGAGCTTAGTTTCAGTATCTGAAGTTGTGTTCAGATATGAAATATGCTACGAAAAATATTGTGTTCTACATAGATTGCAACCAAGTTGAATGGAATGATTATATTTAAATATCGCGAGAATAAATCAAGAGTAAATTGGGTATATAATTCATTGATCGGCTAGAACTTTAGATTAGAAGACTTTCAATGGCTGATACTCATACTTGAACTACCAAACACAGTCCTTTAGGAATCCTTAAAATAGAACACATGTTCTAGTCTTGTTCGAAGCTAGGAAGTAAAGTTGGAGGGGGAGTCTTAAGCAAAAGCTCAAGCTTAGCTCTAGGCTACAGGACTACTTTTTCAGACAGAAGTTGCTGCTATTAAGGTTGCTAATTCGACTTATTTTCAGAGATACAGCCGATTTTGTGAGGTGGCGTCCGTGTTCACTAGAATTGTCTGAAACTACTTTTTTCCACACGGTACCGGCACTATATCAAGTTCTATATAACCGATTTACTTGAAATTTTGTGTGAACCTTCTTTATATAATCCTTTATCGTTTCCATTAGCACGTGTCAAAATTTTTGTTTTTAATATTTTAAAAAAATTCAGGAATTTCAAAAAAAAGCGTAAAAAATTATTTTTATTTTCAGGCAGTCGCCGTTTTTCAAAAAATTTTTTTTCGTGTTTCCTGAGGTAGGGACTATAACAGCATCCTCACTGATTAAGAATTTTTTTTTTGATTTTTTTTTTTTCAGACCACCAGGAGAGTAAGGACAATGTCACCAGGATGCACCATTTTTTTTAAACCTGTATCTCCCCTCTCCTATAATTATTTTAATTTTTAATATTTTTTTGTAAAATTTTTTTTCTGTATTCTTAAGATATCAATAAAAACACCATAAAAAATGTATAGTAAAAATATTTTTGGTTTTTTTTTTAATAAAATTCAAAAAACCGCCAAAAATTTGATATCTAGAGTAGGGGGTTTTCTAGTAAGGTAGCAACGGATTTACTGCTTCGGAGAGCTCGGACACTCTGCGTACATAGTTAGTCAAGGAGCATATCTCCTCACTAGAAATAGCATCACGATACTTTGTCATCAAACTCGTTTGGATTCCTGCTCAAAGCGGAATCACTGGAAACTACGGTGCCAATGAGCTAGCAATATGGGGAACCCTTATGCCGATCACATCAGAGTGGAAAGTACTTGGATCTCTGTTGTCATTTTGCGCACCAACACGGGAGCTGTGGATTTCGCATGCGCCTAGCAGGTGTTGGTCGATAACGACCTCCAATGCAACTGAGAGTCCCTTCGGGTCTAGAGTAAAGCGTAGAATATTTACTGGAGAAAAATCATTTGGAGCAATCGTAGGAATTCTTTCTTGACAATGTCTAATAGGCATTCATGCTGTAAGGCTAAATTCAATCGAACGCAAATTTTCAAAGTTGTACGGAGGATGAAGAAGCGAGAAACACTTTCTCTTCCATTGCTAGTCCAAAGCTAAAAATCTCGGCAGTCAAACTTACGGTGAACCAACAGTCATAGCCGAAACTGACATTGGCGGCGGCAACAAACTTTTGGTCGGCTCAAGGCGCTTTGTCGATGTACATATGAGGGGCTTTATGATACATTTTTATATGATTTTTAGGTGCCTCAACTGACTTGCGTTACAAACTGGACAAGTGGGATCCTCTTTTGGAATCGGCCACTTGACATAACCTAACCTAAACCCTGTATTCATATCTTTTAAATCGGTAAAGCATCTTGAGGTCAATACAAATCTTCCTTGGCGTCTTAAATCTAATCTCACCAGTTCAACGTGATTTCTGAGAATACGAGCTCGCAAGGATTTAAGTATTGATCTCGAACATGCTGAACAGGCAAGAAGAAAGTGTTGCGCTGTTTCCATTTCATCTTCTCCCATCTCGTAAACAGCTTTTACAATTGGCATCCGGTGAAGTTCATAGCTTTACCGCTTGAATATCGTTAAACGTGTAATTTCTGAAGATCCCTATAACTATACTAAGGCTAAACTTACTGAGGGCGAAGAGAAAAGGGAAGCATTAAATCTGGGATTAATAGACAGGTTCTAACAATATACTATTCCAAGTTTGAACCCATCCGAAAGAAGCTGACAGCCTCTCTATTCCAGCAGCGTTTACCCACCCTCAACCTCTTCGCTGGTTTTTTGGGCAGAGAAAATACCACCCGATCCAGAAGATCCGGTATGAAGTCAAAGCGTGTGCGGAGCTTGTGGCTCATAGCAACTTTCGCTTTATATGTAAAAATTATATAAAGCGCTAGAAATATGATTACCCATACAAGTGCAGTTCACACAATAAAAAATAAAAAAAAATACGTTTTCATAGTTCAACATATGAGTGGTATTAGTTTAAGTACTTGAAATTTTTCGCTCAAACTTTTCAGCCGCAGCTTTGCCAAAGTTTAATAGTATTTAATGGGCAGTGAAAGGCAGAGCTTGTGAACACAAGCATTCCAGGGCACACATACGCCCCACAAAAGAACGCAAACTTTCCCCACTTGAACTCAGTAAACCCCATTAACCTGCCGCACCGCAATAAGGCACAAAAAAAAAGGTTCATGAGTTTCCAAAACACATGGTGCATAGGTGAATGGCAACGCCATGCAAGCTCAGCAGGTTTAAATTAAAACTTGAAAAAAATTGCCAGCAAATGAGTGTTAAATTTGCGCCTAAACCCCAAATTGGTCGAAACTTTACTCGTTTTTAAGTTTACTAACCCAAAAAGTGTGTGCAGTTCGTCTCGGCTTTTGGAAATACACGAATAGAATTGGAACGCAAATCCTCCAACCGTGCATGCAATTGCACACATACAATTACGCCTACACTAACACACATACACACAGAGAGGAATAGAGAGAGAGCGCTGAATGCAGACTGAATTTGTATGGCGATTGTGGCCAAATTAGCCACTTAACCCTTGCCACATGTAAAAGCAAATGTTTGCCTTAAGGCCACTGAACTTCAATACAAACACAAGCAAATTTCGGTTCATGCCGCACCCAATGCGGCTTGTGGTGGTGAAGTGATTCAAACGGCATTTGGACAGCCAGTCGCCGACTTATCATTAATGCAATCAACAAAGTTTGTATTCAATTCAAATAAGGCAGACACATGCACGCCAAAGCTATACACAAACAAATGAAATCACAGCAAATGCCCTTACATTTCTTATTGGCATTAATTCTGTCTGCTATTCGAATTAGTCCGTTGCGACTGGCTGCCGTAGGCTACCACATTGGCAAGCGTCCCGCGGATGAGACACTACTCCGCACCTGTGCAAGCTGCAGACGAAATTTTAAAGCACAGTCAGTCGCAATTAGCAAATTGTTTAATAAAAGCATAATAATCGGAGATAATTGCAGCGGCGTCGGTGGAGTGCATGCCAACTGTCTGGTTTTGTTTGGACTATTTTTAACAAAGGTTCATTCAAATATTAATTTACTATATAAATTCATAAGCTATTCAGTCATTTGCTCTAGGCTATCCAGCTAATCGCTGAGCAAACGCCGCCGGCCTATTTAAATATTATCTGATTGAGCCGTTTTTATGCCAGCGCTATTCGCAGACAAATTGTCCACACTATTTGAAAATTCGCATAATAAATATGATATGATTTAAACAGGTTCACATTAGGCCCTTGCACGGCTCATAAATTTTGTTTATTCAACAAGGCTGCCACATACATTCTAACTACATGTTTGCTCTGTGTTCTTCTTTGTTTTTCGTGTGGATGCTTTTCTTATTCTATGGCCACCGTTGGGCCGCAATTGCCTGCCAGTGAGTGGAAAGCCGCGCATATATCATCGGGTATCAGTACAAACATTGTGTGACAATAACGCCGTAAATAGCTTATGCCAAAGGTGGCGAGGTCACCACAATGGATTGGCCAAATTTGATGTAGCGCGGTTGATGCGGTCATAAATTTCAGAAATCGCTTATTTCGCTTTACAACCACTGTGTGGCATAGACTTAGCGCGCCTCCCGCTGAGCTTCATAACATTTTGCTCGTGAGTCAAGCAACCCTTTATGTAACTGAAAATTTGAATAAAGCGAATTATTATGAGAACAATAAATCGTATGCGGTTATTGTACCAACAAGTTTAGGTGTAATTTGATGCCAATAAAAAGGTTTTATTTTGCTGTTTTTGCTGAAACGGGAAGGCTCTTTTTTTGTCTACTTTGGAGTTAATTTAATTCAGAAGAACATAAAGGCAGGCATTATACTGAAACTTTTCATATAAGTATAGCTTACGGGGGACGTCAAGTGTGCTGGTTCGATACTAAAGACTTGGCTCTCAGCAAAACCTAGCAAGGAGGGGTTGAAGTCCATGAAATACTTAGCGCAAGTCCAATCGTACGAAAAAAGGAGAGGAAAGATTGGAGCGTACTACGGATTGCGACCGCAACTCTCGTCCATGCGTCCGAAATTCGTGATCTGGATCGAGGAGTGGATTACGGCCAAAAGGCTGTTGTCAGCTAAAGGAACCAAGGAACTGGCGGTCAAGCTTTCAGGCTTGTGAGGGCGCTGTCCTCTAGGTAATGGTGCAGAGCGAGATTCCGACCATTCCGAAAGCGAATATGCTCACACGTTGAAACCGACTTTTTGAAAGCAAAACTCTGTTGAGGGTGGGGAAATCATCACCTACGACAAGAAGGATGGCAGCAAGAATCACTTGCTCCAAATAAACAAGTCGACCGAGGACATTTTGCACGGAAATTTTGGGAAGACGACATGTATCCTAGATAAAATGTACCTCGGCTTTAAAAAGCGAACCCGACCGATAATAACACCGGTCAACAAAAAAAATATTTTTCTTTGGGTTTCTGTTCTCATGCTTGAATTCTCATTCTAGACATTGAAAACCACTTAAATAATAAACTTTAGCTCTTAAAGTTTGCTTTGGGCTGATCTACATTGATAAGTATATTTTAATTTATTTCATAAATCGAAGATATCAGCACTTTGATTATCCCGAAAGTAAACAGTATTATTATTTGTAAGAGGCACAGTAGTGAATGTTAACCTGTTTATTATAGCTGTAATAACAATATTGATGTATTACTCAGTTAAAAAATGGCATCAAGTCAGTGTAAAAATTATGTTGATTTATTCTGTTTTATTTGCGGTGAATTTATTAAAGTTAGAAGTAAAAAATTTGCTTTATCAACAAATTTGAAACTTTGCGAAGTCTATGAAGCCTATTTTAACCTAAAAGTCAGTAATCAAAATGAAGATTGGGTACCTCACTTCGCCTGCATTAATTGAAAAAAATACTTTAGAAGGTAAGAAAAAAAATCGAAAAATTGCTCTAATTTCTACGAAAGCAAACTTTAACCCGAAAAAAAAATTGTTTCCTTATTTTTGTCATAGGAGAAACTAAAATTTAACATGTAGATGTCAGACCCAAAAATCGTGTTGACCGGTGTAATATAAACACGACGAAGAGCGAGATGTCCAGTAGTAATTAGGTGACTTATTAGTGGTCACCTTGATAGAAGCAGAAGTGGGTGATCCCAAGATACACCCTGAAGCCATTGAGAACAGGCCGTGAAGGTTCTTCAGATAAACCTACATAAAAGCAAGGTGACCTCTGAAGAGCTTCTATGCAATGTAAAAGAAATCGGCTTCGGTATGGCATTGTTTGTCGAACCATGGATAACTTCGAGAAAGAATGGCAAAGGTGCGAAAAGAGCTATTACGTTTCTAACAGCTCAGTCTGGCAAAAAATTTATTATCCAGATGAAAGTGTCTAGATGATTCCACCTTGATCCATATATTGTTGATAATTTGGGTCCGACCAGAAGTCAAAAAGCGTACCATGATAGCAAGATGAATCCTGCTAAGTTTTGCGTTACTCTTTGGCCCAGAAAGATCTCGCAGCCGCATAAACTATGCATGTTGACCTGCCTTCGCCAAGCTCAAGAGAAGCTCATGGATCCAACGTTAGAACGCAAGTGGACAGCAGAGTACCGAAACTGGTGGAATTAGGTTAAGGTTCCCCTGTAGCAAACTCATTGGTCCTTTAGTTTCCAGCGATTCTAAAGTAAGCTTGATACTATTGATAAAGGTCTCAAATTCTCCTTATGTTCCAGGCCACAAAAGAGTTCCGAGAAGTGGAATTGATGGTGAGATTGCCAAAAGTGCCGAACTAGTATAGAAAATACGGAAGTCTCTCAAACGATATACAATGCAATTTCCGAACGGACTAACAAACCGATCTAGGCGAGATGGAATGTCTTAAGGACACACTGGTTGGTCAAAATCACATGTAAGAACTCTGAAAAAAATCACGCATGCTTCTTACTCACACTGTTTTGAAAAGACTGCAGGACTGTAGTTGATCTAATGACTGCTCATATTCTGATGGCATCACAAGCGAACCCTGTGGCAGAAGTAGCGACGGTATATGCAGAAAGTGCTGGAAAGTCCAGCCTTATCTAGAACAATTCTTAGATATTTACGAGCTTTACAGTTAAAGGAACTAGATAAAGTCTTAAAATTAGATATAAAATAGCTCTTAAAGTTCGCTAAAAACAAAGTTCAAATTAAAATGAATCTCCATTTGGCATTCCTAGAGATAAGACTATGCACGATGTGACAACCAACCAGATTATGTCTAAAATAACCTAACCTCTGTTAAATAATGGGATCTTAAGACCAAACAATTACATTTCGCTGACTTCTTTCTACTTTTTAAGCTCTACACTAAGAAATGGTACCATGAGTCATCATATACTAAAATGTAATTAGAACTTTGCTGTGATATGGCAACATCATTTTCTACAAAGTTGCTTTCTTGGAAATTTGCTTCCCTTCAAAAGTAAAAAAACAAGAAAAAAGTTAACTTCGATTGCAGGGTTGTTGTAATACCCTTCAGGGCCCAATAGACCTTAGGTCGCGGTACAATCCTCATTTATTTATCTTTATACCCTTCACAAATACAAAAGATTCCTGACGTAAATTGATAATAGGCGTGTTTTATTTGACCAGCAAATTAAGCTATTAGCTTATTTTGTATGGAAGACTTAGCCAACACAATTATGTTGGCTTGTCATAAGCTATCATAAGTAGCTTGTATATTGGGCTATAGGCATTGCCAGTTAAAATGCTTTTTTCATTCACAATAGCTATGATTTTTCCCCAAAAAAGTAGTTGGCAATAGCGACAACCCTCATTTTGACAGATAAAAATGTAAACAAATGAAAAATATGTAAATGAAAAGTATAAGAAGAAATCTGCGCGAAATGGAAAATTTTATAAAAGATGCGGTAAGTAGGGATTTTAAATTAAAATTAAGACAAAATTAAATTTGTGTGATTTCCAGTTGCTTGGTACTATGGACACAAATTCAAATGTTGAAGAGTATAACGAAATATTGACCACCCTTGCTGGTTTAGCTGCTGAATCAAGTTCGTCATCGGAGGATTCAGAACAAGAGCAGATAGAGTATCCAAAATGCTCTAATTTTGTGGACACCATTGATAATTTTGAAGATGAGGATTTCAAATCTCACTTTCGTGCCGCACCACTTTAGATTACTTAATAGGTATGCTTTGTTTTTGTTATGAGACTTTTCGGTATGAGTATTTTTTGCAGGAAGATATGAAGAAAGTGAACAAACCCGTTTTGCTACGAAGGCCGGAAAAGCCAAAATTCCTGCTAAAACAATTATGTAAATGTACATGTATACGGTATTTAAGTAACACAATTACGTACACACAACTAGCCGTATTGTTTGGAGTAACGAAGTCCACAGCATGGGCGATTGTTCGTCGGGTTGTCGCGTCGGTTATCTCAATAGGTCATGAGTTTGTTAAGTGGCCAACTGGAGATGCCTTGGAAGAAACAACTCGCTAGTTTTTACAAAGGAAACAAATACCAGGTGTTATTGGTGCTACAGATTGTACCCATGTAACAATTAATGCACTAATAAAAGACAAACATATATATTTTGATCGGAAACGTAATTATAGGGTTGTTCTACAGGACATTGTCGATGCTGATAAAAAATTTATTGATATTTATTGTGGTGAACCCGGATCATATCATGACTCCAGAGTGCTAAAAAGGTCAGCATTTATAGAAAAGCGGAAAGTAATATGGAAAGTTTATTTCCCAATTCTACTTTTATTCTCGGGGACTCGGCATACCCTTGCAGTAATTACCTCATACCGGTGTTTAAAGATTTAATTCGTTAACGCCCAACCAAATCAGATTTAACAAAACACATTCCTCAGCAAGAATAGTTGTTGAAAATGCATTTGGAGCACTGAAAGGACGTTTCCGAAGGCTTCTTAAATTTACGGAACACAGAAATTTATGTGCAATTCGAATTTAGTTGCAAGTGCATGCATTATGCACAATATATGTATTATTACAAACGACGATACAATTATTGACCATCAAATTAAAAGTGTCGAACCGGAGCCAGAAACTGCTAATGAGCTGGTTAGAGAAGCAAGTGGAGAACGCCGGAATCAGTTGCTTACAATTTTAACACGAAGAAATTAATAAATTTTAATTTTTTTAATTTTAAAATACACTTTTAGAGCAACATTTTCCATTTCCAATCTCAAATAATAAAATTATTTATAATTTTACGACATATTTGTTTTATATAACCACGTACATATACGTATGCATTTGTTCAAGATTTGAATGTAAAAAATGTTTATTTTATGATAAGCTTGATTATATATTTCTGTTAAATAAAACAATATATATTCGTTATGAAATCAAGTAGCTTTTCTAATTTTTATTCATAAAATACTGCTTTAAAATTTATAATTTTTCTTCTTCTATTTTCATTTTTTTTCTTTTTTTTTGTTCAATTTCTATTAGAATATTTTGTTTTTCAGCCAAATCCTGCATTCGTTTTTCTATATTCGCGGAAAACTTCGCCTGCACTTCAGCACTTTCCCTTTTTTGTTCGATTATTTTATCAAAATATCGGTCTTTAGCGCTTTTCCGATAATGCCGATTTGGAACAGGATTTGCTGCGTTCGGCTCCTGTGAATTCACAGCATTTGGTCTGCATATGCTACGGCTTAGTGCAGACCGGCTCTGCCTCGAAGTACTTGGCATATCGTCGAGCATTGTTTGAAACCTGTTGAATCCTTTAACAACTCCTTACCTGTTTAAAAATATAAAAAAGCGAATGCAATATAAGCAATACATAATGAACATTAAATTTTAACTAACCACTAGACTCAACCAATGCCTCTTGAGGATCTGTTCCAATGTTAAAGGTGTGGTTGTTGGACACCAAGCAACTTTCGCCAAAAATTTCGTCCATCTCGCGCATATATGGTACTGTGCACGGAGAAGTGCCAATCTGTTCCTCGTTGTCTTTCGCTGCTTTGTAGGCATTCAAAAGCGTTCGCATTTTTGAAACAAGGGCAGCCGCATTAATTGTTGTATCCTGTGGAAACAAATGTAATAAATTTTTACAAAATAACTTTAAAATATGCTTACTGTAAATCCTTGATATATCATGTCCTCCATGACGTTTTCATGTGCGAACTTTTTCTTCCGCGCATGCAGGAACTCATTCTTCCTCTCATTGTAACACTTCAGGAATAGAAGTGTCTCGGCCTTCGTCCAAACTTTTCTTTTGCTGTATATAAACGAAATAAATAATTATTTCGTTTGTGAAAAGTTCGTTTACAAATTTAAAAATTCATATTTACCTTTTTTCCATGTCAAACATTTCGTTGCAATAAATTGAATATCAGCTGATTGTTATTACCCGCGTTGCCAACATAATGCATATTTAAGCGAAAATGTGAAATAAGCTAAATGCGTTTTATTTGTCCATGGTTTAGCTACATATTAGCTTATGATGGTCAAATAAAACACGGCTATTGATCGGTTAGTTTGTAAGACAGTTGCATGCTATGTGGATCCAAACAAATCCTTCGAAGGTTACAGCATTGCCTTCATTTCTTGAAAATATCTTGTCAAATGAAAAGGATTTCACTTGATTCCACCGTTCTGTTTTTATGGCAGCTGTCTGCTACGGTGATCCAATCTGAACAATTTCTTTGAATTAGACATTGATGCGTTAGGCAATAACTATGATGAGCTTCGTTAAGAAATCGCATCAAATCCATACAAGTACTTTATACAAATCGTTCAGTTTGTTAGGCAACTATATGCTATGGTGTTCCGATATCGGCAGTTTTGACAAATGAGCAGCTTATTGGAGAAAAAAAGGACGTATACTAAATTTCAAAATGATATCTCATGAACTGCTGAACTAGTGCGCTTTTATACAAACGGCAAGACAAACAGACATTAGGACAGATAGACGGTTATATACTATAATATATAGTATATACTTTATAAGAACTCCGATGTTTCCTTTTGGATGTTACAAACATCGGGCAAAATTAATTTACAATGTTTAGGGTATGAAAAGCAACGCGATTCAAATTGCTCCAACCAAACACCTGGCCAGGTTTCAGCTTGCAGTGTGACGTCTGTCACCACAAACATTAGCTCACGCGTTGTACTAGACTTAATAATAGCAAGAACATTACAAAAACAAGAAAATATTATTCTCATTAAACTTTAAGTACTGCAACTTCACCACAACACCACCAGATATACTATACATATATACAAGTGCGGTTAGCACCCAACGCTGAATTCGCTTAAGCGATTATAAAGTTACAGTGGCAAAAGTTGAAACATTAGATCGATATTATTTAAATAATGTCGTCTGTGAAGACTTTAGAACGCAAAATTCAAGTAACTGTGTGCATGTGTGTGTGCGTGTGTGCGTACACCTGTGTGTGACTTGCCGTCGTTTGCTACTTAGTTGTCATTGCTGCAAAATAATATTGTTGTTGTTATTTTTGTTGTGGTTGTTGCTGTTGTTGTTGTGGTTGTTGCTGCTGTTGTGTTGTGTTGTTGTCGCGTTAACTTCATTTACCTTTTGCGCATTGCCTTTCACTTCGTCGTGATTTTACCGCAACGACTAAACTTAGCCAGCAGGTGCTTGATTATTTACACAAAAACACACAAACACACACACATACACATATACATGCATGCGAGACAGCACGTCGTTGCTGCTGCACACCGCTGGCACAGGCACCCTAATGAAATTTACTGTTAGCAATTACTTTTTTCACTTTTCACTTAACCCTCACTCAACGGCATATTGTTCACACTGCTTTTTGTGTTGTTGCTATTCTTGTTGCCTGCGGTGGTGTTACCTCGGTCTTTCAGTGATTTTTATTTAACATCAGGATAAAGTTTTGCCGCAGGACGAATGTAGTGCGAAGTGAAAAAATTCCACACTGACAGCTATATACTGAGGCAACAACAAGCACTGTAGTAGCCACAACAAGAATGACAGATATGTGTTTGTGAAGCTATGGGAAGTCCAACAAAAGTACTTAGCTTTGTAGTAGCCTGGGCATCAAGCGTATCACAAGCAAGAGTGATGGACACATTGGCAACTGCAAACGTGCATTTAAATGACTATAAACGACGGTGTCCTGGTGTCCTTTGGCTAACTTATAACGTGCACTGTGCCAGTGGCAGCTTCTGTGATAGGTGTGACCAGGAAATTGAGTATGATGGTCGTTGTGGTGGTGCATGTAGTAGCCGTATTGTTGTTGCATTATTCAACTTAGAATGTTATTGTGGATGACATCTCCGGAATTGACGCTCTTATCATACTGCAGCGTGGACACTTCCGCGATGTATGCGAAAGTGACTTCAACCAATATTTTTTTTATGGAATCTTATTAACGGCAACAGCCATTTCATGAACTGGAGATGGCACCATCAGTTAGTGGTGATCGATTTTGATTTATACAAAACGTGATTAGCTTAAATTTGAATTTTGTCACATACTTTTGGGTATACGACTATTTCCTATTGCTTGACATATACTCGTACTTTGCGGGAAATGCTGATTTTCTTCTTTCAATCAAAGAAATCGACAGCTGAAGCTCAACGGGAACTTCGAAAAATTTACGTTAGTACTGGAGGTGAAGCAACCCCAATCCGCCTCCGACAGAACGTTGTTGAAGGCTCCTTCAAAATCAAGGATGCTCCCGATAAAGGGTCTCTCAGAATACGCCTCGTTATATACCAGTCAATCAATCTCTACAGAGTTTTTAGTAGGAAGGAGGAGAGTCTGATGGGCCTAAGGTTCTTGGCCATAACATGGGAGGCCCTGCCAGGCTTCAAAATAAACACACATGGCCCGTCTAGACGTCCACGTGAAGCAAGGCCAACAACCTTCGAATGTAGTTGAATGGAGACATAGCTTGATGAGGACCCATGTGGAATGCAAGAAGAGCTTGTTTCCGCAAGGAATGATTAAGAAACAGGAAACTTGCGTTCTTTATGACCTCTGTATCAGGAGAGAGACGAGGTTAAGTGGTTATACTGCATGTAAACGCTCGGCCTCAAGTTGCCCAATGCATTAAAACTTACCTGAAAACGCTTAAATGGAAAGACCTATCACACCCGCTATATTCAGCAGATATTTAACCCTCTGATTATTATATTTTGTAACTCAGAAGCAGTTCCACCTAAAAAGGCGCCCTAAAAAATTGGATTAATACTTCGGTAGCATCACAAGACAAGACAGTTTTACCGTAATGATATTTGAGCTTTGGGGAACAAGTTGCAACTAGCGATGGACAATACTTCGCATAATTAATTTGTTACCATTTTCTTACAATAAAATTTCTTTTCATTCAAACAGCGAAAACTTTATTTCGCATTAAATATTTAGTGTATTTTTTACACAGAATTGCTCATTGCTTTTCCATTTCGAATTTCATTATACTGAGGCTAAACAACTAGAAAAAGCTTATCCATTTCTACAAACCTATTCATGGTGCGTTTCCCGAAGCATATTTTTTGTTTGGAAAACTGAAAAAAGTCGCAGAGAGTGAAATCTGGAGCATACGATGGCTGGTCCTTAATTACGTCGCACCAAATGGTCGCCTGGATGCACTGAGACTCACACTAGGAAGCTCTTTATTTATTAGAATACTGCATTCTTGATATCTAATCGAAGAAGCATAATGAACTTCTATCCAAGCAGTTCTTACTGGTTTGCTTTCTCAAAAATCATCCCTACAGTCACCTGCTTGGAGCGGAACCGCCACCTAGTAGCATCACGAGGTCATTCCTCAATTACAATCAAACAATACGTTGACCAGACTTCGGAAGCAACTAATTTCCGACTTGTACCGACCGCCATTCACAGTGAAGCCATCAGCACCTTCACCGACCCCCTTTCAGTAAATGGCGTACTTGGAGTCAAACCATCACTTATCGCAGGCAAAGAGCTCGAGTTGGCAATCCATCGGCCCCCGCCGCTTTGTTGCTCTTCAGGCGGGTAATTGCTATTGAACTTCTTCATGGTCCGGCAATGGAACGTCTGCTCTATCGTCATCGATTGGAGAATCGGGTTCGCCTTCTCCTGGCGTTATGCTTTCAATGCCATTCAGCAGGCTGGAGCAGTGTTCCCTCCGTAATTTTAGTATGTCTGAGCATCGGTTGGCATCGGACATTCCAGGTGCATTCTAGGTGTTTCATTTACTGAACTTTGTATGAAAAAACCGTATTTTCTGACTATTAAGATACAACCTTAGCTCTCATATGAAGGTGTAATTTCATGATTGAGAAATTTACCAACATTTTCAGGACACCTGCTTCACCGAACCGGTTTTGTATACAGTGACATTACATTTCTATCCTTAGTTTCGGACCGGTTTGCCCCAATTTTAATTGGTTTTCGAATTGTTTATTAGTCCACATAAAATCCATTCTAAACCACGGCATTATGCATTCATATAGGAACTCAAATAGAAAAGTATTCAATTATCAGCGCTGCCGGCTATTACGAGCACCACGACTCGCCTCTGCCAAAACAGCAAAGCAAAGTCCATCACGAACGCTGCCAACCACAGGCAGCAACGAAGCATTAAATCACATCGTTTGAAACTACACTTATTCACAATGTTGTAGAGAGCGCGCATGAGAGCCGAATTTTATTGGCTTTGATGGCATCGCTGTAGAAGTGTTATTGTTTACGATCACAGCACTTTTTTGCTCGCCTCTCGTCTAATTTTACGTCAACTCATCAACGAAATGGCCCAGCACGATTGCGCTGCATGAAGCGATGATGATGACAGCAAAGCGACAACAGCGGCACCATAAAACTGGCGGCAAGCAGCAACACTACCAGCGTTGGCCATGGCAACCGAAGCACCATAAATATTAGCAAGCTGAAAATCATGCGCCACCACAGCAACAGAATACCTATAAATTTCATTGCATACACTTTATGAGGCAATACGCACAGTCGCACCACATCGACCAACTCATATACATAAGTATTTGTGGTATTTGCGCTAGAAAGTGATGCAGCAGTGGCGCAGCGCGGCAACAAAAGCCGGCAACAACAGAAATGCAGCTTGACGCGAGCGGCAACAACTTATCGAGTTTAAGGGCAGACGAAAATTGCCATCAATTGATGGATATAGCTGGCAGCGGCGCATAAATGACGCAGACGTATTCGAGGTGGCAACAACAAACAGCACACGTGCCGGCAACCACTCTTGGGTGGCAATAAAAGTCGTCTGGGAATTATCAATTGCCGAAGCATGGTGAGTTTTAGCGCGCTTAAGCACAGAATGAATGTCGCAGTGAGTTGTGCGCGACGCATGACGGGTAAGGAAAACGCGTTAGTTCGCTCGCCTGAGCATTAGTGACATCGGCTGTAATTAAAAAGTTTTTAAACTGCACAAAAGATGTACTTAGAATGGTGGAAAGCAGAGGAAGTTCGCAATGAGCTTACTTTAGATTGAAAGCTACGAAAATTTTTTATTTAAGTGCTGTCTCGTCATAAGTTTTGAGCTGTGGAGTCATTAAAATAAACCAAATTTAAATGATCCGATCGCCATACATTTTTTCTAGATATTTTGTATAGAGATCTGCATGCTCGAATTACTAAGTCGACGAGCCGAGACTTGAATGTCGCTTCTATGATTACTTACCTTCGGGGGAGGCATGAAAGGGAAGGACTCGCTGCAAGAAAGGGTTGATAAGGGAGTACACTCTCGGCAATTTTCCATCAGCTCCAGTTTTAGACTATCTGATCACTACAGCGTCTTTCGAGCAGAGTTCGTGCCGTAAAGGTAGCATTAGTTCTACTGCTCCGAAACGCAGCCTCCTTCAACGTGATTACTCTCCACACTGATCGCCGCGATATTATCCTTGAGTCACTGAATATGCGCTCAATCCTAAGGAAAAGATGTCTAAGTCCTTTGTCTCTAGCACAAAGCTATTTTATGATTACACTGGTTTCAGTGTCTGGTCACAGCGGTGTTGCAAGCAACTGTTGCTAGGACAGGTACTTCAGACGCAATAACTGCGGAATAAGAACGGATAGGAAGAGCGTTAGCTTCTGGTGGTTCAGTACTGCATTGCTGGGCCTCAGACTAGCTCAGCAAGCGTTGGTCAGCTACCAAGCTAGTTCTTTTGACCTAGGTTAACTCCTTCACTAGTTGTAGGAGTTCTAACTGGACAGTGCGATCAAAATTATTCTGTAGTGAATATCTTACCAGTTGGCAGCTGCATCAGCTAAAACAAGACTAGACTAAATTAGATTAGATTTTATTAGATTGGATTAAATTAGATTAGATTAGATTAGATTAGATTAGATTAGATTAGATTAAACTAGATTAGATTAGATTAGATTAGATTAGATTAGTTTAGATTAGATTAGATTAGATTAGATTAGATTAGATTAGATTAGATTAGATTAGATTGGATTAGATTAAATTAGATTAGATTCGATTAAGTTAGATTAGATTAGATTAGATCAGATTAGATTAGATTAGAGTAGATTAAATTAGATTAGATTAGATAAGACTGGATTAGATTAGATTAGATTAGATCAGATTAGATTAGATTAGATTAGATTAAATTATAAACGTAAATGAGCCTGCGCCTACAGATTGCTGTGCAGTCTCTTAGTAGGCGTTCTGGAGTTTCAGACTCCAAGTCACAGAACCGTCAATTCGCACAAGAAGCTAGGCCGCTAGGAGCTTACTATGGCCAGTGTAGAAGGCGACAAGTGGCCTGAGTTTTTCTCAAGGGAGGTTGATTACATATTTCAACTTTTTAAGGTTGTAAGCACCCATTAGCAACTTGGCATGACGCATTCCTAGGATTTGTTGCCATTATTTGTAACAACTCACTACTTCGTCCTTTATGGTATGGGTTCCGGTCCTACGAAGTATGTGTATGCTGCGAAGCGGACAATCTCATCAGCCAGTTCATTCCCGGCTATATCTTGGTGACCTGGTACCCACATTAGGTGCACTTGGTTACGATCTGATAGACTGTTCAGTCGTTTTACAAGTATGTACTCCAATGCCAATGGCGATTTGATCTCTAAAGCAGAGATCACTTTTTGTGCCGCTTGATGAGATGGAATCATCTCAACACTTTCTCGTCAAATGTAACGCTTTTGCCAGATCAAGGCAAAGACACCTCGGATCTCAGATTATTAAACATCCAGGTGAAATAGCGGAAATAAAAATAAAACACCTTAGCAGATTTTTGACAGGTTTAGGGCGTTTTTGTCGATAGCTGATATCTAAATGCAGAGTTTTTTCGTTTGGCTTTACAAAGGACTGTAAATGGTACAACAGTCTGAAAGAGATGCTCAGCCATGCTAAGGAATCAATCAACTTTCTCTAACTCGATTATTGAAAGACCAAACAGAACTAAAATTATGAGAAAAATTAATATTTTTTAAACACCGACATTTTTTTTTTGAATGGCAGGTCATTAAAATGCCGTGCATCGAACACTGAGTACATTCGGGAACCACCAACCAGCATGTAGATCAGATCCACAATAACAACAACAACGTATAATTCGACAGTTTTGGCACAATCTTCAGTAGTCCACGGTTCAGGGCTTCTACCACAAAAACATCCATCCAGCAAATAACAACAGTTGTGCGCCCATAAATAGCTGCATGTGCAACCACCAAATCATAAAATGTTTCCTTCGTAATGGCAAAGATAAGGAAACAGAACCGAGGGAATTGAAACTAGTGAATGCACAACAAAAGCAAATATAATACAAGTAATTCTAATTTCCTGCCGAAAATGTGGAGTGTGCAGACTGCTGACTTATGTCATAGGCATACGCGTATATTTGCGCAAATAAATTAGCAAAAATATTATAGCTGCGTTAATAGCAACTGCAGCGGCGGCGATGTGGAGTGGAAGTGGTACCGGCAGCGCTCTGTGACAAGTACTATAATGACAATGACAGAACACGAAATCAACGGCAACAGTAGCCGCATCACTTACAAAACGAACGTTGGCAAAGAAGCAGAATAGCAGAGCAGGCCAACAAAAACAACATACTTACAATAACACCACGGACATTGGAAATGAAAATAAATACAACGGGAAGAGAAGCAGAGATAACAACAGCAACAGAGAGGTCAGGCAGCCAACGGCGCAAAATGCCACACAGCACGCAGTGTCAACAGTATCACATCAACGCCGCATCATGGCCGCAGTGTGTGTGCAAGCGCTGGGAATTGAGAAGGGTCATGTGCCACAACAGAGCGCTGTGATTTTTCATGGTCCAGCGCAAGTGTCACAATAGGCTCTTTGCCAGGGGCGACCGAGACAGGAAACTCGTCATGCGAACGT
Source organism: Bactrocera zonata (assembly GCA_037783105.1). Lineage (NCBI taxonomy): Eukaryota > Metazoa > Arthropoda > Insecta > Diptera > Tephritidae > Bactrocera > Bactrocera zonata. The sequence continues at coordinate 180,400 of JBAWJQ010004342.1, forward strand.
CAGAAGGCTGGCGTTGCGAAGCTGCTGCCACTGCCACGAGCAGTCAAAGATATATTGGGCGAAAATGAACAGCAAACCAGAAATAATGCCACAGTAATTGCCACACGAATATATGGCTAACCAAATGGGTAAGGCGCTGGTTATGTATATATACATATATATGTGTGTATGTGACACACGAAATTGTTGCTGAAAGGTCATGTGCGATGTGGCCAATGGGTAAGTGGAACAGGCTGAAACTGCCAGCTTGAAAACGAGGCTGGGTTGAACGTTGCTGAATACATGAACGACGACGAGGCCTTGAATGCCGCAGTGACAGCGGTGGGCACTAGGCGGATGCCAAGGCAACCGTTGTCTGTCACATTTATTTGCATGCGAGTGCGCTTTGTTGCTGACGCTGGCGCTGGTGCTGATATAATGAATATTTTTGTTCATTAAATCGTTGGCATATTTTAATGAAAAACTTTGTTTTTAATTTTCAGAGACATAAAACTTCACAATGTGTCACAATGTGTGCAATTAAAACGAAAGCCGAAAGTTTAACGGATCCATAAAAACAATTCGCAAACAAAAGGGCACATATACATGTGTTAATATTACAACAACAACAAGCGGAGTATTTGTGCGTACGCTGTTAAATTGTCACTAATTTAATTATGTGGATGGCCAAGTCTGCTGCACGTAGGCATATAATTTGGCAAACTCGGAAGAGTGTATGCGCGCTGTCGATCCGCTTGGCTTACTAAACGCGCAGCATATGTAACTGTCAGGAGGATAAATCCCTGTATTAATATCATGTTTGCTGTTTGTCAAAGTCGGCGGATTTGTAAACGGAAATGTTGCTAATTTGTAAGCAACGCTTGTCACGTAACAACAGGGTGGTTCATGTCGTTTCAATTCGAATTTCACGAGTGTAAAAAGAGTGTAGTGAGAGCCTCTCTTTCAAAAATAGAAGGCAACATAACCGTTGTTTGCAGAGATTTCAAGTGGAATTTGGTAGTAAATCAAAGATTTATATATGTGACCTGGTCTACGAAAAGCGGGCCCCCTTTTCGTAGACCAGGTCACATATGTGAGAATGTCAGAAACGAATTACACTTTGTTATTGCTGTTGTAGCCACAGCGAACATTCCTGCAGTAATTTAAAGGAGTGGCGCCAAGTTGACGGTACATGGACGGTTAAAAGCCTGGGTACTTTCCGGTTACTTAGACTCGACTGTCTTGGAAACGACATAATATCTTGCTCAGCGGATAGTAGCAAATTCAAATATTGTGAAGCTCACCATTTATTATGCTACTCAGCAAATCTGAAAGAAAAGTTTGCGACTGAATGGACCTCTTAGTTTTGATCCTTAGTGATGCTAGTTGAAGAACCGTTTCGTAGTTCATGAGAAGTAATCTTCTTTCAGGATGTCAGCGCCTGACACGAATTTCAATAAGTTCTCCGACTGCATTATCGATACCAAATATCAAATATTACTTTGCATCACTATAGATCATTCCATCGAATTTTAACCTTCCTTGCCATGTTCTTGTTCGGATCGACATAAAGACAACGCATGGATTTACCAACGGCGGTAACATTATCGGTTAACAGCTACATAGCACTCTTGGCGATCTCGTCTACCATATCATTACTAACGATGCCTTTGTGACCTGACACCGAGTAAAAGTAAGGTCGCTTGTTCCTGATGACACTCCGCACTACTTCCAAGCTTTCTGACGGGTGTAGCACTAGTTCAAGAACCAGCGTTGGAGTGGTTCTTAGAGCTCCCATTATGTATAGTGCAGCAAGTCTCGGAACCCTTTTCATTGACTTCCGGTAGATATATTAAGTATTTTCCTCTCTCTACAGCATCGGTGAGCAAAATTGGTCTCACAATCGCTTGAAGCTTCTGTGCATGAGCATTTGCCTACTCACAAATGAAGCATAAAGCTTTTCCTATTCTTATTCCGCTTCCAGAGCAGTTACTGTCCAAGACTACACGAGTGATTATTCTCCATCTTTCGTAGTTTTCAGTGGACAGCAGCTCCCCAGTGCTGTTTTACACTCCGAACTGAAAACTTCGACCCACCCGTCCACCTTGACAGTGGTGACCAATGAGTCAAACACCCGGACGGGTGTGGGAGAGTTTGTCGGAGCCTCTTGCGATACATTTCGGTTTGTATTCCGAGGATTTCTTAAAGTCTTTTAGGCGGACATTCTCCCAGTAGACTGAATCTGATATAATTGTGACCAAAGAAGGAGTGATCGCTAAGAACACTCCAGTTGGAGATTAATGAGGTAGTTTCGTTTGAGGTCAATGTGAGATTAAGAAGTCTCACGACTTCCCCAATTACAAATGAACAGGTTTTCCCATCCAACGAAAGACTCAGGACTCACCTATGATATTGGATGAATTGGCGTCGGAACCAATGATGACGTGACGCTTCAACCAAGGTTTTAATCAACAATAAAGAAGTTGGTTCCACCTCACTGTCATGCAGAGATTAACCGCACTTTTCCGGTGTCACACTCTAGCTTTGCCGTCACCATATCAGCGTTGCTGAAATTAGGTAAAAAAAATACCGTTAATTATTTTCAGACCATCATACAGGCTCTGGTTCTACCTGTATCTTTGGTTGCCAGCAGCTTATTACCATTCATCTTCAGTGCGGAGATGCCGTTACTTATCTACCAGGGTTCCTGGCCCATGTCAACCCGTATCTCCTGAGTGCCATCAGTCGAAAGTATCCTAAGGACCACCTACGCCATAACATCTTTTTCCATAGCTCCTTCCGAAAATTACTCCGAGATCAAAGGAATCCACAAATTGTATAAAATTATTATAATTATAATTACCTTTATTCAATTAGTACGATACATTAAAGTCTGTGTAATATTTAAGTTATTCACTTTAATAAACATTTTCTCAATTTAGAATATTTTCCTTCTTGTATTTATTCATTGAGTTGATTTCGAAATGGCGCGCTTCATCTGCCGCGCAAATTAAATGCCGATGATGATTAACATAAATGGGCATTGAATGCCATTGCATAATAGGAGTTGCCGTGGTTTCAGTGCAGGCAAGCACAGGAACAACAAAAAAAGCGGGAGTTTGTATTATCATCAACCGCACGGGTCTCTTACGGCGCTGCCTTAATTGCATGCAAATTAAGTCAATTAAAGTCGAATGACACTTCACAGCGCCAAAGCGTGCTCCGACCCACACACACGCACACATACACAAAGACACCTACCCACATATATGCTAAGAGTTGAGTCAAGTGTAAAACGACACTGTCAATTAAGGGCAAAACGTTTCTTAATGGCTGCAGCATTTACAATTCCATAATTGACCAATTCAATATGTCGTCGACGTTAAGTGGAAGGCACTTCTCAAACGCGAATCTCAATTACACACAACCGATATAAAAGGGTTTAGTGGAGAATACTCCTTTCTAAACTTGAGCGGCTTTCGTGTTGTTACGAGGCTTTTTACTGGAATATGAATTTACATCTAAAGAAATTACTAATAATTTTTTACTACTATTATGGTGGGCTCAGGTACTTTTATGTGACAAAAAAAAAATCGAAAATTTTAAATAAAATGCAAAATATTCATTAATACTTCTTCTGGCGCTTTCAAAGTAATTCCCACTAGATGAAATACAGATTTGCCAACGATTTTTACAGTCTTCGAAACATTTTTCATAAACACTTTTTGGGAAGGCCTTCAGCGAATTTGGTTTAATCTCTTAGACCGGTTTCCAGGGAGCGTCGAATTTCAGTTTCGTGAACAAGACAAATTACTCGAAGCCAAATCTGGTGAATACAGTGCTTGATCTATGGTACTCATTGCCTTTTTGGCTTTAAATTCGGTCATAATCGTAGTCTTTAAAAAAAAAAAAATCAGCTTTATTGGGACGAGTCGCGCAGGAACGTGTTTCATACCCAAAATATACACCAAAATCATTTGGACGTACTCACGAACGATATCGAGCTGTGTAATACTTGCCTGGCTGATTTTCGAGCACCATATCCGTCACTTTTTTAATATTTTCATCAGTTGAAAAGGTCGAAGGTCGTCCAGAACGAAGGATGTCTTCAACGATCACTCGAGCTAGAAACGGCAGTGGATTTGAATATCTAAAAGATATATACACCAAACTCAGGGAAGCAAAAGTAAAAGAAGAAGGTTTGAATGTCCTCAAATACGGCCACTGATAAAGGATAAGAGCTTTGAAAAAATAAACTGAATGAACAGCAAAAACTTGCTCAGGAATATTTTGTTAACGTTTGCCAAAGCTTTCTGGGAAACCATGAAACGGAAAATTACAAAAACTCAATAAATTAACTTACAATATCATATAAAGTTTTTGGGTCTAATATGTCTTTTGAGATACATGTGCTGGGTGCTGTGAGTAAAGAAAAAGTCGAGAGGTTCCCTTAGGGCAATTCCTTAATGTAGGAGCGCCATCAAGGAATTGAAGCGCAGAAATGCTGACAGATGTTTGTCTGAGGCTTAAAAAACATCTTCTATAAGCGAAATATTCACGAAAATCAAAAGTGTTCTTAGTATTTTAAGCAATAATTTCTTTATATCCATCTTTGGAATATCAGAAGGATCAGTGAAAATCATTTTTAAAGATCATTTGGCCTAAATGAAAACACGATTGGTTCCAAAATCACTTAATTTGTTTGCAAAACTGCGTTGCGTTTACGTCTGCGACACAATGGTTTTCGTATAAAAGGATGGCGGTAGACGATCAATTGGCCGAAAATCTCGTCAAGGCAGGTCAAAAATCTCGATAATGTTGATAATTTCCCTCGGTTATCGAGGTGTGGTGTATTCCGGACTACTTCCGACCAGCCAAACTGTCAACAAGGAATACTACTTGAGTGCTATGCGTCGTTTGCTCGAAGCTATTCCTAAAAAGAGGTTGACAACTCTTCATTTCTGCACCACGATATTCCACCGTCTCATTTCGCATTGATTCTTCGTGAGTTTTTCGCCAATTTTCATTCAATATCGTGCCGCAACCAGAGTTTTCGCCTGATTTAGCTCCGTATGATTTCTGGCCATTCAGTAAATCCAAACGACTGCTTCAGGGAAACCGGTTTGAGTCAAGAGGGATTACTTTAAAGGACGCGACATAGATTTTGAAAAATAAATTAAGTGATTTAAAATTGTGATATCATAGTAGTATATGCTTTGATGTCACAAGAAAACGTGGCGTGTCAATTTCCTACATATATTATTGAATAGAAGTCCTAGTACATTCAAAACTTTATATAAGTTTTCATGTGACAAAAGAAAAAGTTAACATTTTGTTAACCAGTGTAATATTTCTGCTTTCTAAAATCACTTCAGCAATCTAGAAATTGCAATAAGAAAGATGGCAACGCTTTAATAACTTTTTTTGTATTCCTCTCATTGCGATCAATTTCATTCACAATTGGCTTTTAACTATAGCAACCTGCCTAGTTTGTTGAATGTCAATATATAATAAAAGCACGTGTTCAAACACATAACCATATGTTGAAATAGAAAAATTGATAACAATGCCCAAAACTACTGGAAATTTCACAAACGGTTGTAGCATCGCAGCAGCAAATGCATGTCAGGTAGACATGGCGTATGAGTAACACAGCATTCAATTAGCAATTGAATGACGTGGAATTCTTTTTGAAAACAAATCAAAAAAATTATAAATATCAATGTTATTTCCAAAACTAACGTTTTTTAGTATTTTCATAACGTTTGCAATAACTGTGCGCCGCTTGCTGGTTTTCCACTTAAAATTCTGGTCATTATGTTTCTCTCATTTGTTCTTCTGATGGCTGCTCGTCTGCATACTAGATTACGAGTACAAAAAGTTGATATTACCACTTTTCACGGCACGCCAGTGACGGAGTTGGAATTATTTGCTGGCGTTTAGCTTAGCAGCGAAGAAATAATAACTTTGCAGTCACAAACTTGAATCGACAAAATATTCATCATTGCTCGAGTCTTCGAATTTAGCGTCAAATAAAAGTCATATAGTGACACTAGCCTCTTCTCCAACTGCTTACTACACCCCTGTCCGATTCCGTTGCTATGCATGTCACCGCACAAGCAAATAAGAGAAAAATCTCTTAAAACAGACATAACCTAATGTAACGGTTATGAAAAAACGGAATACAATGACATTAATGCACGAATCTATTTTACATTTCCACATCATTTGCTCGCTTTTATTGTAACGGAAACAGATGTTCCTGTCGATTTGGGGCACTTTTATCATTTCGTGTAACCTTTTTTGCCCCACAACAACTGGTGCGCTGGTGTGCGCCGCTCGCAGCCCTTTGCGACTACTTCATATGCTTAATTTTCCCAAGCTCCCACATGCCCTCCAAAATTAGGGTAGTGAGTGTGCACCAGCTGATGGGCAGCTGGACAACGACCATCCAATTTATACCTCAACCATTGTTAGGAACGTCGTTAAGTACACTTCGGTATGTGTAGAAATGTTCGTGCAACACTCCCCACAATTAAGTGCTGCTGCTTCTATGCGACTTGCCTGACCACGTTCATTGTTTGCCGCTGGCGTACGCTGATTTGTCCTTTTTCTATTTGTTATTGCTTTATTTCTTACTTTACCTTAAAATTGCCACAATTTCTCAATTACTTTTTAAACATTTCTCGTTAACTGCTTCATCTGCCTACTCGTTTTTTGAACGATTTTATCGCACTCATCAGCGGTTTATTTTTACTTATGCCATTATAGCTCGTAATTTTTGATGTTGGCCATCATTGGCTAACTTGTGGTGCAATAATATTTTTGTTCTTCCATTGTTTCCAAAAACATAAGCATAAAATAAATGTGACCTTCAGTACAAATGCAAATTAGAACCAGAAACAATTTTATTTTTCTTTGCACGGAAGTTATAACACATTTGTCAAATACAAAAGTTTTCCATAAATTTCATTGTTATCGCTTATTTTGTATGGCAGTTATATATTATAGTGATCCGATGTGAATAATTTCTGTCAATATTATAAAGCTGCTTTAGGCAATTATGCACGCTAAATTTCGTAAAAATATCCCGTCAAATAAAAAAGTTTTTCATACAACAACTTCATTTTTATCACTCAATTTGTATGGCAGCTATATGCTATAATGATCCGATCTGAATAATTTCTTCATATATTATAAAGCTGCTTTATGCAATTATCCATGCTAAATTTCGTAAAAATATCCCGTCAAATAAAAAAGTTTTTCATACAACAACTTCATTTTTATCACTCAATTTGTATGGCAGCTATATGCTATAATGATCCGATCTGAATAATTTCTTCATATATTATAAAGCTGCTTTATGCAATTATCCATGCTAAATTTCGTAAAAATATCCCGTCAAATAAAAAAGTTTTTCATACAACAACTTCATTTTTATCACTCAATTTGTATGGCAGCTATATGTTATAGCGGTCCGATCTCAATAATTTTCTCCAATATTATAAAGCTGCTTTAGGCACTTATTCACGCTAAATTTCGTCAAAATATTTTGTCAAGTAAAAAAGTTTTCCATACTACAACTTCATTTTTATCGCTCCGTCTGTATGGCAGCTATATGCTATAGTGATCCGATCTGAATAATTTCTTCATATATTATAAAGCTGCTTTATGCAATTATCCATGCTAAATTTCGTAAAAATATCCCGTCAAATAAAAAAGTTTTTCATACAACAACTTCATTTTTATCCCTCAATTTGTATGGCAGCTATATGCTATAGTGCTTCGATCTCAAAAATTTCTTCGGTGAATATAGAACTACTTTGGGCAATTATTTACGCTAAATTTCCTAAAAATATTTAGTCAAGTAAAAAAGTTTCCATACAAGCACTTCATACCGATTATTCAATTTCTATGGCAGCTATATGCTGAAGGGGTCTGATATCGGCTGTTGCGAAAAATGAGCAGCTTCTTGTAAAGAAAAGAACGTGTGCAAAATTTCTGATCAGTATCTCAAAACACTTCGCGTATATTTGTTTGCTTGAGGTGTCTACTCGCCCCATTTTGTCTCCACATTACAATAATTATCAATTCGACACCATATACACGCGTGCAGATATATTTATGTAATATTCATCACACAAACTCTTATCAGCAAATGCAAATACAGGAGCAGAGACCTACGGACGACTATAACAAAACACACCGAAAGCCATAATCCATGTTAGCTAAAAGTAATGAAGAAGAATATGAAAGTTGGAAAAGGAGTAAAGATAGCACCGCACCATAAAAATGTCCTTATGGCCATATATTACGAGCTGGCGTCAACTTGAATTTTATTACCCCATAATACTAAAGCTAGCATATAACTCAAGTATTTAAACCGACACACATACTCGCCTACGCTCGCATATACGCATACACATGTGTGCATATAAATATGGGTGTGTATGCGCTGCTGTGAAGGCAGTGAGCATACAAACGCTCTCAAAACCAGCTCAATAATTATCGACTTCTGTCGCCAAGTACGACTTTGTCGCCTTAAGCTCTGCTTTTATTACTCGCCACTTTTCGTGCTTTTGCCTCACTAAATTTGCGACATTTAGTTGCGGCCCTCAGTGTAAACTTAGTATAGTTGCTTAAGCACTTTTGCAAATGGTTTAAGGGCATCACATCATGATTACCGCAACCTCAGCTGAGTCACTTCGAAAATACCGTAAAAGTGCAGAACTCAGTGCCGTTGGGTTTCTTGGCACACCATTAAATGAAATAAATTGTTTCTTTATGAAGTTGCACACACTTTCGCTTGAATGCTCGTGTGTACAGCATTGCTACAAGCAGTTATATTTACGTATGTGTATGAGTATATATGTAGGTATATGTGTAAGCAGACGATGCTTTGCAACTGAGCTTTTTACGACCGAAAGTAGCGCGTTTTTATGCACTACTAGCTATGGCGCATTCATTGCAGAAGTTGTAGAAATGTTCGCTTGAACGGCAAGCGCGCTCGTACGCCTTCTTACGAAATACTCGTATTACGTATTGGCAGTTTACGAGTGTAAACAAACGAACCTTATTACGATGCAGGGAATGCTCCTGACATTGGCGCTTTTTTTTTTAATTTTAATTAATTGTTCTTTTAATATCAATGGTCACGCAACTTGTAATTGTATTGAAAATTATCGTAATGCAGATGACAGTATTGATATTTGCAGGAGAAAATACTGTATGATGAGAACCAATATACAGAGATAGTAGATATGATGCCAGCTGATGTAAGGGCGATTATAATGGTATTGTATTGATAGAGCTCATAGTAATCGTAATCTATGGTAATGGTAATGGTGATGACATTGGTAATGGCTGTGGTAATGGTAATTATAAAAGTAATGGTAATGGTAATGGTAATAATAACAGTAAGGTGCATGGTAATAATAATATTAATGGTAATAGCAATGGCTATTGTGCTGATAAGGATAATGGAACTGATAAAGGTTAAGGTAATGGTAATGGTAATGGTAAGGGATGACAAATTATTGTTTATATTTAAATAAAAAAACAATGCTACCATATTTGTGGGAGAGATTGTAACAGCAATATTGATAAACTCAAAGTAATTGTAATGTCAATACTTTCCAACGGTAATGGTAATAAAAATACAATACAAATATGTATGTTGGAATGCCTGTTATTTCTCATGGTGTTTTTTTCTGCAAACGTAATTAAAAAGAACATAGCTATCGTAATGGTAATGGAATTAATAATGATGATGATGATATTGGTAATGGTAATTATAATGGTCCTGGTAATTATAATAGTAATGGTAATTATAATAGTAATGGTAATGGTATTGTTAATTAAAATAAAAATATTTTTCATGCAACAACTTCATTTTTATCCCTCAATTTGTATGGCAGCTATATGCTATAGTGCTTCGATCTCAATAATTTCTTCGGAGAATATAGAACTACTTTGGGAAATTATTCATGCTAAATTTCGTCGAAATATTTTGTCAAATAAAAATTTTTTTCATGCAACAACTTCATTTTTATCCCTCAATTTGTATGGCAGCTATATGCTATAGTGATCCGATCTGAACAATTTCTTCTAATATTATAAAGCTGCTTCAGGCAATTATTCACGCTAAATTTCGTCAAAATATTTTGTCAAATAAAAAATTAAAATGATACTGGTAATTATAATAGTTATGGTATTGTTAATTAAAACTGTAATGGTAATGATATTAGTTTGGGTAGTTTTAATTATAATTGTAATTGTAATGATAATGGTAATGATAACAATATTGACATTGGTAGTTATAATAGTACTAGTGATTCTAATATTAATTGTAATGATAATAGTAATGATAATGTTAACTATAATGATAATGATAAAGGATGACTAATTAGCGGTAATACTGAAAGAAATATTATAGAAATTTTGCTGTATTTCTGTAAAAAGCAATACTAGTAAAGTCAAAAGTAATGGTAATTCCAATACTTATGTACTACAATACTAAATATAATATAAATATGTATATTACGGGACCCGTTATTTCTTAAATGTTTTTCGAACGGCCTTTGAAATAACGGTTTACGTCCTAAAAAAAATTTTTTTTTTATGTAAAATTTTTATGTTTGTACAACGTTGAGTAAATCGTATAATTTCTCCTGTATTTATTAATAATATAAATATCCTTCTCTTTAATTTTTATCTCCAAAGCAGTAAACCTATAACTTCTATAACTTTGATATACTGATATTTTAATACAAAATAATCTATTCTATAAAAGATGTCTGAACAATTTTTTTCGTAAAACCATTCCTCTTCACATGTACTGTACTCGTATAGTACAACATGTCGTATGAGTAACACAGATTTTATAATTCACTTGTTTGATATACTCAATGCAATTGGTGTATAACTTTAACTGGAAAACAACCTAAGTTATATAATAGTATTTATCATAAGCCATTAAGCTTACACAGGGTCCTTAAAGTCAGTTTGCAGCCAAAAAGTAAAGGCAGAAAAATATATCACATCAAAATATGAATGTATTGTTTATAAACAGTGTTAATATCATTGAAATTTCATTGTCTACGGTTGTTTTAGGCTTAATTTGCTTTGCTGCTATGTTCGAATATCACACATCTACCTACTTAGACAGAAATAAGATATGTGTACATGAGCAAATATGTGTATTGTATATATACATATCATGTGTTTAGATGTTATCGTGATTGTCTCACTCAACTCCACAAACAAATACTTGGACTAAGAACCGATGATGTAACGTAAGCTCATGCATAGTATAATAAAGGACTAATGAGAAGCGTAACGAAGGGCGGCTAACTGAGCGTATTTGGACTGCATTTGGGGATTGGGAAGGTGTCGTTAGCCGCAAGTGTACATAATAAGATAGTTGCGCTTGTCACATAAATTTAATCAATAAATGATGATATTATGCCACCGCAGGGACACATTCAGCGCACATGTACAGCATACTTACAGCGACGATTTACCCGTTATATACCCTATATAATACAAGTATACCTTCAAGAATGTGCATAAGCCTACCATGGCATATATTAGGAAACGACAAACACAAGGAGTCGAGCAAACAAAGCGTCAAATATACAAATGAGCAAAGCAATAGGCGTGCATTTGACGACATGAGTACACACATAGCTCGCATGTCCACACTCAAGGCATTGCAAGGAGACCGAAGTGGGTTGACCTAAAATGTCTCTGAATAACAAATCTACGTTGACTGTTAGCGTTTGTTAGGTCTAAAGGGTAAATATAAACTTAAATACCTAAAGACTTCTGTGTAGGTATATAAAGAATGTTTCTGTGTGAGTGTGCGTTTATTTGTGTGTAAACAAGAAGTCAGTCAATGAAACACTAGCACACAGCGCTCAATGTGAAGTTCAAGCAAACAAGTATTCTCCAAACAAACTCTAACACGCCAAAAGGGAATAGGAACTCCCCAGCGGGTGCTTTCGTTTGAAGCGGAACATCATCGTCATTGTCGCTGTAGGTGGCCACTTATTAAGTAAAGGATAACACGCCTCACAAAGGCAACCGCCACACAAACACACACGGCGCATATTTTACAACGCAATCAAATATATATAAGGGATAAGGCAGTTGTGGGTGGAATATGTGGCTCTTATAGAAATTGCATCGACAGAAACGGCTTGAAGGATAGCAGCAACGGTTCCAACAAAGAATGGCAACTAAATATGCACAGAACTAAATGGTTTCAGCACGGCCATGTGTGCTTTTCAAGCAACTAAAGTTGAGGGAGAAAGGCCAACGCTTTAAGCAGTTACGCTGGTGTACGTAGCGCTTCATAAGCCCACTTAAGCTTAAGTTTGCCACAATAGCAGCCGCTGTCACTGATTACAAATGACGCGTGTAAGGTTTGTCATGGCCATCAATAAAAAAGGATATTAAAATTTAATATGTATAATCTGTTGGCTACATGCACTCGTATATCACGCAAAAGCCCTGCATTTTTGATGGATTGTTAATATATTTATGGACGCTCGGATAAAAACTGGAACAAAGAATATTTAAAACACCCAAAGAAAATTCGTCAGATAACTCGTTTTTTATTTTTTATTTTTTTTTTTTTTCAATAAATCGATTCTGACATTTGCTGTGTGGCTTGTAGCGCCGTCATATTGTAACCACATATTTTCCAAGTACATATCATCCAATTCGGACCAAAAATATTCGGTTATCATTGAGCGGTAGAAATTCTCATTCACAATAACGTGCCGGTCTTGATCATCACGGAAAAATTACGGCCCAATGACATCGCCGAATACGTGTGGATTGCTACCTGACCAATAACGCATATTTTGCTTATTGACGAAGCCGTTCAGCCATAAAAGAGCCTCATGGCTGGCTATGATTTTTCGATGAAAATCGCGATCATTTTCAAGTTCTTACTCAGCCCCTTTTCACGAACATACAACGATTCCTCTTGTAATAAAGTAGGCTAAGATGAGATGCCCAACGCTTGTGAACGTCGTGTGAGAGACCAATTTGGGTCTTCCTCAACTGATGCGCTAGCGACAGCAATATTCTCGACACTACGGACACTTCTTTGTCTCACTGTCACGAGAACATTTTGTACTGTGCCTGTGGATCCACATTCTTTCACCAATCAATTGCTGAGCTGACAGTAATCATGACGATCATAAATTGGACGTGGCGCTCTTAAACTTGAGACCACTTACTCAAAATTTTGACTCGTTGTTGCTCTCCGTGATGAAATGGCAAACATTATTGAAGAAAAATGTCAAAAGTGCGGAAAAAATGTGGAGTCATTTGCTGTCTATCGGTCTACCTATTGAAATACCAGTTATATGTACATAAATGATAAGCATATTGAGCTGAATCGATTTAGACATGTTTATTTCTCTGTCTGTATACGTATACACAAATTAGTCTCTCAGTTTTTGAAATATCTGAAAGTTTACACACGTCAGTTGCTTGCCAAGAAGCTGCTCATTTTTATTGAACCACTGTAGCATACCGTTATACTAGTATAGCCGTTATACAAATTGAACGACCGGAACATCATACTTTTATGGAAACCTTTTTTTTGTTTTTTTGAAGAGATATATTCACGAAATTAAGCACTGGTAATTAGTGAAGGCAAACATGTACTTCGAAGAAATTGTTCAGTATTAATATAGCATATAGCTGCCTGACAAACTGAGCCATGTTCTACAAACACTTTTCTCTATTCTAACTAATATTAAGAGGTATTTTTTGTTTTTGTTTCGGGTTTAAATTGAACTGAAATTAAGTACAAAAGATATATTACCATCAATTATATATACTTTTCACATCAAATTTGAACTGGAGTTTCTTCAAAGACAGGTAATTAAAGTAAGCATGTTCTGTGCAACTCATCGCTTGGTTACAATGCTACAAATTCCATTAAATTCCATTATCAATCAACACATAATAACACAAGACAAAGTACTTGCCGTTAAGTACACAATCACTTGTAGTCTGAGGTTATTATACGAATCACGCTATAACTATATCTAGACAGCGACCGAACCAGCGGTCAATCAAAGATTCATGCAAGTAATTGGTAAATTGAAAAGTACTCGGCCTACCAAAATAAAACACATTCTTTGCGAAATTCGTTTTTTTTTATTCAGCATTGTGCCCTTTAAAGGTGATATACTGATTATAGCAGCCCCTTAGTTTTACGATACTATTTCTATAACACGATTTGTACTTTTCTTTCTCAGTTACGGCGATCAGCTTTTCATTCGACGAAAATTTCTTTTCAGCGGGCGTTTATTTGAGGACCTGAGAACAGGGGGTACTCACATTTTTGGGATCTAAGCACAGGAGAGAGTCACTGGGCGCCAGATCTGAAGAATAAAGAGAGCTCACGCGGCACGCGACATAGTCTCTCTGCCACCACGAATTCCATACCGAATTTGCGCTACTTTATATGGCTACTGTAGTAAATGACACAAGATCCTACTCGCCTCATTACTTGTTCCGTTCATCGCAATTCTTGGACAGTAGTGATGTCAGCGATTACCCAAACGAGAACATCAACCAATGGGGTAGCACCTTCCCAATTAAAGGACCGGATATTTCAGTTACATGCCCTTAAATTATTAGCTTTAACACGTTCGAGGCTTTTTTCTTCTTTTTATTAATAGTGTTTTTTATGTGGCGGGTCCCAAATGCAGCGCACAGCCCTAGGGTCGCCTTCTCATTTTAGCTCGCCTTGAAACAGATGATTTTCGGCTACCCAGAGGATACTTGGGCTAGAACCGGAAGTAGTGAGCTGCTTGAGCTCTATAAAAGCATCGTTTCTGACCACTCCCAAGTGAATGGCTCCATTCTCCATTGTGTATTATTCATAAAAACTTTCCCAAAACTGCACAAATAAATAGGAATAAAACAAAAACAGAGAACAAGACAAGTTACACACAATTTTATTGACACATTTTATGAAATCCTGTCCATTTATCTGAGATAATTTGAACGAAATATTTCGAAGATAATGTTCTGTCCGGTCATTGGAACGTTCACGCGTCCGGTTATGGGAATTGGTTTTGTATGAAATCGTTGTGCTCATTAAATTTGTCCAGTCATGGAAACTGTCGGGTTAAGTGGACTGTGCCTAATGGAGAATTTCACTGTAAATCACAAACTAATGATCCGGCAGCTGGGGACAGGCAGCTCAATGTCAGGGCGGGGACTCTACAATTGACACTACTAACTTGAAGTCCGAAATAATTCTACGAAACACGCCATAGCATTATTTCGACAGCGACCGAACCAACGTGTGCCCGCCAAGGGCCGCACATGACAAATTCTACGTATTATTAACCATTCATCATTTAAATGAACATTGCTCGTGTTGCTAGGCAGCTGTATATACTGAAGAAGCAAATTACAGTTATCGCAATGACGGCAGAGACATGCAACTGCAATGGGAAAATGAATGCCTTTATTAGCGGCAGTGTAATTGTAATCAAAATACAATAATCTGCAGCTGTAGTCGGTATATGTTGCAACGCGTTGGTGAAGCTCAGCTTACTCCCCAGCTATCAGCATCCGTTTGTCTCACGCAATCCTATTATGCGTTGCTTTACTCCTCCCCGTCATCGAATGCCACTCCGCAGCCATTACCGCAAAACTCCTGCTTACTCAGCTCCACGCATACATATGCACACACTGATCCATAGATAGCGCGTACTTAAGCTGTGCAGCGCGAGCAGTCATTAAGCATTCGCCGAAATCCACACGCCGGTCGATGGATTATAGCCTTCCGACTTAAAGTGCGTTGACACGAGCGAACGAGTGCAATTAAAGGAGTGGAATATGGATATATTTATGTGTATATCATACTATGTTATGGGTATATGTGTCGGTATAAACTATGTATATATATAATCTATATAATGCAGACACACATAAAAATTGCTTTAACTTTCCATATTTTTTATGAAAAAGTAATGAATCTCAATGAAGGCGCAGACAAGCAACTATCTGATATCTGATGTTATACACGCGCACTAAAATATAGTCGTAAGCAGCCTTGCTCGGCTTTTATATCGAGCATTAAAATATATCTTACGCATCCCCAGACTATATTTTAAATATGACTTGTGTTTGTTTTTTTGATAAAATCTCAAAAACCTCTATCACTTTTCACATTAAGCATATTTGAGTAAATTCTAGTGCTCCACCTACGCCTTTTGTTTAGCTAATATTTGTTGTAATTTATTTTCAATTAAGCCACATGCTGCGAATTTAATTCACAAAGTCAGCTGCAGTGCTCGCTACCTTCCTTCGCGCCTTCCTGTCATATTTACCTTTATCAAAGTTCCATTCAATTACTTATCAAAGTATTTAGCTTGGAAATTAATTGAAATTTGAAGCAAAAGAAAAAGAGCCCAATTAAAAGCCTACGCTACAGCACTGACGCGAGTAAACAGGGGGAAAGGCTTATGGCTGACAGGAATGTGCTTGTTAGAGCATCGACGGGATTAAAGTTTGATTGAAGCAGGTATTTGCAGTTATTGGTGATGAAATGGAAAAGTTTTCCTCCACTAAATGTTTACTTATGGCAACTGACGTCGAGTTGGCGTGTGGGAAGCTTGCTATTCGCGCGCAATATTTTTTGCGATATTTATTTACATTTTATAGTATAGTTATACAGTGTTATTGTATACGAGTATGTGCGAATATGCAACAGTCTCACTCTATAACCTCAAATATTGACAAAATAATTTGCGTAAATTGTTGAGTATCTGCACAGGAACAAGTACACGTATAGTGTTTATGTAGAGAGGTACAAAATGGTGAGCTTAAATCTATATCATAAATCAACTATCAGTTTCGTATAGAAACTTTACTAGGCGCTGAACTACATACTATATGTCAATGTTGCCGTATATTTTGTACAACTCATCGTTTCATCGACTGCAGTATTCACAGTTGTCAATGCGGAAGGGGTCATAAAACTTCCCCTAAGCCCTTTTCCCGAACACTTGTAACGCTGACTCATCAGATATTATCATTGTCAATGCCTCTGCCCTATGAAAAGACGGCAAAGATGAGGGACTAGTAGAGTTTGGTATTTGTTCTTAGAGAGGGGACTTTAGTTTTCACTTGCCAACTCAGTCCGAAGTAGCTCCGATTGTCGAAAGTGATTCTGTTTTTATGCATATTAAGGCTGATATTGTTGTTGGTGTTAATGCTGGTTCCAAGAGAGATGAAATTATCTACAACCTCGAAGTTACAGGAAAGTAATAAGACGGGATCGACTTAAAAAAATTATTTGAACCAATCGTTATAATTCTTAAACAAATTGCAAAATAGGCTCCTTATGAGTCGATGTAGCGCTGCTAGCGCAATTTCCTAGCGTTGAAGGCGTCACGGAAGGTATTCCTCGGAATAGCCTTGATAGCCGAGGTGCATGCTACTTGGATCCTCTATGTCGTCTCAAATAGTTTGCCTTTCATCGGCCTTTTCAGGCAAGGAAAAAAAGTTCGAAGAGGCCACATCCGGGCTGTAGGGCGGCTACGGAAGCGTTGGGATGTCGGGTCTTGGTTAGGTAGCTATTCACAAGAAAGGCGGTGTGAGCCAGGGAATTGTCGTGGTGTAACATGCAATCGGCTGCGCTGTCTTGCCGGACCCGATTGACCCATCGTTTGAGTCTCTTGAAGACTTCCACGCAAAACTTGGCGTTGACGGTTTGTCCAGAAGACAAGATGGCAGGACATCTATATCGCCCTCTGAAGTTGCGCAGCTATGATAATATCAGGTCCCGAAGACTTGATTAGTTTGAATGAATTTAATATCCAATTTAATAAAGTAGTTTTAACGACTCCTCCCTGCTCTAAGTCCGATCACCATTCTCGTTCCAAGTGTAATTCTTAAATAACAATTTGTATCTTATGCAGTATCCAACCACCGCTGGAACTGCTTTCGAAGGCTTTGTTGAACTAAAAGATCTGATCTGTAATAGTTCCGATGACCAAGAAAATAGTTTTCCTTTGCCTTTCTGAGTGCGCAGAGTACATGAGCTATCAAGAGAGTTTCAGCAAGCGGCACTGAAGATCTCGAAATAGTCATGTTGTTGTTGTTGTTATAGCGGTAGAAATTTGCCAAGTTGATAGTCCTTGGCTCGATAAAAATCCGGGTCCGTTCCGGTTACGTGGATCCGACTATTGAGGGAACGTTCGACATATTCATCTATTGTGCCAGTTGTGATTACTGCATCTGAACCTGCCAAGACCGGAAGAGTTAATCGAAGTTTCCGGAAGAGTTAATTGAAGTTTTCTGCAGTAAAGATCTTCAACCGTGTTTCTAAATATAAGACTGAACATTCTCCATCCAAACTGAAGCTAATATATCTATGAACAGGTAAAGACTGATCGCTCAGAACTCTGCAGTCCAAAAACAAGTGTACCAGCGTAAGATCAGGAAGTTCCCCACTGCCTGCAGTTACAGAAGGGGCCTTCGCTATAAATTAAATGAAAAAGCGACTCACCGCTGGCCTTTATGTATATCCGAGCTCGCCCAGACTGAATGCCTCTAATTTTCTCCAAGCCAATTGATCTGTTGGTCTTCCTTCGTTTGACCTCTGCCAGAGCTCGCCTTAGTAACTCGGGAGGTGATTCTACCTCGTTCTTATGAGATATATAGACCGCTATAATACCCAAATTATTCTTAAACTATTTCGAAAAAAATTGTTTAAGTCAAAAACAACAAAAAATGTGTGTTTTTACCATTTTACAGTACATTAACTACCGCCTTTGTGTCTTTAAATATTTATATACATTCTTCTTTGCACGTGTCTGATTTGTTTGTAAATATATTATATACTAACAAACTATTATAGGTACACTTACTCCCATTAAAGTAAAAGCGGTAGTAAAAGTATTGATTTCTGAAATGTTTTACTTCCACTTAAGCTTTCATAGTACACTTATACAAAACGAGAACAAAACACGTAACTACATTTTAACAGACAAAAAGTCTCAATTGAAAATATATACTGCCAGAAAGCAATTGCTGCTGTTAATTTACTGCCCTACCGTCCAGCGGCACGTAATCAGAACGCCACGTTCCCCAAATCAAACCAACCGACAAACAGAAAGTGGACGCACGAAAGTGGTGCTTGCGCTGTCAGACGGCTACGGAAAGTGAAATAAAAGTCAGCTACAAAGGCGAATTGAATGATTCAGAGGTCTAGAGGAAATACCGGAAATGGTTGAAGCCATAAATCACTTTTGAATTGAAATTCGCACGAATCATACTATATATATATATGGATGTATATATATTTGCACCAATCTCACTTATCAAACATTTATATATAGTATGAATCATTTTATATAAATACAGTATATGCGAAAGATGAATACATACACTCGTTTATAAGCAACTGAGAGCTAGCAGTAAAGCGATAATATTCAGGAACTACCACCACAACGTAGAGTGCCTGAGTGTGCTCAACCGACACCCTATTGAGGAGCAGCAATGAATTCCTCGGCAGTGCATTGAAGGGCAACGAGCGTAAGTGCTTTGGTAGCGTGCTCATTTATCACAGGTAATGCTTAAGTGGTTGCCCAAGGTGTGCGCAAACGGCGCAAAAGCACATAAGTACGAAGGCACTTCGCTAATTCCTTACTCTGTACACAGGAGTGCTTCAAATTCAAAATTCAAAAATCGAAATTGAACACAAAATTGAAGCCTTCAGCTTTCGATTGGCTATCGATTCACATAAAATAGTTTTCTATTTGCTCTGCTCCCCACTTCCAGCAGGCTTCAGCTAGCCTCAATCAGCACACACGCATTTCTCGCACTGGCTGTCGTTGTGTTCCGGGGAGCGAGAGCGCTGCTACGGGTATTTCTTGCACGCAGTTACAAAATTGCAAATTACATTCAATTACCCTACTCAGGCACCCCTCTTAACACCGCTCTTGATCCGTCGCGTGTGCAGTCTAGTAATGCAATTACACGCATCATTTATTAACTTAGCGAAACAGCAAACAAACACCGAAACGAACGCTGTAACACACCGACACACAGACATTAACTACAATGACCGCATGGAGAGCAACTACAAATTGCCGACAACTATTGAGTTTGTTGTAGTGGAAAAGGCAAACATTGGCCAACATTTTCACACCATCAAGATTGGCATCGGACCATTTTTTTTCTTTCTTCCTCTTACTTTCCACTCATACTGCTCAAAGCTAACGCCGAGAAACTTGCGTTGGAGTGGAAGTGGTGCAGCGGAGGGTTTAGAAAAGATTTATTCCGTGCAAGGATAAACACAAATACCCACATCAAGCCGGCGCTGACCGACGAAGCACGACAACAAAGTAAAGAAAAAAGGTTTCTTCCAAATGCAAATTTGTTGAGAAAGAAAATTAAAGTCAATTTTTACGTGATTTACATTGAAATGGGAGAGATTAGTGAACCTTCCGCATGCACTTGTATTTGAAGGGTTCATTAAAAGCTTTCTGCTATTATAAGCTGTGCAAAGTGATTTGGCTTTGTATCATCGTAATGGCCTAACTTGGCAATCGATGGCTCATCTTCGGTTGGATAGAAATATTTGAAGAGAGTTGGCAATTATTTAAATGGCAGCCACAAATTTAAGGCCAATTTTTGAACCATTAGAAAGTAATTTTCAATGCGTAACTGGCAAACTTGGACGCAGGTCTATTCAGAAATAAATTTTTGTACACTTGAAAATATTGCGTTTTTCACTAAGGACGCTTCGACGCCATATTTTTTGCCATTCTTTTGACATTTCTCTTCAGTAAGATTTGCAATTTCATCATAGAAAGTTATACGATCCAACAACTAGACGAAATTATTTAAATTTAATACCGAAACTCGGAGTCAGTGGCTTCAACTTTAAGACTCTAATTTTCTGAGTTCAGAAGCAGCATACGCGCGGCGAATTCGGTTTCAGAAAGATATTTGTGGAGCTGTATCGATTAAGTGGCATTGTAGTCGTAGCTTGGAGGAATGCTGCCGACTTGACAGATCATTGCCGGATTACATTTCGGATCCGCTCGTGTTGCCTCGACCCGAGTGTCATAGACACGAGTTTTCAGTTATTGTTACTGCATTGTTTATCAAATTCCCACTTAGTTGGTAAAGTTCAAAATTCACATCGATGTCATCTAACTGTAGACCCAGGAAGTGTGCTGTTCTGGCGGAGTCAAACTACATGGATAGGAGCGGGAACTCATTGCACGCCAGACGTCGATTCTGGTTAAGTAGGTGCTTAAGTTGCTATAATATCAAGAATGAACTTGCGCAAGGGTCGCTCTGTATTCTCGCGTCGACATGAGCTTATGTTGTTGTTGTTGTAGCGGCAGAATTCTACCGAGCCGACAGTCCTTGGCCGGATAAAAATCCGGGTCCGTTCCGGTTACGTAGACCCGACTGTCGTGGGAACGGGACATGAGCTTATCGTCTGTAGTGGTTAATGGCTTGACTTCAAGTTCACCACTCACTGAGAGGATATCTTATAAGGGAATAACACCTTATTTTTTGTAGATTACTACCGCGTTAAACTGAAATTTTCTTCAC
The DNA here is from genome assembly GCA_037783105.1 of Bactrocera zonata. Lineage (NCBI taxonomy): Eukaryota > Metazoa > Arthropoda > Insecta > Diptera > Tephritidae > Bactrocera > Bactrocera zonata. Next base: position 202,000 of record JBAWJQ010004342.1, read on the forward strand.
AAACACTCACATTAACTTTCTTTCACCAATTCATCTTTTCGGAATTCTTACAATTTTTTTTTTTTTTTTGTTTCTCATTCCACAATTTTTCTGCGTAATCAGTTCTAAGTAATCAGTTCCAAGTAATCACTCACATGGCCAATTAAGCATAAATGCCTGAAATCGATATATAAATACAATGAAGAAACGGGAGCAACTTACAAAGCGACTGAGAAAACATTAATTCCGTGCTGCAAAAGAAAACCAAAAAAAATCATAAAAATCATGTAATAAGATAACACGATAATAGAAACGGCGGAAAGTCTTGCTTACGTATTTTTGAGTATTGAATGCAGGTGCACAACAGCATAATGCACATGTGTTTGTGCATTCATAATTCCATTGACAACACCAGCAACATCAATATTTACAATTGCTATACGCACTCAATCGCAAGCGATTTTTATTTTGCTAAAAAACAACAGTCCACTACACTCTCTCCAATCAGCCAGCACAAGAAAAGCCGACGGTTGTCTGTGACGCCCGCACCCCATTTAGCACTCTCTCATACCAGTGCATGCACATTTGGTGCTAATTCTTCCCCTCAGCGCCCGCATGAATACACCCACGATGCGGTTTTGCCTTCTTTTATTCGCAGCGCTATGATCCCTCCATAATTCTTCGTCTATTTTTCTGGCACGCGCTTATCAATAAATAATCAGATTTACGGACATTACTCACTACCCACATTACGGCACACATGCACACACACACACACTTACATTTACCGTAGGTATGCGCGTGCACATGCCTCTGGATAGAAAGGTTAATGCCACACACAAAGGTGTGATGTTGTATGTGTGCGCTGACCCTTTCCATCTAACCCAAAATTGGTCAAGCTTGCCGCTGTTGGCGCCGCCTTTGTACATTCAAAGAACGCAACGCATACCCTATCAACAGCTGGTCGAATTTAGACGCGTGTTGTGTGTAATACAGCAATATCGGACATAATAATACTAACAGCTGCGCATATTTACTCTGAGGCGTGACGAAACGCCAACGACGCATTGTTAAGGATTTTCGTTCACACTTCGGTTAACCGCACATTTTGGTTTTTCAATGTTTTAGTGGCACATGGCGGAGTTCCCTTATAATGCGAACACTGTGCTCTGCGGTTTAGCGGATTAGAAATCAAGTGAATGAAAAAAGTCGAAAAAATCGCAATTTTTGCGATAGAATAAACGATGTAAACACTAAATTTGTAAACTAGAAAATGTGTTTATCAAAATCATTCACAATGACAACGACAACAAAGCATATTCCACACCGTTTCATAAGTTCATATATTCATAAGCTCAGATTAACTACACTACACATATCACAGTTCATAACGTTTCATAAGTTCAAATAGCATATTCTATGCCGTTTCGTAAGTTCATATCCACACCTAAACAAACTATACTCCATACCGTTTCATAAGTTCAGAAAACTAGAAATAGCACATTACATACCGTTCCATAAGTTCAAATCCACAACTTAACATAACATATTCCACATTGTTTCATAAGTTCAGATTTTTTTAATAAATTCCCTTTGACTTAGCAGAATTCAGAGACAATGCAATATTAATTTTCCTATTGGGTGTTAGCTTGTTTTGTACGTATTTGTACACTTTTCACACACAATAATATTAATATTGATAAATTGGAAGACGGCAGTAAATATCTCTGGAAGGCATATCAATAATTGATTTATTAGTTTGAGTTTGGCATTAAGTGGCATGACTTTTCCGGGTAACGCACAAACAAGAAACACAAATAGTAACGTAATGATAGAAAATGCTTCATAGATTTTTTAGTTTTCGGTGAATGGAGAGTTTTGAAATGAATTTAACATTCTACAAAGTTTTAGTGATGAAATCTTGGAATCAAAGCACATAGGTAAAAGATATATTCATTTGGATCGTTATATTCGTAAGACCTCATCAGTTGTTGTTATCTCAAAACTAACAGACGATTGTGCGACCAATTCTGCTCTACCGTGCTGTAGTCTGATGGAGAGGCTACTAAAATACATATACTAGTATATCGGAGCCAATGAAAAGAGTTCAGAGGTTCGCTACGCTGTGCTTAATGGAGTTCTAAGAACCACAACAACATGGTTCTTGAATTAGTACTAAACTTGCCACCTATAGACCTTCTCGCTGGGCGGCCAAACCGGCGGGGTGTCTACTGGCTGCAGGAGAATAAACAGATAGAACATTTATATGTATTGCGCTGGGTAAAGGCGGTTGAGGAAAGAAACTTCAGAGGAGAATTTATGGGGATGGCTAGAAAATGGAGGCTAGAGTTCCGCATAAGGCAGTCCTTTAAGGGGGTATTCTAGTCCAGAAATTTAAAAAAATCGATTTTTTTTAAATTTCAAAGTTTAACTATTCAAGAATATGTGTACAAGAGGATTTTTCAAAATTCAAATTATTTTCGGAGATATAGGAATTTTTCTGACCCCGCATCCAAACTGGTTCGGCCGGAACTAATCGAACAAAAGACATTAGGGAAACTTTAAACGCGTTTTTCTCAAAACTGACTTTTTCGGAACGATGCCCACGATTTCTCAGGTTCTACTGGACCGATTTACTTGAAATTTTTATAAAGTCTTCTTTATAGGCTTGTCTATGATTGGAACTAGCCCCATCCCAAAATTTGTATTTTTATTATTTTTAAAAAATTCGAAATAGTCAGAAAAAGTGATAAAAAAAAATGTTTTTCAGGCAGTCGCCATTTTGTGAAAAAAAAATGTTTCCCACTTTTCCGTAGTTCCGACCATTGCAACATTATTCTAGATTAATAATTTATTTTTTTTTTTTTTTGGTTTCAGATAACTAGGAGGGTTGAAATCATGGGCATGGTCACGTGGAAATTTTTAGAGACCCCCCACTTCGTTAGATCATAATTTTTGAAATTTTTTACTGTTTTTAGTTTTTAATTTTTTTCTGTACTCTTCAAAAATTAATAAATAACTAATAAAAAAAAGGATAGTAAAAATATTAATTGCCTTTTTTTACGACACTTTAAAAATTACCTGAAATTCATGCTTCTAGACTGAAATATCCCCTTAAGCTGCCGCATCACAACATTATATTTTAAGCAGGGGGGCTTTGCTATTGGGAAAACCGCAGAGCTATGCTCCAATGCTTCAGCAGGCAACTCCAAAGTCAACATCTAGTTGGGAAACCAAGCAGTAAACAAGACTTTAAGCTCGTTTCATTTATCTGACAGAAGTGTCTTGGAAAGCAGGGCAGTAATGAAGAGTGTCGCCAGAACCAAACGACTTTACTTCTACTGCGTGCGAGGTCACAAAGACATCGATCGTAATGAGATAGTGGACAAGATTGCAAAACCCATGCATTGACTATACGACGATCTGGTCAGAAGCATGGTAAAGAAAACCAAAACACGATGCAATGAACTATCTGAAAATTCCAAAGCTGGTACTGGCATTCAATAGAAAATGATTGGAATACTAGTCATAGTCTGGTAGCGGCAAACGCCTGCGGAATCGGGCTGACAGATCGAGAAGATTGCATGCAATGTCAAGAATAAAGCAACAGGGAGAATACGGAGCATTCATTGTGCATTGGCAAGGCTACGCTTTAAGGTTTTGGAATATGAGACCTTAAAGGAAGTGTAATTAGTAAATCTGATGAAAAGAGTGTCTACTCCTAATGGACATCGTGACGGAACTCCATCTGACATGGCAAGTACAAAAACTGGTCTATGATTGTCCATTGGCGTGACAGACTCACGTAATCTAAGCAAGCTCTGAAAATGAGAGAATTTTAGAGCTAAAAACCAACAGTTTTTGCAAAAGTAGACACAATTACTTAAAGTAGACAACATTACTTGCGGATCGTATGACACCTTGAGTATAAGAAAGTCGAAGGTATTTCTAATTATACCTCATCTGCGCTCAATCTCATCAGTAGCCTCGTGCTTAAAAACAGAAGTATTTCTGAGACACAAAGATATTAGATAACTTAGTTGTTATAATGAATGACTATTTCATTTGAAAATAAGAAAATGCCAAAGCTTAAGCTTTTAGCACTGATGCACAAGACATACAAGTAGCACCGCTCTTAAGAGATACAAACAAAAAGTAGAGAAAGATTATTAATTCGTTTCTTTTAGCATCAATCAACTTGCATTCGCACGCACTCAGCCAAATGTAACTTTTCATCTTTTTCCAAGTGGAAAATTCACCTTAAGCATATCTAAGCTGCTTGCATATTTTCGCAAACCTACACACGCACAAACAGCCTACTCGAGCATAAAGCGACAATCACACAGCATCTTGCCGAATTTAATAAATCGCTATTATGAAATCGTTAAACGTTTATTATCATTTTTCTAAATTTTTGGCAACTTTCAGATTTTCACCGGATTTTTCCACGATTTTTCACTTTTGATCTCTGCGTATTCCCCGCTGATTACGGTGCTCGCACATACAAAATTATATATGTAAGTGTATAAAATTATCCACACCTACAGTTGTGCGCGCAAGGAATAGCGAAGCGTCTACGCTTTTGTATGCGACTTTTGTATTGGCTTGGCTTATATTAATACGCGTAGGAGATAATAAAAATGATGCGGCTGCTAGCAGCGGCTACAAAACCAACAGCAGCCATAAAATCAAAAGCAGAGCGCTCCCAAGATGGAGTGTGTGCGTGTGTTGCAGTACTCGTACACATACGAGGTGAGTTCAGTGAGCACTTATCCACGCCCAGTCGGCTGACAACACAAAAGCAAAATAAATTTTATGTCGCCAACTTCTTTTCGTTGTGGTTGTTGTAGCCGCAGAACTCTGCCGAGTTGGCAGTCTTTGTCCGGATAAAAAATCGAGGTCCATTACGGTTATGTAGACTCGACTGTCGTGGTAAAGGTCTTCTTCTAGTAGTCTACTGCCACAGTTTCAACCAAATCGGGCTCGCAGATTTGTTTTGAATGCGTAAGAAATTGGTTTTGTCTGCAAATTTTAGAAAATTTGGTGAAATGGGTGTATCGTTCGGCGAATTCTTTTTTTTTTTTTTTAACAGCAAGTTCAAAGGTCCAAAGGTCCAAGGGTCTTCGCAAGTCTTCTCAGGTCTTCCCAGGCGATGGCAACGTCAAAAATTGCTTTGACGAGTTTCACGAGCTTCAATGTAATATTCAGTTAAGTATATAAAACATGTCTGCTCCGCAGAGAACAATACTGTCCAACAGACTGAAAACTTTTTAATCACCGTTTCCTGGGATTCCTCTATTTTGCAGACGCGCCCACGAAAAAAAAGGTTGAGTAATAAATTGCATAAATTTTATATTTTTTGTTTCACTTCATTTTTGACGCTGCGTTACCACGGAGGCACCCAGAAAGATCGTGTAAGTCAAAACGCGCCGAAAATATTGGGTATGACGGGACTGGCAACACAGAAAGTATGCAGTGATATGTACATAGTTTAAGCAAAAAACCAGTTGAAGCATTGACTTTATCTGGCGAATCTGCTGCAAAAAATACGAAGATTCCAGATAAAATTGTATACACTTCAAGCAAAGAAACAGTGGACTTCATCTTGTAAATCAGCTGCGAAAAAGTCAAAGACTGCCTTACCGCCCGGAGAGCTTATAGTCACCATTTCCTTGGTTTCCTCTACTTTCCAGACCTACAAACGTATTTTTGAGATGCGCTTATGAAGTCGATGCTCCGACTGGGAGAAATAAATTGCCATTTTTTCCTGAATTTTCTTTCTTCCTTTAGCGGCCAAGTACTTAACGAACCGCCTTCGTACATAAATATGCATGCAAGCTTTATTTCTTTTATGCTTTTATGTTTCTGCGATAAAACCTTCAAAAATACAATAAAATTTCTTTGATACTGTATTGCTGCAGCCAAGGGGATTCAATTGGGTGTACGCCTTCTTCTTCTGAAACGGCGTTTGACTGGCTCGGCACGATATGTGTTATAGACAAATGTACATTCGCCTATGCTTACAAGCATGTGCACCATTACGTGCTGAATTTGAAGTGAGCTCGCATTGTGGAATTTCTTTGAAATTTTGCATTACTCGCAGTTTTATGACGGCAGACAAAAATGTCGGTATAAATTTGATATTTCCAATACGAGCACACGCTTGTTCGTTTATATGCACATATCGCTGGAGCGCATCTCCGGCATAAGTTCCATGCAACGGACTGAGCATGAATGCACAGCTGATGGCTAAGGAAATTTAAATGCAACGGGATGCAAGTGGAAACGAATCATATTTCTATATTTTGAATTTAAATGACACCGGAGTATTGAATTGTCGATTAACTGTATATAGAGCAGGGACGCGGATGCACTTGTGACACTATATTGTAGATGGTGGCTTGAATTAAAGATGGAAATTGTCTCTCGACGCATATTGCTTTCAAGATTGCATAGCTGTTTTAGTATTTCCTTTTGCTGCACTTCTTTCATACGACATAGTTTGATCAATTTTTTACGCATTTCATTCGTCGCTTTATTATAATTGGCAATCATACTTGTATATATCGTTATGTAAATAGAATTTCAAGGAGTGCGCAGTCACTCTACACCTTTTTGAACTATTCCTAGAGTAACTTTTTGCCTTACCAAGCGCTGAAAAATAATTTTAATCAATGATTAGCATTTAATTAACTGATTTTACATATATACAAATTCATGTAATTGATTGTAAGTAACATTAAATTATTTCTAAAAAAAAAATACAAAATATTTCGCCTTAAAAATGAGAGCTAGCATTTGCGCGTGCTTTCGTTCTATCTTTTTCCGCTCCAAACAATAAAATACAACATGTTGCCGCAACAAGTTGTCTGCAACACGAAAACAAGCACTTGAATTTATGCTCAGAGCATAACGGCGCGCTCTGCGCTCACATAACGCAAGAGATACACCATAAGTTAGTTTGAAAGTCCGACTCACATTTTGCTCTCTTTCTCTTTTTTTCTCTGTGCGCTCACTTTATCATTGTCGGTTAGCAAGACACGTGTTATACGCCCGAAAGTGTGCCACAGAAACGAACTGCTAACCATTGTCTCGCATACGAAGCATAAAATTGCACTGCTTACGCTCTGCTCTACATACTCTCATGCCGTCACGCCACATGTACATAGGTTTCTGTTAAAACGGTTAACAGTAAAATCAGTTAGTAAGTCAGTGGGTCAGTGTACGCGTGTTCGTTGATGGTAACCGGTACACTCGGCGACTCTCCGGATTCAGCAATATGAAATTGAGTTTCGGCGTTGGCCTACCGCAAATGTAGTGGAATGTCTAAGACACCAGGCATCGTTAATTACGTGCCCTTAGCCCCAAGCGTGGTTTTCTAATATTCCGTTTATTATTTTATTTTAATTAAATTTCGTTAAGAAATTACCGGGAGATAAAAAAAACAAAAATATGCGAACATATATATGTATATAATTATAAGAACTTTTCTAGAGATAGTGAGAGGGCGATGTCTTTATTGACTGGCTGTCTCTTATGCACAGTATTTCGAATTTTGCAATTCAAAATTTTTTTACTAAAATTTTAATTTTGAATTTAAAACTTTTAATTTTAAGATGTAAGTCTGCCGACCATTTTTCTACTCTATTGAAGAGCGTGAGCTCTAAGTGAAAGCAGAAAAACTTACGAAAAAATATTTATTCTAAAATAATTGCGTTTTTAATTCTTCTTGAAAAGTTCCTGACCTATCATAGTACAACGCATTTTTAGGTATAATTCATTAAAGGCATAACACGCTCTGTACTACATTCGTCCTCTTCAGCTAATGAAAATATTAGAAAAGTGAAAGGATGTTGCTTGGTGCTTGAAAATCGTTAGGCAAATGTTAAAGAGATGGCAAAAGATCTCGACATCCGTCCAATAAGGAGGTCCATTTAGCCAAACAAAGGCGTTTGCGTGAGAATATCCGTCGATAACGGCAGTGGTGTTCTTACATTCATGGATTTTACACCATGATAATGTACCATCGCATCGAGCCACGACTGTAACCGAATTTAAGGGGGTATACCAGTGCGACACTTTAAAAAATTTTTTTTTATTTGCTTTTCGATAGCTTATACGAGGGCTGCTATATATATTTCTGGCCTAATAATGAAAATAGGAATATTTATCAACGACAATGGTTTTATTGTTTTTCAAAATATTCTCCATCAAGATTTATACACTTTTGCATGCGCTCAAACCAATTTTCGAAGCACTTTTTCCACTCCGATTGAGACACCTCCAAAACATGGTTTTTGAAAGCTTCAACAGCATCTTCTGGCGACGAAAATCGTTGACCACGCATAATTTTCTTGATGTGTGGGAATAAAAAGAAGTCATTGGGTGCCAAGTCAGGGCTGTACGGCGGATGACCCATCAATTGGACGTTTTGGCCGGTCAAAAAGGCCCTGGTTTGAGCCGATGTGTGAGAGCTTCAGGCAAACAAATGGTGGTGTACCACTCAGAATTGACCGTCCTACGTTACTCAAGCGGAACAGTCGACCATTTGCTTCGAAGGGCTTCTTCCACGAACAACTTTCGTTGGATTTGGCTCGTCTTGGAAGACCCACACGGCCGATTGCTGTTTTGTTTCGGGCTCATACGCATAGATCAATGATTCGTCACCTGTGACGATCTTATAAAAGTCTTTGAAGCACCGCGATCGTATTTTTCAGCATTTCTTTACACCAATCCACACGAGCCTTTTTTTGAGCGATTGTCAAATTGTGCGGGATCCAACGAGAACAAACCTTTTTTACGGCCAGGTGTTAATGCAATATCGAATGTATGCTGGTGGGAGAAATGCATAGGCATGCCTCTATCTAAAGGTATGTTACATGACGGTCTTGCATTATCAGTTCACGTACGGCATCGATGTTTTCTGGCACAACGGCTGTTTTTGGACGACCTTCACGGAATTCATCTTTGAGCGAGCGTCGGCCACGATTGAATTCGTTGTAACAGTTTTTCACAGTGCTATAGGCTGGTGCTTCATAGCCATACAAAGATTTAAGTTCATCGATGCACTCTTGTCGTGATAATCCACGTCGAAAGTTGTGAAAAATGATCGCACGAAAATGTTCACGAGTTAATTCCATTTTTTTGCCGAGATGAATTTTTTAATTCCCTGTAAATAAAACAATTCACGATTAAATGACAAAACGTTCTGAGTGATGTTATGCTAAAAAATGTCAAACTTTCCAATGGGAATGTCAGATTGCACCTGGCAACACTTAGTGTTGCCTAGGCCAGAAATATATATAGCAGCCTATGTATTTCCACAAGTATCCTGCGAAATCGGGAAGGTCGTATCTTGAATAGTTTTTGCATGGCAGCGTTCTGAAGAGCGACCGATCGGAGATGCAAACATATATAAGTGAAACTTTAAACGCGTTTTTCTCGAAACGACATTTTTCAAAAATGCTGATATCATAACTAAACGAGAAATTGACCGATCGACTTCGAATTAAAACTGAGTATTTTTGAATACATTTGCCAAACAATGAACCACGATCTTTTTGAGTGGTTGAAAATTGTCAATTTGGTATTAAAAAAACGACAATCTTTTTCCTAAAAAAACGATTTTTTTTGTTTCAAAACTATGCCACTTTGTTAATTTTTGATATTTTTTTGATATTTAGGAAATATCTTTAAGTTTAATTATCAATTCAAAGTTTTTTGTTTTAGGTACTCATTCGGCCGGAATCATGCCAGCAGTTGGGACACTTTTTTTTTTGGCACCTCCGAAGACAGCCCATAACTCCGTTATTTTTCAAACATTTTTGTAAAAAAAAATCTTAAAATATAGCTGATAATATACCTTATTACGTTCAAAGAAGTTTGAAATATTCAATCGCGTACTTTCTCTTCAAAAAATTCACGAAAATCGCTAAATTTTTCATGCGTCACACTGGTATAGCCCCTTGAAGTCAAAAACACAATGAATACCATCAATCATCCATCGCACTCACCACATTTGCCTGCGTAAGTTTTTTTCTCGTTTCAAAAACTGAAATTGCCGCTCCGGGAAACACGTCTTCAGTCAATTGAAGAGTCAAAACAAAATTTGCTGAAGGAGTTGAAGGCCATCTCAAAAAGTGCAACAAAATAAATATTGATGAATAATTAAATATCTTTCATTTTATCTCGCGTGATGAAGAGAATGCGTGTATTGATGAGGTGGATATAGTGTATCAGTGTTGCACTTTTGGTTATGTGGTGATTGGAGTGTTTTGATGTGGTGAAATGATGTAAATGTGTTTTGACGTCGATACTCATTTAGCCAGTATATGAGTAAAATAATGAGAAGTGTCACTTGTATTTTGTTCACTCTCGCTTCACATATTCATAATGAACTCTTGAGAACTCCTAAACCTTTTTTCAGCTCTTCCAAGCTCTATTTCAATTCATTCTACTTTCAACTGCATTGTTTTATTTAAACAACAATCATTTAAGTTATTTAGTTGCTTGCTTGTACAAAACACATTTAATCTCTTAACTACTTAAGGTTCCCTAATTATGGCTCTATTTCCACAGGCGGGTAAGCGTCGTTGACCCAAAGTCTCTTAAGCATATACACGAATATAAATGTATTATGTTTTGGTGGCAGTATTTTAACCAAGCAGCGCCCCGCAGTGGCAACCCCGGCCAACAACTATCCTACCGACCAAATGTCTTATTGTTGTACTTCATTTGCGGAGCTGCCAGTAATTCCACTAAGCACAACCGCATTACCACAAAACAACTATTCCTTTCTGAGCGGATTGGATTGTGAACAATGCGTCGTTAGCAGCGAGTTATGTGTGCGATGTTGTTCCCCCGTAGCACATTCTATCGCCCATGTGGCACGAGGCAGACAAGCAGTTGCAAGTTGACCAAAGTATTGTGTGATTATTTTGCCATGAATGCGCAAACAAGCTGAGCACACACACACGCCACCTTCCACCGACGTACTTATGTAACTGCATAATGCTAGTAGCCAAGATGCAACAATAACAAACACCGCAGCTGTCACAAGGTACGAACTACTTTTCGGTAAGCGCTTGCGGTTTTGTCACATAATTCTAGACCGGCCATAGAACAGTGTGCTGATGTGTACCCAGTAATTAAAATGTCAAGCCGGCTGTCCAACGTACTGCGCGCACTGAATGGTGAGAGGGCAAACAAAAACACACTTCAACTTAAGCTAAGCAGCCAGCTCGCATGCCACACACACACACACACACGCACAAAAATGCACACGAAATTGCCAACATCGCACACGAAAATAGGCGAAACAAAGAAAAAGGAATGAAAAACGAAAATCCAAATGGTGCGGCCTGTGTACTGCTCACGACGCTGCAAGTGCTAATGCGAATTAGATTGCCGCATGCAACATGCGGTAGGTGGAGTTGGAGTAGGTCCAGCCGCAGCGGTACGACCGTCACTCTGTTGTGGGTGGTGTACGCTTGTGCCGCTTCTGCGGAATAATTTCACTTTCATGTGTCGGAATGCAGTTGCACAACTTTTACTGCTTTTGTTTTTGCTGGTGCTTTGTGTGCTGCTGAATTCCAGTTGAGTTGAACGGCTTAGACGGCAGACTTGACACTTCACTTCTCTCGGCAAAATGTGTGGCTGGTCATGCTTGCTTGGAGGAGATACATGACAGCATTAACCCAAATTGATCGCACACACAAACATATATACAATCGCACTCACATAGAAGTATGTGGTGGCGATGGACAGCAGTGCAAAAGACACATATATATGCATACAATAATACTTATACATATGTATATATGAATTAGGGTGTCCGTTAGCTCTCAAGTTGTTCTCTTCTTTTATAGAAAAAGTCTCTGATCCTTGATGTTATAGGATTTCTCCTAAAAATAAGTATCAAAAGTAAGGAAGCACTTTATTTTCAATTTAAATTATATTTATTTTCCCCATATGGTATTTAAGGTAGGCTTTTTCTATATTTTACATTAATTCTGTAAATCTACAACTTCCGAAAATGATTTGCTAATTTAGAATTAATCGCCTTACAGAAAACATTTGGAGATTTTTTCCAAAAACATTTCTTTTGTTTTAAGTTATATGCAGTTACTGTTATACTACAACAAATGCTGTGAGCATTCACACAGTCGTACAGGCATTCTGTGTTGCTCATACGACATGGTGTACTGTGCATGCATAGGTTTAAGCGCTTATAACTTTTAAAGGAATGCATTTATGAAAAATATATTAAAACCTGTTTTGTAGAGCAGTGAATTCTAAATAAGAATATATATTTTTCAAAGTTAAAGATTTTTGAAGATAAAAATTTATTTATAAAACTTATTGCAAAAGATGAAAAAATCACGTATTAAATGTATGGGAAAAAATAAAATGATTTTGGCAATATTTAACTTTAAAATAAGAAAAAAGCTTAACCTTGGCTGCTCCAAAGATATAATACCCTTCGGTGTTTTTTCTATAGCGTTAAAGTGTATAAAAAGATAGTTTTCTTGATTTTGATAGGTCAGTTTATATGACAGCTATATGCTATAGTGATGCGATCTGCACAAAATTTTCGGATATAGTAGCAAGTACTGAGACAATAATCTGTATCAAATTTCGCAAATATATATAGTCAAACAAACTAGTTTTCCATACATGGACTCAAGTTTGACCGATTAGTCTGTATGGCAGCTAACGGAAATATTTTCTGATTTACAAACTTTCCTCTTCCTCCTTTCCTTTTTACAGCACTATCTTTAGTTATCATCTATGCAAAATTTCGTTTAAGATATTCTTCTAATATAGTGGAATTTTCCACACAATCACTGGACTCCGATCGTTCAGTTTGTATGGCAGCTATAAGCTATAGTACTCCGATATCGGCGGTACCGACAAATGAACAGCTTCTTGTGAAAAAAAGAACGTATGCAAAATTTCAGCTCGATATCTCGAAAACTGGGGGAATAGAGCGTGTATATACATAGAAACAAATAGAGGGGTATGACTGCTACTTATCACGCTGATCATTTATATATATAGTATATCTGACGTTACCTTCTTAAAAATTTCGTGACAAACCTAATACACCCTGCTCAGGGCATACGAGTAATAAACAGCTCGTTCATGTTGGATCCCAAGTTTAGGGCAAGAGCTGAATCATCAGAGGACCTTCGGAAAAAAAACAAATCGACGCCGAAAATAATGGACACCCTAATATGCGCACACGTGCATGCATTAAATTTGCACATACACACACACATATACATATGTACAAATATAAAAACTGCAGTTTCAGTTCGGGCTTTTTTGTTGACGATGCCATAGCCTTTTGGTTGCAAGTTTGTTACTTTCCGCTTGAATGATATGCAACTTTTTACTTTACGCTCCGCACCATGTTGGCATGTATTTGTTGTGGCCGTTTTTATATGCCTCATACCGCAATTCAATCGATAACCAAACACACACAAAAATGCCACGTCGAGATCAATACACACGCAGTGTTGCATGGACTAGTAGTTGCAAAATTAAAAATCACTTTGCCGTGGTGAAAAAAGCGGGTGAAAAGCAAAATCGGTTAAGCAAAACTGGTAGAAAAAGCAGTAATTTTTTGTCGGCAATTTACGATATGAAATCCACACGAAAAAGAAAATATAAACGTATATATGTGTATAATGAAAATGCGCTTTTCTGTAGTGCAGTTTCATAAGAAATAAAAATATTGTAAGGCTTTATCCACTTTAAGCCGTGGTGAGGCAAAAAAGCGGCATTCCATATTCATTATACTTATTTATATACATTTAGGTTAGATATCTTATGTTAAATATGTCATATATTCAAAGAACTAGATTCTTCAATTCTTTAACTGAATGAAACAAATTAAGGGTGTGGTTGGCTGGCCAAAGGTAACGAAAGAATACCCAATATGCAAGGAATTCCATAGCTTACCCAAGATGCTGTAAAGTGACATCAATGAATAAAATGAGTAGCGCACTTTGTCTTAGTTAAAGAACGGCAAATCAACAGGTGGTGATGCAACACAGTCAAAGCTATTCAAGTGCCGTGCCGAGAGCCTTACCTGAAAAGCGCACAGAAAGGCACACAGTTTGCAAATATTTGGATGAATGTGCGTAATACATTCAATTAGGTGTGAAGTATGCTCTGTTAAATGCAGAAAAAGTACAGTGTGACCAACTGTCATTATAATGTTTTAAAAATTAGCGTTTAAGGTTCTGCAGTAAACAGAGAGATAATCGTCGCTTTAAAGTGCGCTGAATTGATCTTAATCAAGTGCTTTTATTGAAAACTTTTTCATTTGACAAGATACTTCGCGAAATTTGTCATAGGTTATTTCCTAAGACAATAGTTCAGTCTTCGAAGAAAGTGTTCAGATTGGATGACTATAGCATAGAGCTGTCAAACAAACTGATCAATAAAAGTCAAGCCTTTGCAAGGAAAATTTTTCATTTGACGAGACACATCTTCAATGAATTTGGCATGTATTATTTTCTAAGACAGTGTTTCCCAAAGGGGCGATAACGTCCCCTTGTGGGCGCTGCAGGTGTCAAGGGGGGCGGTTAGAGACCCAGAAAGAAAATGGGGGCGTTGTGTAGAGGCCTGGAGGGTTATTTGTAATTTTATTTAGCTAAAAAAACAAACACATCTTAAATAAATTTGGTATGTAATTGGTTGTCAAAAAAGTCTTGCGGTATTTTTATTGAATGAATTCGTATGGCACCCATACATCGAGCTTCTTAGTGACTCCAATCTTCTTCAAATGGTTTATAACGGTTTGCTGACTACTATGCCGGTATCTTTCGACCAATTCAGAGATTTTATCGCAATTTTCGACGACAGGCCTTCCGGATCGTGGCGCATCTTCGACCACCTCTACACCAGAACGAAAACGCTGAAACCATCGTTGTGCGGTGGAAATGGAAACTGTATCGAGTCCACAAACTGCACAAATTTTATTTGCGGCTTGAGATGCATTTTTGCCTTTATCGTAATAGTACTGTAAAATATGCCGCATTTTCTCTTTATGCTATAACTCACAAACGACTTAAAAGAAACGACAATCAATTAAACACGTGTTAGCGCGTGAAATGAGCTTTCCAAAAAGGTATAGCATGGCCCGATGCGACGAATAAAACTAGAACTACGCGCTAGCGAAAATACCGCAAGACTTTTTTGACAAACTAATATATGTAGTTGTCATACGAACAGCACTATCGGAACCAACTGCTTGTGTGGACAACTTTTTTATTTGACTACTGTAGCATATACATAGCTGTCATACAAAGTGACCAATAAAAATCACTTTCCTATAGGCAATTTTTGTATTTAGTATGAAGCGTATTATTGCTGTGGCGCAACCGAAGTTACTCTTTTTCCCTGTTTAAAAAAAATTCAATTTGGATTTCGCTTGAAGTAAACCGTTCCATTTGCGTTTCGATGTTCGTGTCGCCGTACCATGGCGACAAGGCTACACGAACCATCATATATTGCTGAACAGAAACAGAAATGCTTTTGAATGCAATACAAGCGAAGTCAGCGCTGAAATATTTCACTATTTGTAATTGAAATTATTTGTTTTAAACTTAACTAATGTATGGAAATATTTCTGTAATATTTTTCATGAATGGCCTTTACTCGGCAGTTGTTCGATGCGTTTTTAGCTTTAAGTCATATATTGGATATATTTCTGTCATATACTATATACCATATATCGAAGGGCTAATTGAGTTTTAATTATTAAATAAATTATTTCCAACTACAAACAATTAAGTAAAGCTCACTTGCAAATGTGTATAAATATGCGAGAAAAATCTGCAATGTTCAGGCGAACGCTCTAACGCATAAAAGCAAATGCCGCGCATGGAGTTCGCAGTAGCTGAGTTATGGCAAAGCAAATGAAAGATATTATATATTCATAAAAATTTACCTAGTTAAAATCATGGCAATGTATAAGCAAATGTAACTGATTCTTTTTAAGGATTCAACTGAGAACCTTAGCTGTTAGCTGTTCCACTTATTTCCATATATAGTCAATAAGGGGATATTCTAGTCTAGAAATCAAATTTCAGGAGTTTTTTGGATTTTATTTAAAAAAAAAACCGAAAAATATCTTTACTATTCATTTTTTATAGTATTTTTTTTTATATCTTAAGAATACAGAAAAAAAATTTTATAAAAAAATGTTAAAAATTAAAATAATTAGAGGGGGGGAGAGACAGGTGTAAAAAAAATGGCGCATCTTTGTGACATTGATCCTGACTTTCCTGGTGGTCTGAAAAACAAAATCAAAATAAATTCTTAATCAGTAAGGATGCTGTTATAGTCCCTACCTCAGGGAACACGAAAAAAATTTTTTGAAAAATAACGACTACCTGAAAATTAAAACCATTTTTACGCTTTTTTTGAAATTCCTAAATTTTTTTTAAATATTAAAAACAAAAATTTTGACACGATGCTGATAGGAACGACAGAGGATTATATAAAGAAGGTTCACACAAATTTTCAAGTAAATCGATTGTATAGAACTAGAGATAATGCCGGTACCGTGTGGAAAAAAGTAGTTTCGAAAAACACGCGTTTAAAAAAGTGAGTCAAACCGAACTGGGCTAGGTATTGCGTCACTAAATTAACTGTAGCTCTTAAAATAATTTTAATTTTTAAAAATCCTTTGAAGGATATGTTCATAAGGGTCTAAACTTTAAATATATATCGCTTGGCATATGCACAAATACTCATAAAATAGTCAGCAATGTAAACGCCAAACAATAAGCTTTAATAGGCGCCGAGCCAAGTAAAGATAGTACATCTATTATCGCACTTTACACACACATATGTATTGTGCAAACTCTACATAGAAAAGCGTAAAAAGAAAACGCTCCAGTTTAGAAACCTGCCATGCAAACGAGCTTTTTGGTAACTTTTCATGAAGGAATTTTTTTTTCTATTATTTACAAACGTATTCAGTTCATCATTTAGCCATTCAAGCATGACTACACTAGACAACGATATAAATAATTCAACGCTTCATCGCTGACCAGCGGCGCTCAACTTGGCAAGCGAAGCAAAAGTACGAAGACAAAGCAAGAGGAGTGCAATAAAAAATGCACGAATGTGGAAAGAACTTAAGGCCAACAAACATATATGTATGTATGCTTGCCTATAAAGGGTCAATATCTGCTTAGACAAATCAGCAGCAATTTTTTTACCAAACTAGACTAGACTCACTTAAATGATTGACTTGCGTGTGCATAATATTTAAATAAATAAACTCAACTACAGTTGGCAACATAAAGAACATTGTATAGCTAAATCATTATGTGAATAGAACTAGTATTTAATAGAGCAGCTAAAATCACAACCAGAAAACCTTTAATCAACTGAACAATTGTTACTCTAGGCAACTTTATATTAGCATAGAAACATCCCAACAAAGCTACCGAAACTTCGGGAAAGTAGCCAGGTAGGTAAGTAGGAAGAGCGACTGTCTAATGAAATCTTAAGGAGGCGTATTGTAATACCAGCCTCACTCTATTGTGTGAGCCCCGTGCTTCATCAGTACGAAAAGTCTGTGCGATAGTTACGATTCAAATTCTATACAAAGCATTCGCATCTTAGTAGTTTTATAGTATCCTCTTCTTCTACTCCCTTACAGCTTCTTCAAACAGCCATATAGCGTTCTAGTCTGCTGGAATATCTTCTAATTAGACAGTGACCTGTAAGCACTTCTACAAGAGTTCCTATATCATTACTTTTAAATTTTAATAGTCGGGCCGAATGATCCATATTCCATGCACGTCCCGTTTGCCTGGCTGTTGAGCAAGTCAGTTATATTTATGTATAACATGCTTGTCGTTTACATATTCACAAGTAGCCTGAGGCACATCAACTCACTCTTTCCGGAGGCTAATTGAATGTTGGTGTCTGCTCTGGCTGGTTCATCTGCTTCACAATTAGCAGCAATGTCACTATGTGCTGGAGTCCATTGTAGTTTTATTGTTAAAAGTGATGTTAGATCCATTAAGAACATTATTTTACTAACTTTGACGTCATGCTAAGAGACTTTATTAATCTCAAAGCCGAAGTTTTTCTAAACAGGATGATTTTCTTTAAATGCTGTGATCTATGTTTGGAACACACTGCAGGGTTCCGGTAGACGGAATGCGATTTAAGTATCTAATTTTGCTGAAAATACTCCACCTCCCACTCGATTATCAAGTTTGGACCCATTCGTATAGATACTTACATATACCTGCACTCTCGTGCGCTTCGCCTCTTTCGCACTATTATCTGTCAAGCAAGGGAATTTGGGCTCTGAATTTAAATTCAATTTTCAAAAGTCTGTGAAATTTTGAAGATACCGAAACCTATCATAGAATGCCTTCTGTTAATGGTAATTATTACATAGGATTCCCTCAGACTTCCTGCTACAAAACAAGTCTGTTGGCAGTGGGTGTAAATCGACGAGCCCCCAACTATGGGTTTAGCCGTTGCCCTTCCTATTCGGCAAAGCTCGCTTGTTTACTTCAGATGATCAAATTTTTTATGGTTGACAGTAAAGGTCCAAACAAAGAGTTTAGCCGTAAGAAAGTAATTCATATTAGAAGATACACCAGTAAACGGACCAAACTTCCAGCAAACCTTATCTGACAGTCATTTCTGGCTTACCCACCATTTGTGCGGGCTGCCCGCGATTCTATCACGACCGTTTTCGCTTGAGGTTGTCTTAAAGAATCAACCTTTTAACATCAAGAAACTTTCGCTTCACAAACATATCAATTTTGTTGCGGTTTATCTCGCCCCCAGATGGAAATTCGGACCAAAATATTCTACTAAAACACGTGGTGCCCATCGGGCTTCTCTCTTCTTCTTATTATTAAATTAAGCCTGATTGAAATGTTTCCATCCGGCTTTTTCTGCTCGGGCCTCGGCGATTTTCATTATTTTGTCGATACTTTACATCTTTGGCATCAAAATTTCCAGACAAAATCGACGAACACAAAATTGCGTCTTCAACAGCATCAATAATCATAACCTGCAATCAAGTCATAAATTTTTAGCCCTCTGGTTTGCGTTTTCGCTTTATCGATGAAACATTGAAAAAATGTGGCCGATTTTTTCTTGAATGATGTCCATTTTTTGACGCGTGTTCAAACAATACTGAGTCAAGGGATCATGAAACTGTTTGTATATTTTAGTACGAAATCTAACCTTTCTAACGCCGTAATCTAAGATTACTAAAGTCATCTTTAGCAAATATTTTGGATATCTCTTCACAAGAGTTTATCAAGTAATTATTAAAATTAGAGTAACTTTGGCAAACTTACGGAAAAATGTTTCAAAAGCAGCGTTTTCAACATTTAAAATAATCAGACGGTGGACTCTCTTAACTCTTAGTTCTGGAGAATAAGTCCACGTGTTCCAGGATAAATGATTAATGGCTGTTTTCTCAATGTCTGGTTAGCAGACAGTTAAGTTCTGGTAAACAAAAGGTTATTTACTAAAAGACGAAGTTTTGGTTATGTTAACCAGAACTTAACCGGCAGATGGCTGCTAACCAAACATTGGGAAGACGGTAATAAAGCAATCGCATAACTTTTTTCTACAATAATAACTGGTGGCCCCTATTTAACAGACTACATCAACGTACTTAGCAACAAAGGGTTTATATTTTCTTATTTTCATAATGATTGATATTGAATTCCAGAGGTGTGGCATATTTCACCTCCAGTTTAGTTGAAGCGCAAACATTTTTCCCATGCCACTTAACTGCATGCTTCTTACCATTTCAACATTCAGTGAAGTGAAGGTAGTCAACTTTACCATACATAGTATGTATGTATTTCACACCAATTCCCACACTCACACACATTTCAAATGCAAAACTATGCAGAAAATATTTGCTGGGTTTCCAAGACGTCGTTTAATAGAAGCAATGCCGAGAATTTGTCTTAATTTAATTTGGTCGCCAACACGCCTACCGCCCTCAGCTCAATGCCTCAGTGTGTTATTACCATAAAAGTGACATTTATGCATATCTGCTACCACAAATCGTTGAATAAATGAATGATATTAAGCAACAACAAGAACAACAACAATAAAAAAACCAACGGAAGGACTAAGCAAACGAAAGTAACTTATCGAGTGAATATTTTGTGAAAAGCGAAAGGAAGAATTCCAAAGTACTCTGTGGCGTTCACCTAATGGTGTCGATAACAATCAACAGGCTTCCTACCTGCGCGCTGACGAGTCACCGCAAAGTAAAGAAATCACCCAGCGAAGAAGTCAGCTAAGCAAGGCAACGTTGTATATGCGTGCGCGCGTGTGTTAAGGAAACGAGGCAAGTGTTCTTAATGGAGCGCACGTGAAACGGAATGGCGACCCGGTAAACGCGCTTCATTGCGTCAAGTTTGGTGCTTGTCAACTGCAGCGCTTTGGAGCGCATAAATGAACGAATGAGCGGAAAATGAAATGCTGCACGCACACACATTTATCTATGTATATAATCGTGTACACACGCAGCAGTCATTCAGCGGAAAAAGTGAAGGAGCAACGCACGGGCGCGCGCGCCCATTGTAACTAAAGCATTGTGCCAAACTAACCGCCCAGAAGGCTGCGCGCCGGCAGAAAATGTATGTGTCTGTATTGTATGTTGTCGCTTTGGTATAAACTGAGCTCGGTCTGCACTAAAATAAGCAATAGCAAGGACGGTGCTGCGCATCAGGTGGAGAATATGCAAATCAACGTCAACACTGAAACGGCAATTGCGTTAAGGATATGAGCAATAAAGGATTCCAATTGTTTACCGACATGAAATGTCAGCGCAATCAACTCAAACTCAACCGCATTCCGCTAGTGCTGCCGCTATAATGCCACCTGAACTATCAACTGTGACAGCGCGCTATGAAAAGTGTGGCATTACAAACAGCAAAAGCAACAACCACTAGGCCTTAAGCCGCAGTCGCAGCAGATGAGCGGAATATGCCGGTAAACTGAATGTCTAAGCCCGGATGAGCGCCAATGCTATGTACGTACGCGTATGTTTATGTGTATATGTGTGCATGTGTCTATGTGTGTATGTGGACCAGAAGACATTTTGCACAACGTGGCGACTTTTCTCAATATGCTGCGCCTTAGTTTCTCAGGCATTTGCAGCCATCGCACTTGTGCAACGACATAAGGCCTAGGCAAGCCAGCTGCACACGGCGAAGCGCGTCCTTCGAGCCAGACCATAAGAGAGCACGCCTTGTTTGGTGCGAGCAGTGGTGTATGCATAAAAATTCAAAGTGAACTCCCAACGCTCGGCATACCATTATGTTTTGTAAATGCAAATATGCTGGGAACTCTGATGGGATGGCGCTACAAAAACATGGATATCCTAGATTGCGCGCTGCAGCTGCCGATGGGAGTCACAAAAGTGTGCGTAATCATGGCTGTTGCAAAAATAAAAGACAAACTTCACGGCAGCGATCGCAATGCCAGCAACACAAAGAACTTTAAAGCGCTTTTAATGCCGGCTCGCCGTAATAACAGCTGCCAGTGTTCTTTATTTTACTTGCGATTTTTTCTTTTCAATTTGGGTCAAGTAATCTTTAGTTGCAGCAAAACTGCTTTACATGCTGGCGCAACAACAGCCAACTCACCGCTTAATATACATTTTTTCGTAGTTCGACGCTGCGCTACTTACACTTCACTTGTTTCTGCTTTCGTCAGCACACTTCTCGCTGCCGACCTCTGGAAGTGCTTTTACTTTCGTTTTATTACTTCTTCGCTTCGCCTGCCCTTTGTACATTACTTTGCTTTGTCCAGCACGGTTGGCACCTTTAATTAATTTCTTCAAATTGGCTCACGTGTTGGTGAGTTGCCAAGCACGTTGTCGGCAGACCAGTGCTGCGTCAAAGCCGCCAACCGACGAGCCAGCACTGAAGACTCTGTTCAACTTGTAGCACCTGTGCAAAGACAACACCCTGCAAGGCGACGCAGAGTGTGAGTTGTGCCGACCCTTGCCTCAATTTTCACACGACCCGATCGAACTGTAGAGTTGCAGAGAGGTCTGAACTGCGACCTGCTTTTATACGTACGTCCTTTAAGTTTTATTTCTCTTATGGCGTCGGTATTGTGACTAACAGCCACCGCCGTTGCCGATTGTTATTGAATATGGAATACTGATGTACTTGCAGTTTATCGATGGTGAAGACAATCGAATTAAACACTTGAATTTCCGTTCGCACGACTGTCGGATCTAAGTAACCGGAACGGACCCGGAATTTTATCGGATCAAGGACTGCCAACTCGGTACTATGCTTCGAAATTACTTCAGGAACAATAACATTACTACTACAAGAACAAAAGCACTTAAATTAACTGACACAGTTGGTATCTTTTCAATGGGGGCGTTTTTTACGTGGCGGGTCCCAACCCTGTGCAGGGGATATTTCGCCTTCTCACTTTATCACGACTTCGAACGGATGTTCTTAGATTACCCAGAGAATACTTGGTCTAAAACCAAAAGTCTTTAGCTGCTTGAGCCATATGTAAAAGAATCATTTCTGGCCACTTCCAAGTCAATGGCGGTCAGAGAGCTAGACTTCCGCGCACTTCTTCACATGACTCCATCCTCCAAAACCTATTTTCGTTGTATTTTAAAATATTATTCGAATTTTAATGGTTGGTTGGTTGGTTGAAAAGAGCGGCACATGAGCGCCAGACCCCCGGTGGCCGTGCTTAGACGAATATTAGACCCATTATGTCACCTGTTGGTAACCAAATTAAGCTATATACAACAACTGAGTGCATTTGACAAAACAAAAAACTGATTATTTTTCAAGTTGGAGCATTGGAAACCGTTCACCAGACGTAGGTCCACGCCCGGCCTCCGAAACCTTACACTTGGGGTCAGAGAGGTAGAGACTACCAGCATGGTCGAATATCTTGATCTTACGCTGGATTCCACTCTGCGGTGGACCTGACCTCGGTAAAGGCGACTAAAGCACTAATGGTGGAAAGTCGTTTGGCTGGAAAATTCTGGGGCTCAAGCGAAGGATTGTTAGACGATGTTACACCAAGATCGTGCGACAGATAATCACGTATGGGGCGGTGGTCAGGGCCTCAAAAGCTTCGTAGACTTCGGTCGGGCTCCAACTATCGAATCTGCAACGACTTGCATGTATCTGCATGTCGGGTGAAATTCGCACCTGTCCGACGGCAGCACTTGCAGTCATGCTTGAGCTTACACCACATCTAGAAATCGGTGAGGTAGCCAAACATACACTGCTACAAATGGCAGCAGAAGGATGTGCCAAAGATAAAGTAATCTCGTCCTAGCGGATGAAGGAGTTAAGTGGTACTGCAGTATTGGCCTTTCTATTACCAAAAGGGATAACTTCACGAAGAAGTTCAAGGTTACCCTTGGGGTACAGTTTCAGCAGCTCTAAATATGCAATCATCAACCTTAGGCATATTGGTCGCATTTTATATTGGCCGCTCCAAGATGAAGAAGCATTTACACAACATGGGGTCAGTTTCTTGCGTAAATTGTCGTTTCTGCGACAAGGAACCTGAAACATCGGAACACCTGCTAATTGACTGCAAACGTAGGTTTAAGGTACTTGGATCCATATTTCGAAAAAATGCTCAAATCGCTTCGCTAGCACCCAGCAGAATATTGGACTTTATCAATATGCTGAGGCTAGGTGAGTCTTTCTAATTTAGAAGAGAACACAAAAGATCTAAGGTCGTGGTGTATTCCTCATTTATTAATCAATCATTTAGGGGCGGTAGAATATATTCCGTCTCATTCAGGTCAAATCTCAGAACGTCTGCTCAGGAAAGCGCTGATATTGACTGACCACTCTTTTCCACAGGTTTGACTTCCAATGAATTTCTTTTAAGGGATTTTTTGAATGTAGACCATCAAATATTGAACCACTGTCGAGTTCAAAACAAAAAATTGTAACGAAATCATTGTCATAGTCCTTGAAATAATTACCTGTAAATAGTCTAATTTTATCGCAGTCAAAAAATGTTCAATAAGGAAACAACAGTTCCTCAGATTTCTTCAATAACAGTACAACAACAATACCCACACTGTTGACGCAGCGTTTGTTCATCACTACGAAGCTTATTTCGAACAATCCACTGGCTTACCGACGGCTATCTCAACAAAGTCAACGAAGCGCCGCAGCTAAGCCAGCGCCAATGACTAAATCAGCTATCAACACTGTATCGCAAGTGTTACATAACAACATAATTGACTCGTAACCCCTGGCAAAGCATACAACATACAACCAACCGCTTTTATATTTTTTTTCTGCTCGCAAAACATGACCATTCTATCGTCATCTCTCGCTGCAGTTCCTGTCATCTCCATCAACGTGGTATCACCGGATGCATGAGTGCTTCAGCAGTGATTAATTGTGTGCTGCTTTTCTTTTGTCTTCGTGGCGTGCATAAAGCAGCTGGCTCAGTTCCATAACAAGATCGTCACATCATACACTACATCCATACTTTCTTTGCACAATAATCATTACAGTTTTTGCTTCGCTCTTATTGTGTTTAGAGAAACTCGCAACTAAGTACACTTTGCGATTGCATGGCTGTTGGCTGGCTCAATCATGCGCTACCCCGCACTAGCTGCCACACTGATGCCGAGACAAGATACGAGAATGTTGATATGAAAAGTCATATTTCATTTTTTGCCAACTACGAGTGGACAACAAGCCGCCAGCCTTGGTGGCATCATCATTTGTCAAGTTGTAGAGTAGTTAAAATGAGTTTTTCTGCAGCTGCAGCAGACTTTGGCGCAGAATGTTGACAGGACGATGGGCAGGTGCACACACCGGCCAATGGTGCGGCGAAGCGAGCAGAGAGTGAACGTGCAGCGCTAATGCGTCAGCAGGTGAAAGTGATTTTGCGTTTTGCAAACTACTATTAAGGAGTGACAAGGTGGCAGTTAGCAGAGCTCGCCGGGGAGACACAGTCGCTTTTGAACGCTATATTAAAGACTCTGCGCATTATGGCTCGTGCTAGAATAAAAACACTAAAAAGTTAAAGCTTTCAATCTTACTTTTAGTTTTACAGTAATTTTTTTCGCTTAGATTTTAGGATTGTTTCCTTTAATGTCAGCCAATTTAAATACCTTTAAATACCGTCAAATATAGTAAATAATAATGAAAAAACTGTAAACTAAAAATTTTATTTAAGAGAATGTTTATGCAGATTTTAAGAACACATAGGAAACTTGATGAACAAGAAATTACAAAGAAACCCCTGGGTCACTTCCAAGATATGAAAGTACCATGATGGCAGGGCTTCAGCAAATTATGAGCTGTGCTGATGAACGATCGTCAACTCTCCATAAAGAAACAGAGTCCTTTGTGAGACAGGTGTGGAAAGGAGCCAGCTTGGGCGCCGTGGACAAAGTGGATCTTTCACTAAGCCCCTAAACATAGGTCCGGATTAAGGCAGAACCTTCTTTCGCAGCAGAAGTTGAGGAGATTATGAATAATTGTAATGACTCTAGCGAGTTAACGGCAAAAGATAACGGAAAACTCTTATCGACATGCGCTGATACTGCTAAATACGGAGTCACCCGGTTCTCTGAAGGTGTACAAAGTTCCACAAGTTATGCCTTCGAGAAGGTAGCATTAAGTATCCTCCTTACGGAGGCCAGTGTGGAGGCCAGTGTGGAGGCCTCTCAACCGTCTAGTGCGGTAGAGGAGAAGGACAACGGCGACCTAGGGGTCATAGAGGTAGATCCGCTCCTATCAGATCTAGCCAGCAATGAAGCGAGGTCATAAATTGACGAATCCGTCTTCTGTTTGGAAAAGGAGCTGTATACTATAGAGCATAGCGCTGCTAACAGCACTCTCTAAAGAGGAGCCTGGAAAATGAAGTTTCTTCAGGTTACTCTTCAACACGTAAAGGTGGCATTCGCAAACCTTTTGCTATATCTGGCACGAGACGGATCGATGCTGTTCTGATTCCGGCTGAGCAGTTATGAAATTTTGGGTTTGAGGACAAAAAGTCAGCGATACAGATAGAACGAGAGCTTGCTTGGCTGGGGCGGAATGAACTAAAAGTTTTTCTCTTGACTAATTTCAGGGACGGTAACATTGACAGGACCGAAGGAGTAGGTTTCTGGCTGATCTCGCCTTACATATCCCTTAAGGATGAGGTGAGGAGGTGTTTCCACTGTTGCAAATGGCAGAGGAAACAGTGTCATCATTGGTTCTGTGGCAAAACTCGCGGCATATAATCTAGGAAATTTCGGACACAAACCTGAGAAGTAAGCCACATTTCGAACATATTATAGATGAAGATCTGTTTGTATGTAACACACCCATTTTTGTCAAGGCAGTCAGAGAGGAGGTTCCCGACCTCACTCTAGCCACTGTAGAGTTCTAGAGGACCACTCGTTCTCTGCCCACAGCTACATCGCGTTTAGTCTGGTGCAGCGCGCACATCTATGAGAAGCTAGAGAAATTTTAAATAAAGAAACTGGAATCCACATTGCAGAAAGCTCTGAATAATCCTTCCAGGCGCGCCATGGAAGAGTTCTTTGCTTCTTCCTTCGTCCTTCCTGACGCGGTGGATAAGTGCTTAACGTCTTCAGCACTGCCTGCAAAACTTTGTTAGATAGCTTTTGTCCAACAATATTACCAAGCGATAGAGAGATACACTACTGCTGGATATTGGAACTCTCAGAAATCGGAGCCTCTTATATAAATATAAATACAAATCGCCATTAGAATGGTTTTAGAATCAAACATTTTCTTCATTCCTTTTTAGTTTGAAACGAAATCCATATTTGCTTTATGTCCGTAATGAATTTATTGAGCAATTTCTAAATGAAAATAGAACTTATTAAATGTTGCTCATACGCACTGTCATTCCCCTTTGCTGGGCTGTGTGAGTACGCCAGATTGCAGTCGATTAACATGCTATGTAACCTTAAAGCGTTATGCTATGTCATTTGCATGTAGTGGTGATTATATGTACATATATACATATATGCCTACTACTTGTCGCCAGACTATATGCCATTGACTACATAACAATGTCGCGACGGCTTAAAAACACTACAAGTATGTGGCGGCAGCGAAAAGCGCAAATGTAAGTATGCCATTAAAAAGCACTCGCTAAATGTAAATAAGCGCTTGTGCCTGCTTATCAACGCAAACCCATTGCAATTTGCATGCACACGAATACAAAAGATGTCGCTATGCAAATGGAGGTATCCATGCGCGAAATGTCGTCGTGTGCGACTTCACATGTGCCGCGGCATGCATATTTATATATGCGCATATGATTGTGCACAAGGCATAAAAGCAAATGGGAAGAACACACTGTAAGCAATACAGCTGTGGCAGCAGCGGTGCATAAGAAAAGTGCACACACACAACAACACCAACGTTTTTGCCGGCTGAGCTGCTGCGCTCTGTATTCTAAAACTCTAAAACCACTTCACTCAGGCACCGTACATACGAATGCACAGCGAATGGTGAACGCTAAAAGTGCGGGCGTACACAGCCCTGCGTGTGTTTGTGCGTGCACAGGTTTCGACTAATTGCAGCTGGTAACGCCGACGGCAGCGATGCTGAGCTGTGTGGCAGCAACAAAGCGCCAATCACAAATTGCCACTGCAGATAACATACACGCCAGCAGGTGCTAACAATCTACATGTTGCATGCAACAATACACTGAACAGCCAAATGCCAAGCAGTGAATGCGACCAAAAGCAAAAACGCAGAAAAGCGAAAAGCAGCAAAACAACAAAGCCGAAAGTCTGCTAAACCACAACGAAGATTGCAAAATAACAGAGACGCCAAGCGAAGGCATGGAATTAGCTGCAACAACAATGGCGCGCATTCACCATTACTGCGCTTAGTGATGTGAACGCGAAAATTTGCATGCGAATGTTAGTAATTTGCGAAAAGCGCGCTTTGCCTCGCTGAATTTGGAGCGCAAAAAGTGAAAAGACTGCGACGTGAGCGAATGCAGCATGTAAATATTTAGCGGTGGCGCATTTAATGTTGCACTACAAATGCGATGTGTTTTTGTGCCAGAAACATAGAGAGCTCATAGTTAAAAATTAAAGATAGTTACATTTAAATTTCATATATTTCACAAGAAAAGTCAGCTGAGCCATTTTACAATTAAAAGCTGAAGAACTTCTGCAGCGCACTTAATATTGCGCCAAGCTTGATTCTCCAAATGCCAGCTCTGAATGGGCAAATATATTTCAAAGCACATACATATGTACGCTAAAGCACAATATTCCAAAGACATATAGTAAAAAAAACAAAAATGAAGCAAAGCCTAAACCCTCATATGTACCAAGAAGTATTTACTTAAAACCCTTCTCCCTTCTACTGCTGACTTAACATGTATACGCGTGCACAGCGCGAAATAGAGAAATTTGCTTCATAATGGGCACAAGTTGAGTAATTTCGATCCAGCAGTTGTCTTTGCTGAAAATTGTCCTGAATTCACCCAAATCAGCATTTTCCTACATAGATATGGTGGCGCCTTCTCCATAGCTCACTAAACCCCAGCAACTTTTGTTGGCGCTGACATGTACATACGTGGCTCTGCCCTTGCCCTTAGCATATGTTTTATCATCATACATAAAAGTCACTCTAATATTTACATACCTCTGTAGGAATGTGTGCCGCACGGAAAACAGTTTGTTTGCACTGACTGGCTGTTTCATTGGCCTTCATACATACAAGTACATAAGTATGTTGAACTGAGTATAAATCTTGCGGTGTAAACAATTAGTTACACTCTAACTTCTTACTAATACGACTATAACTAGTCATAAACTAGTATCCTCTCTGACTAAGGTTTAGGATTTTTCGGACTAGTTCTCATATACAGAAGTTCTGGTTGTAGACCACTTCTTTTTCGAAAAGTGCTATTGTATAGTCCGGTACTTTTCGGACTAGTTCTGGTTGGAAACTAATATTTTAAAGTTCAGTAAATTTCCAGTAAAATATCTCTAGTTATAAAGTAGTATATTCTCTAACTGAAGCCTGGTATTTTTCAGCTAGTACTGAGCTATAGATGGTGTTTTTTTTTTTTTTTTTTTTTTTTTTTTGTTTTTTTAATATGTTATATTTTTATATTTTTGACATCTATTTGCAGTAATATATCGCTTTATATTCTGGTACACAGCTGATAGCCTCTAAAACTAGCGCTGCATGTTTCAGGTTGTACACATGTTATTAACATTGTATAAGCTTTTATAAAAAAAAAAAAATATATATATATACTGGTATTCTCTCTTGGTAGGGTCTGTTGCTTTTCCGACTAGTCCTTGTAGCAAATTAATAGTTTTTCGGCAAGTGCACTTTCAGTAAAACATTTCTACTTAAAAAAACAATATCTTTTTTGGTTGGTGTTTCGTACTTTTCGAACTAGTTCTGATTGTAAACTAATACTTTATCGACAAGTGCAATTTTATTAAAACATCTCTAGTAATAAACTAGTCTCCTCTCAGACTGAAGTCTGCAATTTTTCCGCTGGTGTTCAGCTACAGAAGTTCTGGTAGAAACCTCCCTATAAAATAGTATCCTCTCTGAGTAGAGTCTAGTACTTTTTTGGATTAGTTCTGGTAGTAAACCAAATTTTTTTTTTTTTTTGACAAGCCCAGTTTCAATAAAACATCGCTAGTATCCATTCTGAGTGGTGTCTGGAATTTTTCGTACTAGTCCTTTGTATACTTTTTCGACAAGTTCAATTTTAGTTAGACATCTGTTGTTAAAAAACAGTATCCTTTCTGACCGGTATTGGGTACTTTTCGGACCAGTACTCAGCTACAGGAGTTCTAATCGTAAACTACTACTTACAGTATAATTTCTAACTTGGAAAATCAATTTCAATCCAAATTTTTTCTCCAAAATAAGTTGAGGACCCAAATAAGAGTATATGCGGCATTGTGGTTGTGTTACTCACAGACACTGTGGTAGTAAGACCTAAGACTAGAAGCCGTAATCGCTACAATTTTAATTAGAGCCGGCTTAAAAGTTGTCTTACTAAGCTTTACTGTCAACCTGGACAACTTCAGTCAAATCAAACACCTAAAGCACTGTCCACAACAAAACTAAAGGTCTGGCAAACAAGTGTTTCGTTACACATTTATTTAACGCTGGGTGCACCCACTAAACGTGACGTTCGAATAGCGAAGTGCCTTTTTGCCGTTATATTCATCAGCTGTTGCTACGCTTGTGTGCCGGACAGAGTGACAGTGCGTCGTTGTCTGCTGCCCGGTATTCTGCTATTTTTTTTTTTTTTTTTTTTTTTTTGGTTCTGCTGTGGAGGAAATGAAATGCACGAAATTAGGACAATTTTTCATTTTTACCAAACACAAATGAAAGCGAACGCTTGTTAAAGTGCCGGAAGTGAAGGCGGCTGCAAAACTAGCCGTCGAGCACGGAGCAAAAGTGGGAACTGACAAATTTTCGCAAAGCATTTTACAAGTCTACAAGAACACTAACACATTTACAAATTCACATACGTGCATGAATGAGCACATATGTATATCTTCACGTGCGGTCTCACAAATACAAATTTCTGGCAGTCAAATGTACAAAGTGGATTTCTCAAAAACACAAATAAGCTCTTCCGCATAATGGAAATGTCAAGGCACATACAATATTTAAAAAATACAATTTTCACAAGCATATTTGTAGGCACAAATTCGCTAAAATTCCACACAGCTGAACTCATACATATGTATGTAAATTGGCACGTCGCTACAGTGAAATTCCCTTATTAGTTAGAAGTATTAGAATTTCGTAGAATTTAGTTATTTAAGCCGCGGAAACCGAGCAGTCAAATACGCATGAAGTGAGTGAAAGTGAAATGGAAAGATATACAGAGATATGCAGTGAGGTCGTAATAATAATTCCTGGAATAACAGATGAAATTTTGATAGTGACGAATTCACGAGAACTAAATCAAAACGAAACTATGTGGCTACATAACACACCTTTTTCCTAATGCTACTAGTTCAAGCGCATTCCTTTCGCGGAAACTCTTCGGCAAGCTTTAAACTTATACTATTTGATCATCGTTAATAATTGGTAATATGAGCGCAGCAATTCCAACAAATGCTGAAACCAAGCACATCACATGGTGAAGCATGAACAGATGTGGATTTGCAATTTGTAGAAGTCATCAAAGCCAATTAAATTATGTTGCAAAGCAAATGTGATTGTTTTTCAGTTGAATGGCGAGGAATTGTGGGGAAAATCATTAATATTTGCTAATTAGAGCCTTATCTCAATTTAACTGTTAATTTGTGTTAATTTGACGTCAATTCGAGCTACCAAGCGTAGTCATCTGATCTCTCCAACGGAGTGGAGGTCTTCCACTACCTATGCTTCCACGAGCGAGTATTGAGTCGAATATCTCCCAACTGGAGTAATTTCATTCATCCGAACAGCATGACCTAGCCAGCGCAGCTGTTGTTTCTTGATTCGTTGAATTATGTCAATGTTGCCGTATATCTCGTACAGCTCATTGTTCTGTCTACTGCGATATTCGCCTTTGCCATTGCGCAAAAGACCATAAATCGTCCGCAAAATCTTTCTCTCGAACACTGCTTAAGCCGACTCATCAGACGATGGCATTGTCCATGGCTCCGTATCATACAGGAGAACAGGAATGATGTTTGACTTGTAGAGCTTGGCCTTTGTTCCTTGAGAGAGGTCTTTAGTTCTCAATTGCCTACTCATTCCGAAGTAGCACCTGTTGGCAAGAATTATTCTGCGTTGGATTTCGGGGCTAACGTCGTTGTTGTTGTTGCTACTGTTTCCAAGATAATTAGCTACGATATCAAAGTTATGACATTCAACAGTGACTTGTGAGCCAAGTCGCAAATCCGATGCCAGTCCGCCCTGTCATTACCACTGCAATATTTCTAAGCTCCCTCTTACCCAGCAGCAAAAGCTTTTTGGTTTGCCTACCATCAACACTAATCTAAAATAACTGTGTGTTCCAAGACCTGATATATTCCTATAAGGCACATCGTTTCAAATAACCCTTGAAGCAGTTGAATGGCCTAGAGTAAGTAGCTTAGCGGAATTGTGTCTCCAGCTGCACCCGAGCGTGCCAATTCATCTGAGTTTTCATTTCCTTCATTACCGCGTACCCAGCTGATATTAACCGGGTTATCTACTGACAGTCTCGTTTTTGCATAACTTGCATTACATAACGCAGTGATAATTGGAATTGGCGCTACAGATAGCCTTAATTGCTGCTTGGCTATCTAGTAAAAGGTTAATGAACTTGCCAGTTAGAGCAGAAGTTCACTAAGCATTTTCTGTTTTGCTCATTGAGAGACTGAATTGTAGTCATTTAGTTTGAAGATATTTTCTGTGCATGGATTACTACGGATGACGTCTGTTTCTGTTCCTGTGACCCTTTGATCTGTCGGTGAATGTGTAGATATCATGATTGGCACTGTCGACCACAGAATCATTGATTCATTTTTCTCTATTGAATTGAATGGAAATATTGTGTATACTTTCTCATGGCGAGTTTTTGGTCGCATTGCCAACTATCCCGATTTCATTAAGTTGTAATTATGCCAAGTCTGACTACAATGGCCTAAAATTTTAAGTGCCAAACTTAAAGGACTTTAAATTCCTGTTCTCAGTATGTTCTCTCCAGCTTAGTTTTCCTATCTACGATAACTCCGAGACATTTGACAGAGCTCGAGAGTGCAATAGTTTCAGCCCTTAAAGAGAGAAGATTGAGTTTCGAAATTTCAGTCCTTCTTATGAAAAGACATAGAACTGTTTTCTCCACACTGACAGTTAGGCCATGACTCTCTGTTCAAACTGGGGTAGATCTCAAGGCCTCATTCTCTGGTATGGGGTAGGCATTAAAATACATAGCCGAATTGTTCCAAATCGGTCTCTCCGATAAACGAGCAACTTCTTCGTTCAAAAATTTAGATCGATTTCTCAAAGGCTCTGGAACTAGCTCGCGCTTGAAACAGATGACCATTTTAAATTGACATTGATTTATACATATATTTTATGGTAGTTTCCGGCTGGGTGTTGCAATTTTTGTGGCAAACTTCATATATACTGTTCAGGGTATAAAAATTCAATTATTCTTACTCAAATGACCTGTCATTTTTTTAAAAGAAAATAACTTTTGTTGAAAGCTAAGAGAATGTCAAATAGCTTGACAACCAATCTTGGTTTACAAACTAGAATGCATGTGACCTCGAGTGTTAAATACAGAAAATCTTTTTGTGGACTAACAAAATGAACCAAATAAAGAAATTTGCCAGTTCTTATACATTATATATATACATATATATGTATTTATAAATATGTGTGTCATATTTTCGACCAAAAGAAAGTCATATCCTTGCATAAGCGTTGGAGTTTGCATTGAAAATCTGTGAAGCACAGTTGAATTAGCCAATATATAGAACATGGATTTTTGCACACTCACACATAAATTTTTGATTAGTTTTGTCTTATTCAAGCAGCGCTAGGTATTGAATAGCAAATGAAATTCAAATTCTAAGAAATATGTTTAATAAAGCTTTCGCCTGAGTTAATAAAATACGTTTCAAGGTATTTCAATTAATTGAAAACTTAGTGAAAATTTTCAGGACTGTGTACACTGGTGATCACATAAAATGAACAGACAATTTTTTAGTTGAACACTTAGAATTTATGGTAAGGCTGAAAATGGACTGCGAGCATACATTGCAAGAAGCGTGTCAAAAACATTATTATTGGACTGTATTCCTTTTGCAGAGGAGCAGTTTCAGTCGAACTTGTGGGGATCAGTATTTATATAAAGTTAATTTGGCTGATGCAATGAAACCATTCGCAGAGGATTTTATGTAATGTTAAAAATATGTTTTTCACCGAAAAAAAATATGCTTGGGGATTAACCCAAAGCACGGACTCAAGAGCAGATTTTAGCAGTTTGTCTGCCTAAAAGAGGTTGCTTTAGTCCAAAGTCTATTCGACTAAAAATCTTTTTTTTTAGTTGGAAAAAAATTTTCAGTGTTCAGATGGCTAGAAGCTTGTAATCTGGTCATTTGAATCAAAATTTAATTATTTTCAAGCAGTTGGCTAACAATATTGCTGACATTGCCATTGGGGAACCATGTTATACAAATAGCGAAGTATGATGGAAAAGCCGTCATGGTATGAGGTTGCTTCTCATTCTGTAGGCAAGTAGTATCTCTACAAAATTCTATGGAATAATGAGGAAAGAAAACTATCTACACATTTTGCAGATTTTCTCGATTTTTTGGAAAAGAGTGTTTGTCGCAAAGAGGAAGTCATATTTCAACAGGATGACCCAAAACAAAAATCCAAATTATTGAGGTAATAGCTTGCGAACTAAATTTCTTATTGATGCAGTGGCCAGAGTGAGTGAGAATTTGTAGTCAATCGTCGAATGAAGGTTAGGGTAACACCGATCAACCCCAAAGAATCTGGAGGAGTTTTGGCAAAGGGGTACAGCGATAATGACATAACATTCCAAGTGAATTTAAACAGAATCAGATCGCACGTATGCCAAACCTTGTACAAGGTATTTTGTGTATTGAAGGGTTATGGATTAATACTGGAAATTACTACTATTTTTCGGTCGACGATTGAGGAATTTCGTACGAATACCGAACGTGAAAATTCAGCAGATTTATGCTTGAAGGCTGTCGGAAATTGGGTTCAGCGTTATTGAAAACCCCGTATTATACCCATTCATGCTGTAAGAAATGCAAGTGCGAAAGGCTTCACAGCAGGAGAAATTAGCGTTTTCCCATTTTTCTGTAAGTCCGTGAAGTGAAGAATTGCACTTTTTTTAAGTAAAAAAAAATGAAATTTTCCATTTAAAAAATACGTCAAAGTTTCAAAATCAAAAGCAGTGTCTCTCAATATATGATCACCAATGTAGTGGTTATATTAATATTTACTACATATCGTCAGCTAAAATGCAAAATAAAGGCATCATCAAGAAAACCGAAATTGTGTTTTTTATTGCTTACGATTCCATATATCATGATACATTTATGTAGCACAAAGTTTTCAGCTACCGTTGACAGATATAACCAATATATAACCACTTCATAACCAATATATAACTATTTTATAACTCATATATAACCATTTTATAACTCATGTATAACCATTTTATAATCTGAACTCTAATTTTATATAAATTTGAGTGGTTTCTGTTATATCGCTTTTCCTTCGCATGTAAACTTATGTAATATGATGTTACGTTAATTTGCATTTTAGGCGACGATTTACACTATACATTTATCTATCTTGCAAACTCGTAATTCTTGCGAAAACGTATTTTGAAAACCACAATGAATATAGTTTATTATTTGGTTGAGTTGAGCTTTTCAATAGGCTAAAGTTGCATTCAATAGAACTATTGAACAAAATTCGTAAAATTTCTTTCCAGACATTAAGAAGAATTTCCATTCGGGTTAACTGTTCATTGCAACATAATTGGAAACTCGAAACCGCATGTAAAAGGTAATACAATAAATGTGAAAAATAATTAAAAATAACGTACTCTTCATAATTGCCAGCAATTCTATAAGCCAACCGAAGCAATATGCAATTAGACAATATTCGAAATTTATTTGACTTAATAATAAACTCTCAGTTAGACGGAAATTTAATAAAACACAGAATATAAAAGAGCTTTTTAATTGAAATCAGCACAAAATAAATAATCAATTGAACTGCGTAGAACATGACTGTCCTCCCCCGGCAATAACTCAATGGTGCAGATAGAGCAGCAGCACCCCTGACCAAAAATTTTTGTAGAGTTGCAAACGCAGCAAAGTATTATATAAGAAAAAGCGGGCGTATACCTGCTCCCAACACCACGCTAACACTCACAAGGCATGGCAACGAATGGGCTTACTTACTACTTAAGTGTATGTAAGCTTGTCTGTTTGTGTAAGGTCTTTAACTGTATTTATTAGCCTTACACCGGCGGTGTGACCTCAGCAACCATAAACGCCTCCACATGCGCCATTTGACCGAACTTTAGCCAATGAATTATTGGCAATTTATCAATTCGACCAACAAGAGTGTCCTGCTTGCTACAATGCCAAGACCAAGCCGACGCCACCGCTACCACAGATAAATAGGCCAAACTACATGCATATTTATATGTTGGCGTAAACAACTGCATATTTAGTCAACTAAGTAATTGAGTGAATTTTATAGCCGTTTTGAGACTGTGACTTGGTCAACGAAAGTGAAACTGTGGCGTTAATGCAGTAAAAAAAAAAAATAAATAAATAATAAAGTAGGGCTAATAAGTGCCGTTAGTCTTGCAGCTGTTTGTTTCGAATAAATTTAATACAAATAGTTCCCCGCATCATCTTAATATCATGAATTCCCGCTGACCGCATTCATAACCAAAATAAATATAATTTTCGGTAATACATAAAAATTCGTTTTCTTTTTGGAAGAGAGATGGTGAAAAGCTCTAAGTTACAAAATATTTTTTAGTTGCCATATTCAATTTTTCCTTCAATTTAGTGACTCCTCTAAAGATTTTATTTATAATGACTTAATATATCGTTTAAGGGGGGAGCCTGCTTTAGAAGCTTCGAAAAATCGATTTTTTTTTTTGTTTTCTTAAATCTGTTCAAAAATTATCTAAGAAAATTTCCCCAAAGTTAAACAAGTTAAACAAGTTATAAATGGGAATTGTCGAAGCTAGAAGGGAAATAGTGATCGAGCGTCTAGCAGATATATGAGCGCTGGGGCAAAAAGCGAAAATTTTGAAGCGGGATTTCTCGGTTTTTCATTTTGACGATTTTTCTGAATTGGCGGGCAGAATAAAAAAAAAACTAAACATCGTATGGAATTGGGGCAAAGTTTGTTATCTTTGGCTTAAAATTATCTTCTATTTAATCCAAAAGTTAAGTTTAAACATATTTTTAAACAACTTGAATTAAAATCTTTATTGTCAAAAAACACTTTTTTCAATTTTTAAAAAAATTATAGAATTTTACACTTTTATTTTTGAAATTTTCTTAGTTTAACTAGAAGATACGTTATTAACAAATATGAATCTCTTTGAGTTTTTTGTTTCCGATAGAAATTGCGACCTGCATCCTGCCCGCCGTCCGACGAATGCACATGCGAGATGCATCAGGCATTTGCTTTCCCTCCCAACAGAATTCTCAAAAAAATCGATTTTTTAAGCCTCTAAAGCAAGCTCCCCCCTTGACTAATACAAAAGAAAACACGTAAGGAGGAGCTTCTTCAATGGATAAATTTTACTCTAAAAAAATACGAAAAATATCAACCAAAACTATTCTAACCAATATTCTCTCTTGAAGAAAATAAAACAAACCTACTGCAAGTGGGGTTTTCATGATTTTAGAATATTTTATACCAACGCAGCTTATAATACCCAGAAGGAAACATCGGAGACCCTATAAAGTACGTATATATATGGGATATTCCATACCAAATCGACCACTTTTGAACCCGACCCCTTTAGATTTTGCTGAAACTTATCCATCCTTTTCTACCCTTTGAAAAACATTTTTGAGAATTTTTTCAAAATTTTTTGTCCAACTTCAAAAAAGTTATGAATTTTGCTATATTTTGCTAAAAAATGGCTTTTTTATTTTCAAATAGCCATAACTTTTGTAGAAATTGACTTTTGGGGACCTTTTTTTTAATTTTTGTTTTTGAATGAACTTTTCGAAAATATACACAAAAAAAATTTAACACGATCAACTATATAAAATAATCGGTTTTTTAAGCAAAATCGTAATTTTTTTTTTGGAGGTTCGCCATTTTTTTCCTTAAAAAAACTTCAATTAGTTTGACAACTATCCCTGTTAATCCCGGAATGGGCCGATTTTTTTTATTTATTTAAAAAAATAAAATAAAAACATTAAAAAAATTAAAAAAAAAATTTTCCGTAAACTTTATTTCTATCATATAAAAAATATAATTTAACGATTTTATGATTTCACAGAAACAATACAAAAAATTACTATTTTAACAAAAATAGTTGTTTGTATTTAAACGCCAGAGAAAAATTAATAATTAATGGAAAAAGTATCTCTACATGGATCACTTATTAATTACGATTTTTAAGCCATTCTGAAATGTAAATTCTTTCACTAAAAACGGCATTTTTTTCGAAATATGCCATTTTGGCAAAAATCAATATTTTGGCTGGTGCTTTGATTAGTACATTGATAATTACCTGTATTCAGCTACTATTAATTATATTTTTAGTTTTTGGGTTTGAGTTAATTTTAAGTAAAAAAATCTTCTTAAATATATTTTTTAAAAATTAATCGAAATTTGTTTCTCACCGCTAATATTTTTTTTTTATTAACAGTTTAAGGGTGAAAATTTGCTCAAAACTCAATTTTTCTTTTTTTGGAAAACGATATTTTGTCAAAAAAATTTTCTTTTCCTATTAATTCGATTTTGATTACTAGATTTTACATTATTTTAACGAAATCTGTTTGGTTTTTTAATTACAGAGGATACAGTTCAGAGATATAGTGGTCATAACACAATGTCTTTTTTGAGAGAAGCTCCTGGATGTCAGCTGTAGTTAGTTTCCAAATAAAGATTTTTGATTTTTACTAATACTATGTCTTAAAACACAGTTAGAAGATACCGTTACATATACTTTTGGATCAATAAATTTTTCTCAGAAAAATTCGCTTTTTCGGCCTTCTAACTGTATTTAACCCTTAAGGGGCTGTACCAGTGTCACACTTTCAAAAATAAAAAAAAAATAAAAAAAAATTTTATTTGCTTTTTCGATAGCTTACATTTTGATAAATATCCTGTGAAATCGGGAAGGTCGTATCTTGAATAGTTTTTGGATGGCAGCGTTCTAAAGAGCGACCGCTCGAAGGTGCAAACATATATACACAGTATAAGTGAAACTTTAAACGCGTTTTTCTCGAAACAATATTTTTCAAAATTGACCGATCAACTTCAAATTAAAACTAAGTATTTTTGAAAACATTTGCCATACAATGAACTACGATATTTTTGATTGGTTGAAAATTGTCAATTTGGCATTAGAAAAAAAACTAACATTTTTTACTTAAAAAACGATTTTTTTCAAAATTACGCCATTTTGTTAATTTTCGATATTTTTCAAAGATCGTAGTTCATTGTATAGGAAATATCTTTGAGTTTAATAGACTTCTCAAAAAAAAATTTTTTTTTTTCAGGTACTCATTTGGCCGGAATCATGCCAGCAGTTGGGGCACTTCTTTTTGGCCTCACCGAAGACAGCCCATAACTCCGTTATTTTTCAACATTTTTGTAAAACAAAATATCCTAAAATTTGGCTGAAAATATACATTATTACGTCCAAAGAAGTGCAAAATGTTCAATTGCGTACTTTCACTTAAATAAAATCACGAAAATCGCCTAATTTTTCATGCGTCACACTGGAGCTATACCAGCTAGCATCGCATTGCTAATACTGGACATAAGTTCAGTACGGACTAATGCAGCTCTTGTTCGTTTCTTCAGCTAACTACAATTATATTTTAACGAGAATGAAGTTAGTACGAGGGAGAAGCATTTGATGCCACTTTTATTTCGTACTCGAAGTGCTCGAGTGTACTGTACCGCTGACTGGCAAGCATTTAGGCACGAAATTTATGAGCGAAGCTTGCTGCAATTACGCGCCGACAATGCGCATTGAAACAGTAAACTATTTAGAAGAATAGCTCGAACAGCATTAGTCGTTTTTAATTAACGCAATTAAAATACTTTACAAACCGTTGCAGAAACAGCAACAACAACTATAAATATTTCAACTATCTTTCAGCCAAAAAGCGGAATGTTAAATTACGCCGCGGCGGCCTGCACCGGCGACCGCATTTAAGCATGCAGAGTGTGTGCGTGTGCGTGTGTGTATGACGGCAAACACTTGAAATCACATTAACAGCAGCGCTGAGCCAATGTATTCGCCATGTAGCGCCAACGCTGGTGGCACGTTGCGCATGTAAATCACATGGAAATGTTGCGAGCCGTAAGCCGCTTGATCCCATGTGTGTGTGTGTGTGGCTGTGTAGGTGTGATTGCGGCTGTCGGTGTGAGTGTGGTTGTCGGTGTTGGTGTGGTGTGTACATGGGCATATTATGGCTGTAATGGCATGTAAACGGTTGCCGCTTTGCTCCTGTTGCCTCCATTGTCATTGTTGTTTTGCTGTTGCCGTTAAACAGTTGCTGCATATTTTATTTTGCTAATTAAAATATGTGCTTACATTAATTGCTCGCCATAATTGTGTTTCATTTTGGTTAACGCTGAGCGTTTCTTATACGCCGCTACACTTCTGCTGGTGTCGCACAACCGTTAGCTGGCAGCTGTTTCAGATTTCAGCCGGCGCCAGCATTGATCATGATAATGGCTACTACTTGCGCTCACTTCGACACACATTTATACTCGCCAGCGCTAACCGCTGATGGCCAGCATTGCCTTCAATGAACGTCACCTGCGGCACTCTTTCAACTGGCGCTGAAACTCCATTGCATTCCGCTTGACAATGACGGCGCGTGGGTGGGCGCACAGCCGCGAGCATTTTGTAGATTCCGGAATTTGCGCATGCCGTTCTGTCATTATCGTTAAGTGACCATTTGTATGCATTTTATGCGGTCCGTTTGTTTACTTTAGCTCAGTACCTGCATGGCTATGCATGTGCGTGTGTATGTGTGCGTAATTTGTTCACTTCGCACAGCTATGAGTTGGAATGAATTTAATTTGCCTAATTAAAATCACGGACCACTAAAGGGCTAACGAACGGAATGCAACGCAATTGAACGAAAGTAAAAATAATGTGGTCGCCAAGGTAGGAATATCGGTGCTGGTAACAATTCGTATTTAGGCGGAGAACAAATAAATTGTGTGCAACGCCGTTGTTTTTAATTATAAGAATACTTGGCATTCTTTAGATTATTATTTTCAATGAATGGTTTAGTAAAAAGAGCAGCCGCAGTCACATATTTCAGAGGAAGTCTCGTGAAGTGCGTCAGACAACTACTATCTTCAAAGGACACGTGTAGTGCATGTAATGAATTAAATTATTTCGAGTTAAGCGCTATCTCCCACGTTGCTGCAAAGACAAGGTCCTCTGGTATAGTAAATCGCAGTCGGTAGATGGGAATAGAGCAATAATAATTTCCTTTCCCAGAAAATGGCGCTAAAATAAATGGCAAAAATTATAACGGATTTTTTCTTCTCAACGCGGTATACAAAATATTTGCGAGACATTTGAGGAGTTGAGTGGTTTATATGTAAGTTAAAACCGTAATTAGACTTGCTAGT
Source organism: Bactrocera zonata (assembly GCA_037783105.1). Taxonomy (NCBI): domain Eukaryota; kingdom Metazoa; phylum Arthropoda; class Insecta; order Diptera; family Tephritidae; genus Bactrocera; species Bactrocera zonata. The sequence goes on from JBAWJQ010004342.1 coordinate 243,354, forward strand.
AAAAGATGAAAATGTTATACGTTTCATCAAAGCGCAGCGAATAAGATGACTCTGCCATGTAAAGAGAATAGACCACAAGCGAGCGCTGAGAAATTTGCAGAGGCCACAGTATTCACCACCAGAGCAAGAAAAGGCTACGCTCAAGATGAATTAACGAACTCGGAAAAGATTTCAAGAAGCTTGGCATACAACATTACCAAAACACTGCAAATATCCGAAATGTCTGGAGATCAATTGGTACAAAGTTTGATGATCATTTGTCAAAAAGAAGTGAGGAATCATATCCGACAGCTGTCTGTTTACGATACGAAAAGTGTCACCATGAAAAATAAATTTAACAAGTTTGCTTGAAATTTTGTATTTTCAATGGACCCAGAGTCCGGAAGTGTTTTGGAAAGTCCACTTTCTCACGCACATAAAGGGTTGCGTGGAACAAGACATTCAGCAAAGGTCGTGTGATCATCGAAACTTGCATCATGCGCGTCGTCCAGCCGTCGTTCCTAATGATGATAACATTGCCGAAAAGCAAATCGTTATGTTGGCAGCAGATAGTTAACAAAAAAATTTCAAAATGTCTTATTTATCGACTCAACACATTCTGGTTAATGTTTTGGGTATGAAGCGTGTCAAAGGCAGACTCGTATGAAAATATCTGTATCGTTTGCAAAAGTGACGTCAAATAGCAGTTGCAAAAGAGATGCTTAACAACTGAAAGGTCTCTACATTCAACAAATGCATCTACATTCATTTAACAACGAAATGTGGGGTTATGAATATGTCGATCATCCCAGCCAAGACATACGAACTTTGCTTTTTATATTTCAGGATTAGAAAACAAATATTAATCTCAGAAAATCGCTTCATAGTTTTTCAAAATATTCCCCATTAAGATCTGCAAACTTTTGCTGCTGCTTTGCTTTTGAATCAATTGTCGAAGCACTTTTGCCACTCTGTTTGAGATGTCTCCAAGACGTGTATTCTGAACACATCAACCGCTTTTTTAGGTAGCGAAAAACATTAGCCTCTTAGTTTTTCTTTTTCCTGCAGGAATAGAAAAAAGTCATTCGTTACAGAGGACGACACATCAAATCGATGTTTTGAGTACTCAAAACTGCAGTTGTTTTAGGCGATATGTGAAAACTCGCATTGTCGTGGTAACGAGTGATCCGTCTTTGGCGGTTAGTTTTCCTGATTTCTTGAAAGACAACTGGCAACCAAATGGTTGTGTACCACTGAGACTTTACTGTTCTGTATTCTTCTACTGGTATGGCTGTGACACATGCAGTTTTTCTAAAAGAACAGGCAACCATTTTCTTGAGAATTCTTCATGCGTGACCGTTTTTTTTTTTTTTGTTTTTTTGGATTAGGCTACTCCGGAAATAGCCATACAATCGACTGCAGTGCTTTCGTGCTCATACCCGTAAATCCATTTCATCATCTGTCACGATGTCATACACGTGTTTTCAGGCACCGTTTTCGAATTTTTTAAATATTTCTCTCTACCAAATTGACAAATTGAAAATTATCGTGAACAATTTGTTTTGACAGTCAAATTTTCATGCAATATTGAATGTAGGCTAGTCCCACTTATGCCCATAGTTGTCTCAATCTCACGATATGTCATATGACGACCGTGCATTATCAGTTTGCGCATAGCAACAATAGTTTCCCGAGCAACAACTGATTTTGGTCGGCCTTTAAGAAATTCATCTTTGAGTAATATACAACCTCGATAACCTGGTCCTTGATGCAGCTTCGTCGTCCAAAATGTAATTAGGTTCATCGATGCACTGTTACTGAGTTAATCCACGTTAAAAGTTGTAAAAAAAAAAACAATACTCGCGTGAACATGATCGCCTCTTAATTCTATTTTTTGGCTGAGATGAATATTTTAAGTTACTGTAAGCAACACATATAGCGCTCACATGTCAAAACATTCTGAAAATGAGTATAACATCAAAAATGTACAATTTTACGATATAGCTGTGAATTTTCAGATTGTACAGGGTCCGGCACTCGAAGTGTAAAAAAAAATTATCAGCGATGAAATTCAAACGTAATAGTGTGATTAATGTGATCGCTTTATATTTAGCTGGAAAATCACAGCCAGCAATTTTACATGAGCTCAAACACCTTGATGTGAAAAAGTTTTTGTTTATCGCACCATCACTCGTTACAATGATACTCTTAGCATCGCAAAACGCCATGGAGGGGGTCTTCAAAAGACTGCAACGTCACGTGAGATGGTTCGGAAAGTGAAGAAGCGACTTGAGCGAAATCCACGACGAAGTGCCAATCAAATGGATAAAGAACTGAAAATATCCGACTGCAGCATCCGACGCATATTGAAAAATGAGCTCAAGGTCAAGCCTTACAAGTTCCAAAAGGCCCATGGTTTAACACTGAAGCAGCAACAAGTAAGACTTGAGAGAGCGAAGCAGTTGCTTCGCTTGACCGAAATCGGTCAAATTCCGAACATTGTGTTTTCTGACGAAAAAATTTTTCCAATTGAGCAATTCGTAAACTCTCAAAACGACAGCGTTTACTTGACTGACCGTTCATACAAGAATCTAAGTCATCGGTTGGCCACCAGGAGGCAGCAACCGCGACAAATAATGGCTTGGGCCGCTGTCATCGCAGATGGGCGCTCTCCCTTTTGTTTTCATCGAGCCTGGCGTCAAAGTAAATGCGAAATATTATCGGGAAAGTGTTCTGGAGGCTGCTTTGAAGCCGTGGGCAAACAAATCTTTGTCCGAAACACCGTCTCACAAATCGCGAGTGAACCAAGAATGACAACGTTCCGAACTTCATTACGACCACACAATGGCTCTCGAATTCACCAGATGCGAATCCAATGGATTATTCTCTTTGGGCCATTTTGGAGAGCAAGGTCCGAAGTAAAAAATACACCAGTCTCGAGATGCTGAAGAAAGCCATTGTCCGTGAGTGGGCCAAAATACCGGCAAGTCACATTCGGGCAGCCTGCGATACGTTTTTTGACCGTCTCGAGGCCATAGTTAAGGCAAAAGGTGGTCATATCGAGCAAAAGTGAATTGGTCCTGAATTTATGATTATTTTTACACACACATTTTGTACTTTAAAATAAGTAAAAATAAATTTCCAAACCGAATTTAAGGTTTTTTAAGTTGGTTACACTTCGAGTGCCGGACCTTGTCACAACAGCATTGTCAAATCTCGAAGCTTAAAATGCAACCTACGTATGACAAGTGTACGAGTATTTAGAATTGGAAATATGAGAAAATGTGGCTGCAGTTTGTTATCGTTCATGTATATGTATTAGTTTTTGTAAAACTATCCAATTATTAGTTTTAGTGTGGTTATCAATCATAATTAAATCATAAAAAATGGCCACATTTTCACCAAGTTATTGCTACTAACAAAAGTTGCAATTTTTTTTTAAAAACGAATTTAGCAGTATTGAAATATGAAATTATTTATTTATTAATTTATTCGCTTTGAATTTATTATTCAATTTAACGAGAAAGTATGTCGTAAAGTATTTACATAGATATTTTGCCAACACTTCACTCATTTATTCTGATTAATGGATGGAATGTGTTCTGATTTTTCAAATTAAACGCAATATAAAAAACTGACTTTTATTGAATTTGCGTGTGAATTTTGTGGTAAACATGAAGAGGTGAAACTCAAATGGCGTTAACATAACTAAAATCCTACATAAACATTTTGCAAAAAAAAAGGAAAACAATAAAAGCTTTCGTTTCGCTTGAAAAATGCGCTTGAAAAACGCGCGTTTCGCGGAAACAGAAGTAACGAGTATTATTTTCAATTAAAACTCGCTGATAAATGCAATTCAATTTCGCGTAATTCAAATATATTCTATAGAAGCGCACAAAGAACGTGTGCGCTGTGTGGATATGTGCGGTTTTTGTCATTAAGCAAATTGATTGCATTGATAATTACAAACACCCGCTTTCATTGAACGTTACGCATACGCCCGCGCGCACAGTATGCCATTGCATACATGTACATATGTACAAACAAATAATCATGTAGATTTGTATGCATAAGCGGCAGCGTGTGTTCGTTAACATGATAAATCTGCGCGTGTGTATTTGTATATGCTTTCCGCTGGTTTGCACCGATTTGCTGCAATTCGCTGCGATTTCTATTGATGGTGAAACCAGGTCGATTAGTTCAGTTTAGTTGAGGTTTCTATACCACATATGCACACATATGTAATCATATAATTATATATACATATATGTTCATGTAGGACACAAAATACATTCCAATTATAAAGCGATCATAGAAGGGAGTAACGGGGAACTAATGACTTTGCCAGCTGTCGTCGTTGCCACATCCCTTGAGTGTAATCAAAATTGCTACATGTTACACCTGATTTGCTTTTGCGGTCCACATGTTGCATATAATATTATTATGGTGTTTAGCATTAACCGCTGTTTGAAGCATTTGACCGAATTTCGTGTCCTCTTTATCGTTGGGTATTTTAACGTCTTCTAAGCGGCTATTAATTTATTTTTATTTTTAAGCGCAATGAAGCAGTCCTTGCGACTTCCTCACTCGAATGCGAGCCGTGAAACCAAAGAACTGCAGTTATGTATTACTCGGCTTGATTACGTACTTTTTTCACCTTTTCCGGAATACAATTTTCACACAGAATGAATACAAAAATAGTAACCAATGGATGATGATTTTACTAATCTCTTTGCCAATTTACACTCAAGGATATTCGACATAACATGCAAATACTTGTAAATCCAACATAGCAGAATTTTGAAAATCAGCAGGAAAATAACAACTTGATGATTGAAATCGTGAAAATAGATCAAAACCAGCTAATAGTCACACCCAACCCCATACATTGTGTTCAAAACTACTAAAAAATAGGGTTAAGTAAATAGTCATTATACCAATAATAATCCCACTTGGGCTGCTAGAGACGCTCGTCCGTTGTGATGCCCAGAACTCCTAAATACGAATCAAAATCTGCAAAGCTCCTAAAGCCAGAAGCAAACTCATTGTACTGAATAATCTGCTCTACTACTCTACTCAATCCAGTTCGCCGATATCATAGAAAGTATGGCAACCGAGATGCTTCAACCTTACTCTGGCGCAAGCTGGACAGTGTAAGTTAAAGTGTTTCCACCTCATCTTTTTCACTACATCTTCGACAAGTAGCGACCTAAAAAATATTTAGCTTCACCACGAGAGTGCCAACCTATCATTACGGCCATGTGAAACTTGCTAGGAACTAGTAGCATCATGAACCTTTGCTATCCACTCTTGGGCAGAAGGCTTTCCAGCCCGTCAAGTGTTAGTTGTTGACCAACCATTACTGAGCTCCCGCAAGGCCCATAAATCAAGCGCCCTAAGGCACGAAAACATTCCGTGCCTTGATCCTACAACTAGTGATGTCATGTACTCCTTGATTGGCTTTGAGTTCACTGTCAGTGCGCTCAAGACCTGTATACGATGTATACATCCCTAAATAGAGCCGCACTTTGATGAAGTACACCTGCCATTTAGAGCTCCAAACAGAAGACTCCCGCTCCAACAATCCTATTGAACTTCGATCCATTCGTAAATAAGCGATTGTGCTTCGTCCATCGTCCACATATCCCTTGGAGGCATGTGCGCAGAGAAAACGCCACTAGAAGGTGGCCTCACAAAGCAGCCAAAGTTATCAGGGATGCAATCGAAGTAGGAAAAGATTTCGGAATGTCCCACTCAGGAATTCTTAATGTGTCCGGCTTTCCGGAGTCTGATAGCAACCTTCGCACTATGCACTTGCCGCTATGTCTTCGGATGCTATGTGTAGGATGGGATTAAATGCCATCGTTGGTGCTGTAGGTAGTACACTGCTGATGGCAATGAGAGTCGCTCTTTGAACACCTTCCAGCTGTTCAGCGAGTACGGCTTCAGCTAGTGCCCTCCACCAGCCATATACCATAAAATAGTATTGCCTTAACAACGGTTCCATAAAGCCAAAGATCTTGGAGAGAGACCCCACTGTTTACCAATAGCTCTTTTACAAGAGTAAAAGACAACAAAAGCCTTTCTAATCCTGTTACCAACTTAAGGTCTAATAAGTTTGAGGCCCAAGTACTTCACCTTTTCGATGGGATGAAGCCGGGCGCGCGCAAATGAGAGTAGATGTGCATCCGGTATTTTATACCTCCAGGTAAATAAAACCTCACCATCACGTTGACGTCCGAGCCAATGACCACGTTAGCTCCGCTTTGTCTAGTCTCTGCCAGAGCTCTTCTTGGTAACTAAGGAGATGGTTTCAACTGGTCGTCATGAGGAATGTAGACCGATATCAACCAGAGTTCTCCGGCTCTCTTGCGGTGATGACATCCTCACTAATGAAATGTGGTAGATGAAAGATATTAAGTTAATTTCTGACCAATAATCAAGCTCTGGTTCTACCTGCGTTGTTAGCCGCCAAACCAGAGTGACTGTTCCTACTTAGCCATGGTTCTTGAATTAAGACAACGTCAGCTCTGTCTCTTCCCAGATGAAGCAAGAGATTGGTGGACGTTGAATGATGGAGATTAATTTAAAGGACCTTCTCCTCCATAGTCTTCCCAAAAATTTGGGTTCGGTAGCGACATACAAGGTTACCGTTGATGCGAAAAACTAAATATTAGGTTGTTAAATATTTCCCTTCCGCTTTTTTGTCTTTTGAATTTCGCGACTACGAGCGTCCAGAATTGGCCAACAGGAAGGGGGTAGTGTTCCACCAAGACAACGCCAGACCACACTTCGTTGATGACTCGTCAGAAGCTATGGGAGCTCGGATGGGAGGTCTTACCGCGTCTACCATATAGCCCGGACATAGATGATTACCACATGTTCCAGTCCATGGCGAACGCTCTTGTTGGTGGGAAGTTGAACTCAATGAGGCTTGTGAAAAGTGGCTGTCCGAGTTCTTCGCAAATTAGGAGAGGGGCTTCTACGAGAGGGGTATTATGAACTAGCCGTCTAAATGGAAACAGATTATCGAACGAAACGGCGCATATTTGAACTAAATCCGATCACTGTAACACTGTTTATAAGGCATTGATTAGAAGCGGAAGAGTATTTGATAAGTCGAAGTTTATCAGGAGTAGAATAATAATTAACTTTCTCAATTTACTAAAATTTAAATTTTAATAAATTTAAAATAACAACCTAACTGCCATTGAAGCAATTAAAGGCATCGAACAACAAAGCAATAATATGCAGTGCTGGAGCAGAACAAAGCTTTGTTAGAGAAGTTAAGACCACAATGCCACTATTTTCTATGATATATATGTCAATATGAACCCCCAATTGAAGCACGCAATTAACAGCTGTTGCCAGCTATTAAGCATTCCAATCCCAACAATGCAAGAATATTGGACACACAATAAAGACACAAATGAAGAACTTATGAACACTCATCCACATGTAGTTTCCACTATAAGTTGGCGTAAAGTAGGCGTTAATATACTGGCTATTCACCAGAACTCACACATTTCTTATCGTTCAATATGAGCTTGCGTGGCATGACATGTACGTGGTGTTACTTCCTCACAATTCCAGCTGATGTGTGGGTTAACCTTGCTGCGGCTGTACTCGATAGTGTTGCCACACCACTTTGTTTGGAATCCGTTTGCTTGGCGTCATATATTTAATATTAGTTTCCTACTCTGCGTTGGGGGGGTGAAATGAATTTGATGGTTAACGGTGAACTGCATGCATACATGTGCCTGGGCCCTCGGGAAGCCGTATTAATAATATAAAATATGAACAGTTGAAATGTGGCTGAAGTGTCATTTTGGCCGGCCAAACTAAATAAGCCACAGCTGTAGCCAAATTTTATATTGAAATAATACAGCAATATTATGATGTTGCGAACAGCAATTGACCGAAGTTGTGTACATAATATATGCAGTAAACATACTAAATATTACTGGTAAACAACTGTTCTTACTAACATTTTATTTGAGACAAACGTATTCATATACCCCTACATTAAGGTGATCGATTTTTACCAAGTTCGTTTTATTTTACTTGTCTGCAAACGCTTGCTAAAGTTTCAGCTTTTGCCTTCAAGAGAATATAAACCATTTCTTTGCCTAAACCATATTTCTCTTCCTATGAATACCATACTATATAACTAATCATTTGGGCAGGAACCCAATAAATGTACGTAACACACCTAGTGATAATAAGTTTAAAAAAAAGAATGAATTTCAGAATATTAAAATTAAAAACTGAATAAAATAATTCATTAATATAAAATAACTTAAAAATATTAGATATGATAGTCAAAATTTAGATCAAATGTTCGAGCATTCATACAAGTAATTGTTCGTTCTGTGTTGCTTATACGTCATGGTGTACTGAGTGAATGCTAGCGTTGAATAAATAAATTTTTAGAGACACAATTTATGGAAAAATTCGTTAAACCTTTTGTCTGACCAGAAAAACAAATTACACATTAGAGTGTGCCAAAAAATATCGAATAAACATTAGGGTGTGTACAAAAAAATTATTGAATAAATTTGGATGCGTATAATTTTTGGGGGCATATTTTGTGGAAAAAATTCATTTAACCTTTTTCGCAGCAAGGAAAACAAACGATACATTAGGGTGTATCAAAAAAACGATTTTTCCAGTTCTCATAACAGTTTTGGTAAACAATTTTTGGAATGGCCTACAGCTCCTTCAGCGCACTTTGTTTTATCTCTTAGATCGTCTGATAACGAGTTCCCTTCCGAGGATTTTTGATTTTTTTGCCTGTCAAACTGATAAGCTCATATCTCATCGGCAGTTATAATACTCTCCATGAATGTGGGATCGGAATTCGCACGATCGAGCATGTCGAAAGAGACATTTCGAAAAAAATTTGGCTTTATCAGGACGAGTCGAGCAAAATCCGTTTCATATCCAAAATCATTCGAACTCACGAGAGATGTCAAGCTCTCTTGTCATCACTGCAATACTTACTTGATGATTTTTAAGATGAAGATTTTCATCAGTTGAAGAGGTCGAAGGCCGTCCGGGATGAGGCATGGCTTCAACGATCTCTCGACCATCTTTGTACCACAATCGCATATTGAGACATACTGTATTTAAACTCAATCTTACGTTAACTTATTTATTATTTTCTTTGGATTTACATATCGTTCCCTAAAATGCAAAACAACGTATTATAAAAAACATCGAAATTGAGTATTTTATTGCTTACGATTCACTACATCATATTACGTATTATGTAGCATAAAATTTTCAGCTACCGCTGTTAGATATAACCTATATATTGGTTTCATAACCAATACCTAACCATTTTATAACCAAAACTCTAACATTATATCAATTTAAGTGGTTTGCTATGGGGACTCGATCAAAAGTTAAACGACCCAACATTAAATTGCAATTTTTATAATTTTCTTACGTTCTTTCACAAAGTATTGCCTTTTTGGACCCACTCTACTAAGCACATAAACATTTCTGAATTTCTGAGCATACTTTTTGGTTTGTTTCTTCAGCTTCTTATCTGCCAAGTAAGCCATGCAACCACATAAGTGTGAAATCGGTAGTGAATCCGTTCCACCAATTTATGCATGTTTGCATCATCTTACACATCGTAGATACAAGCTGGTGTGGCCTGCGTGCATAGTTGTTGTTTGCGGCAACAATCAGGGCAAATTGAGTTGGGAAATAAAATCACTTCATGTCGTGATTATTGGACGTTCATACGGAAAGATATTCTTACCGTTAAATGTGAATAAAGCAGTGCTGCGTTGGAGCTGTGTTGCAAGACGGCCGCTGGGAAAATGCTGGTTGATTTCACTCGAAATACCAAATAAACTTGATAACATAATAAGATAATGCTATTTGATATGTTATTTGCTAGTGAAGTTAAGTAGCAGAAATCAGAATTATTATATAATATTTGCTTGATTTGACACCTTCAATTGATGATAAGCGTATTATGGTATTACCTTTAAATAAATGTGATTAGCAGTGATAAATACACTTTTATTTATACTATGTATGATGTCTGACAAAAATATAAGTATTGGTTTACTTTGCTGCATCCCACCCGCACATTCTGCTGTCACCACTCTATTCTGTGGCCCACCTACAAATTTCATTTCCGACGCAAAGCCTAGATTAGGACGCGTCAACTCACGTCACGTTTATACCCCAGCATTTATAGTGAAAACTCTTACTATTTTTGCATATTCAGCGTCTTCTTCACTGTTTTAGCAAGTTGCACTCGCTAATCCGTTGTCGCCGCGCTCATTTGTCGCGTTACGTTTCTTCCAATTAGTGACAACTCTTTCCATCACGCTGCAGGTGTTCCCACACAACTCTATTATTCAGCTGTTGCATTATTAGCCGTTGTTCTAGTTGTAGGTGAACATTAAAGTAGATCATAGTAACTGAGTTGAGCTTAAACTGTCAACGCAAATAGTCTTCGGTTGTTATAATACCCTTATTTTTGCCGTTAGCTAGCTTCCTTTATTTGTTTTTGTGTTTTGCACAGCACAACTGAGTCACCTTTATTCCAGCAGCTTGCAGCTGCATATTTTGCTCGTTACAAGTCAACAATATCGTGGATGTATTATCATTCCAGGAATCTGAATGCATAAGCCAGAGGCCACCACTGCGGAAATATTGTAACGAGAAGTCAACGAATTGTCACAACGAGCAAAGCCACCCAGCCAAGAGTGGCAACGTGGTTGAATGAAAACAAGAACAATAATATTAGCCACAGTCAAATACTGAAACTACATTTTAATTATCTTGTGCAAATGGTGTTTAACCTCGACTTTTCCTGTCGTATTTCATATCTCTAGTGAAAATCAAGGAAGAAATACTTTGCCAATTAATTCCGCTATTCCATAGTTGCCATAATTAGTTACTGAATCAGTCCTAATTATATATAACGTATAAAAAGTCCGTATTTTTATATATATTTTTATATGTAACAATAGAAGTTATATTCAGTCGTACACTACACAAAATCTGCTATAAGATCATCAAGCGTCTTCGATTCGCCACTTTGCTGATTGCCAACTCTGAGCGCTTATCTTTCAAAATGTCAAATGTCAAAAAAGATAACAGTTTAGTTTGATATAATGAAGTATGCGACAGTTTTCATACGGTCTTAAAAAGGTTTTCGGCCTCATGACAGATTACTATTTATTGGCACCTTGTAAGTCGGAAAGGCATTAGTAACGAGGATACATGACCTGAAAAGATGCCATTAAAGTGCAAGGAGATAAGCATGAGAAAGACGCTGGAACACATTCTCTGCTGCTTATCGAGAATGCGCTTCATTTGTCCAGAAGCTTCTCAATTCAAGGAACTACATGAAGTATCAAAATTAGATATCAAGCATCCGTAAGCACACTAAAAGCGTTGACGTTCTTTATGATGCATACTTCAGCAGGAATTAAATTTAACCAATATCTGGCATTACTAAGAACCCGCTTCTGTACGGCGAACCACGCCCTAAACAAACACAAGGAAGGTACGCCGTCGAGAAGTTTCTATCACAACCGACACCGAACCGGTTCTCTACTCGACTTGCACCCCTGCCCTCTGAGAGCACTCTCCAGCAGAACTGTGGGACAGCTCCATACGTACGAAACTATTGGGTTTCGGAAAACGCAAAAGAGCGATGAGGAGCGCCGTGTCGCAGTGAAGACAAAACAGACTAACTACCTCGCAACGTTACAATCGATCACAACACGTACGGGATGGGATAGACACCAAGAGTTGAAGAAGGACGCGAGAAGCATATGGAGACAAACAAAGAAAAGAGACCGAAATGCCTGAATATAAGAGCTTGAAAAGCTGGCCGACACGGGTAATGACCGAAAATTCTATGAAAAGATGCGGCGACTAACAGAAGGTTTCAAGACCGGAGCATACTCTTGTAGGTCTCAAAATGGCGATCTAGTGGCTGATATTCAAAGCATACTGAAGTTATAGAGGGAACACTTTTTCAGCCTGCTGAACGGCTGTGAAAGTGTAACCACCAGAGATGGTGAATTCGGTGGAATAAACGTATATGCCCGACTATGATGAGGTGCGAGTAGCAATTACCTAAATGAAAAAGAACAAAGTGCCAGGGGCCGATGGTTTACCGGCCGAGCTATTCAAACGCGGTGGCGAAAACTTGACAAGGTGCATGTATCACATTCTTTGCAAGATATGGTCAGACGGAAGCATGCCAAATGATTTGAACCTATATATACACTGACAAATCCATAAAAAGGGGGACCCTACAATCTGCGCCAACTACCGTGGGATAAACCTCCTTAACATCGCATATAAGTTTTTATCGAGCGAAGTGTGTAAAAGCCTGTAACCCACCGTTAATAAACTGATTGGACCTTGCCAGTGTTTAAACCCGGAAAGTCAACAACCGACCCGTGAAAAGAGGATCGATACACAGAACCTCTTCATCGGAGCTGCCTCTATGCCGCGATGTCTCAATTTGGTATCCCTGCTACACTAATACGGCTGTGTAAATTGACGATGAGCAATAGCAGAAGATCCGGGAAGAAGCTCTTGAGCCATTCGTTACTAAGCGAGGCTTCGACAAGGATACCCCCTATCGTGTGACTTCTTCAATCTATTGCTGGAGAAAAGTATACGAGCTGCAGAGCTAAAGAGAGAATGTATAATATTCTATAAAATTGTACAACTGCTGGCGTACGCCGATGATATTGACATCATTGGAGTCAACAATCGCGGGAGCTCGGACAAAGAAACAAAGCAAATGGGTCTGGGTTAATTTCGTCATCATACAAACAGTTGTCGCACTTGCGACTTGGCTCCCACGTCGCTGTTGATAGTCATAACTCGTAACTAAGTCGTAGATTATTTCGTCTATTTTGGAACCAGCATTAACGTCAACAACAATATCATATTTGAAATCCAATGCAGAATCATTATTGCCAACTGGATTTAAACAAGGAAAGTCTTCTCAACGAACAAACACTAAATCCACAAGTCCTTCATCATTCCCATCCTGTTATATGGTGCGGAGACAATGATATCACCTGATGAGTCGGCCTTAGAAGTGTTCGAAAGAAAGGTCTTGCAAAAGATTTATGATCTTTGGGCATTGGAAACGGCGAGTACCGCAACCGATGGAACGATGTGCTGTACGAGATATACGGCGACATAGACATTTTCAGCGAATCGAGAGACAGCGGCTGGCCGAGCTAGGTCATGTTGTTAGGATAGAGGAGAACACTCCAGTCAGAAAGTATTGGATCAGTGCCCGCCGGTGGAAGCAGAGGAAGAGGAAGACCTCTACTAAATTGGATAAATCAGGCGGAGAAGGATTCGGCTAAAATACGGGCCAAATAGCGAAAAGGAGAAACAACTGGCGCGCTGTTGTTAACTCGGACGTAACCATGTAAGGTGTCTACGGCAGTAAAGAACAAGTAAAAACGTTAACTTCGGTTGCACCGAAGCTAAATACCCTTCACAGGTGCATTTCTGTTAGTAACTATTTGTTCAGTTTGTATGGAAGCTATATGCTATAGTCAACCGATCTGAACAATTTCTTCGGAGATTACATTGTTGCCTTAGAAAATAATATTTACCAAATTTCGTGAATATATCTTGTCAAATGTGAAAGTTGTCCATACAAGAACTTGATTCCGATCGTTCAGTTTGTATGGCAGCTATATGCTATAGTGGTCCGATATCGGCCGTTCCGACAAATGTGCAGCTTCTTGAAGAGAAAATGACGTTTGCAAAATTTCAAAACGATATCTTAAAAACTGAGGGACTAGTTCGTATATATACAGACAGACGGACAGACAGACGGACATGGCTAAATCGACTCAGCTCGACATACTGATCATTTATATATATACTTCATAGGGTCTCCGACGATTCCTTCTGGGTGTTACAAACTTCGTGACAAACTTAATATACCCTGTTCAGGGTATAAAAATAAGTACCTGTTGGTCCATATGGGACGTAACAGCCAGCCTGTATAACCCAACTTAACGGAACCTAAATCATTCAGTAACACATGTTAAAGTAAAGTTGGAGCACAACCAACTCCCACACATATGCAGTGCTTCATGTCACAATGCGTATAAAATTAATGGAAATTCCATACACTAATTCAAACCATCCACAGATTGCTGGCAACACTAATTTCAATGTAAATGCATTTTACAAAAACTGCTTGTCGAGTTAAATTTTGGCGACAGCGCCAGCGACTGCCGACAGAAACGACCATTATTTGCTTTGCTGATTTGTATGCAAGCTCCAGGGCATTTGTTATTTCAAGCGCGGCCAAATACACTAGTGTATTTTACACTTCAAATAACTTTATATAGGGTGTTGTTTGAGATGAATAAGCATTTATTTTTAACTTTTCGGTTTGTTAAACTATTTTGATGGAACCTGTTAGCTTAGACTTTTGATATCAGCGTGGTTCGTAGCTATGCGTAGATGATAAAATTGCTTGCAGCCTCAGTTCAGGAGAAGTATGGACTCATAAAAAATACCTTATATACTTATAGGCATAATATAAACAGACTGTGCAGCCAAAATGCTGCACACTGACATTGACAAGAATTTTATTTGCTATTTTAAAGCACTTCGGGCTCTAGTGGCTTAACGGTGTTTATCCAGCTTCTATCTCTGTATGACTATATATCTATGTGTATGTGAGCATAATATGAGACTCAATGCGAATATGTGAATTGTTTGCAAAAACGCGGGTTTAACTGTGCAAACTAGTACAAGCGTCGCTGTATATATACTCATACGCATGTGTGTGTGAATCCAACGGTATGGTAGATAAATAAAAAGCACGACGCACCAGTTCGCAGTATATCGGTTTTTAAATCGCAAAACAAATATCTACTGTAAAACACAGAAAGAGCTAAGCAAGTAAATATGGAATAAAAATAAATGGCGAACTAGGCAAAAGCCGCTGATATTTTTAGAATTTTTTATTCAAGTGGCAATGCTGTTTTCCTTTTGGATACGCGGTTGAAGTCAAAAGGTAAGCGGCAACTATACGAGTACTTTAGCAAAGTATTAGTTTAGTTAAAAGTATTTTCTTTAAGAACAAAAGATGGTCGCTACACATACAGAGACATAAAGCTGCATCTTCGGACTGAAAAAGTTCACGAGCCTTCCAAGAAAGGTTTTTTTCTAAGCTGATTCGTCGCAAAGAAGGATTCTGTCATCCAACTGGAGCTTTTAACTTGCACGTGGAAATTCGGGGCAAAAGATTTAGGTTGGCCAATTTCGACGTAGTTAACACCTGTTCAAAATGGAAATTCTGAAACATTACTAAATGTAAAATAAGCAAAAACTTTTCAGCTCATTCCTTGCATTTCACTGAGGCGTAAATAATTTATTTCCATTCAAAATGTTCCACGCATTCCAATATCCAAATGCAAATTATTGGTTTGTTGTTGTAGATACCATGCATGAGTCTATATAGGTAAATGCCTATGGGTGAATATGTATTTGTGAAAGAATGCATTCGACCAACAGACGGCAAATACAATCAGTTTGAAATGATAACCTGTCGATGTAAACCAAGCCCGGTGGATTTTAATTTCACAGCTGTTGGAATGGATATCTCTCCACACTCAATATTGTGCGCAAAATTGACTAAATCCTGCCATAAGTGCTGTTACAAGTTCAGCCTATGTATGACAATTAAGTAATGATACTGATTCCATAAAAACCGTATATTTGAAAATTATTCTACAACTCTGCCATGCCCTTCAAAGTAGTTCCCTTGGGCAGCTATACAGTGATTCCAACGCGTTTTCCATGCTTCGTAACATTTCTGGAACGCCTCGACTGGGATGTCCGCGAGTATCCTCGTTACGGCCGCCTGCATGTCCGTAATCGACTCAAAATGGGTTTCTTGACCACTGATTTTGTTTTAGGAAACAAAAAAAGTCACAGGGTGACATGTCGGGCGAATAAGGCGGCTGTTGCAACACGGCGATCCCTATAGAGGCCAAATACTGGGACTCGCTGAGGGCAGTGTGGCACGGGGCGTTGTCGTGATGAAGGATCCAGTTACGAGCGATGTCTGGGCGCACCCTGTTGAATCGTTTTCGTAATCTTTCGAGTACTTGGCGATAGTAGACTTTATTCATAGTTTTCCCCGGTGGAACGAATTCTTTGTGGACGATTCCACGGCTATCGTTTTCACCTTCGACTTGCTCATGCCAGCTTTTTTCGGGCGGGGGGGCTCGCGGAGACAACCATTGTGAGCCTGGGCACGACTAAGAGCACTATAACCATACACTTTTGCAATCTTATTGTACGTTTCCGAGACTGTTTCGCCCAATCTGGCGCAAAGTTTTATCGCGATGCGTTGCTCTTGATTTCGTTTTTTCATTTCTACTCGACTTGACGCAGAAGGCGGAAAAAGAGAAAAGAAATTTCAAGGTCACAGGTTTACCACAAGCGCAGCAAGAAAATCAGTCTCATTACTTAATTGTCAAACCTCGTACTTTTACACAAGCCCTCAAAAGATCCGGCCATTGACCAATAGCAACAAACCTAGTTTTTATATTTCCGATGCTGTATGACATTTTATTCGACTCTGCAAGCTTTCGAGTCCATTTTATCATCTTTTTTATTAAAAACTGCTTTAAGATTGAAAGTATTTCATCTTCAAAAACGCTTCTTTCATAAGAAACCTTCTGTTGACGGCGTGTCACTGATGAAGTCGCTTGCAACAACTGTACCTAATTTGTTTAAGTGCGTTGTCAGAAGATGACCAGTTGAACGTCTGGTGATCCCATGATCTCAAATAAGTATTAACATTGATCTGATTTGTCGACATATCTGATCGATACATTGCGATATTTCCTTTGACATAATTTTTTGTTTTCTAAGGAAACTTCTTCGAATCCATTCGCGAACAGTTTTTATGGCTGAATTGGTTCGAACAAAGTAAGGATGACCACTTCTTAAGGATTTCCCAAAACTAACGAAGGATCGGAATGAAATACAGGGTGTCCCAGAATTTATAAAAATCGTAATTAAATACAGGGTGTGCCAAAAATTAATTTAAAAAATTGTATTGAGTACAGGGTGTTCCAAAATTAACGAAAGTTTTAAATTTGAGTCCATTTATGCAGTAAAGTGTTGACATCCCAAAAAAAAATCGACAGCTGACAGTTTAAGCTTAGTAAAAATTGAGTGTTACCAGATAGAAAAACGGGTCTTCATTATCGAACAGTCTTTCAAAAATAACGAAAGCTGTAAAGACTCACTGGTCACAGTCTGGTGACGGCAAACGCCTGCAGAATAAGACTGACATATCGAGAAGATTGGAGAAAATGTCAAGATTTTAGGGCAACAATGGAGGACACTGGCGGAGGTATCATTAGTTAGGCCACGGAGTCTGTTGAAATTCGCGTCAAGCACAGGTAAACTAAAGGTTGACTCATGAGTTTCGTAGCGTTACTACAAAGGACCATAACTGTTAGCTACGTGGCTCATTGGCCTACCAAACTAACCTAACCCAACTTAACTGCAAAACTAGCAAACAAAATACCAAGAACTCAGTTCAACTTCAATATGATTACTAGTTCCATCACAGCATAAACTACCATGATGCTGCCATGTCGTTTTCGAATAAATAGCATGCGGCTTCAACTACTGAATGCACTGCAAACCTACAATACAACTTCCATGCCTTAGTGCTAATAATAGGTCGAGCGGTGTCGCCGGTAAACCATTGTGCAACGGTCTGACTGTGACAGATGAGGTTTTATTGCAGCCAGACATCCACACCATGTGCCATTTTGTCCACACTTTAGCACACTCAACTCAATGTGTTGTTCTTGGTAAAACAGCACCATCAATGGAGAATGGCATTCACAGTGAAAAATTGATTGCCTTGTGCCCGGCTATTGTGTGAGCGGCCGGAATGCTGGCTGGTGCATGCTGCCGACAGGTTTTGAATCCTGTTGCATTCATTGCCGGCAACTATAGGCGAGTGCGTGGCAGCAACAAAAGCAATAACTGCAGACATCCGCTGCCATTTCCGTGACACAACAGCGACAAAGCACAGTTCAGCCGACATCAATGTATAGCTACGGCAGCTTGCATCGAGCAACGGCCATGCGCCGCCTAGCGTAATGCGGCAGACAGTAGTTAATTATTGTAAAGCGTGAGTGTAGTATATATGTGTGTGTGTAATATTTTCAATGCTGCTCTTGGTTTTAAATCCTTTGAAAGTGATTTATATGTAGTAATTTCACATATTTGAAGTCGTAAAGCGTTTTACACACTTTTAACGTGCCATCAATTTCCACGAATTGCATGTTAAATGTCGCACACCAACATGCGCGCATTAATACGTGCATTAATGCTACACTATCGAGCGTAAAGGCGGCATTTGGGATCAGAAGCCGAGTTTTAAAGCAACTATAATTCCAGGAATTCAGCCTTGAGTGATTAGTTGGCGCTTGCTGTGTTGACATATTTGAGTCACAAACTCAGTCGCAATTAGAGACACGCGCGCACTTAAAGCCGTCGCGCACAACCCCATCGTATTTGCATGCCTGTATGGGTGTATGTGTGCCGCTGCTTATTCCAAGTCGTCCTTTGTTTGCCCGCTTAGCTATGCATGCGCGTCAGCCACACCAGCAGCGGCACGTACGCCGCCAGCTCCGGCTCACAGCCAGCGCGACACACGCGCGCGCGCCCGTGCAGATGGCACGTCCGCTGCAGTAACGGGCCAGTAAAAGCGCCAAATTGCTAGCTGCTCTTGTATACATTTTAACAAAGCTGCATTTAGAAAATTATTAGTGCGCCATAGCAATTTATGAATTGGTTATATGGAGCGTGTACGTGACGTTGTTGAATTTGCGATTTTGCGAATTGCCGGAATGTTGAATTTGTTCGAGTTTGTTGTAGTCTATTTTTTTCTGTTTTATTTAGTTTTTTGTATTTTCTTGTTTTTTTGCTTTGTATTTTCTATGTTGGCGGCATTCTTTCATAGGCAAGTGCCTAGTAATTGCGCGCGCTAACGCAGCCACCCGGCCGCCTCGCTCGTCAGTTTGCAGTTGCATTACTCGGTATTTGCAAAATGATTTGTTTTGCTGTTTGTTTGCGTTTATGACAAAAGAACTTTGTTTGGCATTGGCATGGAAAAAGTAGCAGTGAAATTGTTTCACTCTGCGCCCAATCTATGTTTTGGTGTATTCCCATTTATTTCGCCTTCGCTTGCATAGCAAAGCTATGCTTTGGAGCGCATTCATGTGTGAATTCAATTTTTTCAAGCGCCATGCTTTTGCTATTTTATCTTCATTTTATTCACTGTTGTTTTTTTCTTTTTTTTTTTTGCTTTCTTTTCGTATAAAAAATATATTTCCGCAATTTTTGCTCATCTTTCGAAAGCGCATTTAATGCAATTTAAGGACCTTTTTCGCTGCCACTGCAATTTTATACAACGCGCATTTTTCGCTTCTTTTTTCTTGTTTTATTTTTTTAATTTACTTTTCGTTTTCATTTATTTTGCTTTGGCAATTCCGCTTTCATTTTTATCACATTTCGGCACTTTGTGTATATTTATCAGCGCCAGCGCATATCAGCCAAGCGGAAATAACACAAATGCCATTAGGCAGCCAACCACCGCCGTCGCTGCTTGCTGTGCATTGGGCTTTTAACGCAAGCGCACGTTTATTTATTCTGTTTATTTCATACAGAAAAACATTTAAAATGGCTACACACACCCACGCGAACTTGCACACACATACGCACACCATTAGCTATATACATATATTTGTTTATTCTCATGTGTTTTCGAAGATTTTTGAGTAATTTTTTTCCAAAAAACAAACGCATGCTAGCAACAAACTATTATCACCGACGCCCTTTTCCAACATTCTCATGCCATATGAGTTGAAAACTAGAGACGTTGAAAGACCTTGCAACCGCCAAATTAACGGCAAAGTCGAATATCCATTACGCCAAGTACTATATGCTCTGTATTTGATAAGTCCAGAAAGGCGTCATGTATTATAAGCGTCTAGTAGCGAGTGAAACCATTAATGAAGCATGATACTGTCAAGAACTCATCAAACTGAATCAAGCGATTAACGAAGAAGGACCAGAATTCTTATACGTTGTAAGACCGATTCAAAACTTTTTAGAAAACAGCGACTATAAAGATTTACCTCATCCGCCTCATAGCACAGGCCTCGCCCCTTCTGAGTAGCATTTGTTCCAGTCAAAGCAGCACTGCAAGATACCAAAAATTAGTCGAATTAATTGTTGGGCGCTGAGCCGGCGCAGTTCTTTTGAAATAGTATCCACAAATAGCCAGAGAGATGGGAAAATGTTATAGCCCCGGTTGGGCAATTGTTTTGCGATATTAAAAAATTTTATAATTTTTTTATAATTTAATAAATTCACAATTAGAGTTCTCATAGATAGTGTTAGAAAATCATTTACTTCGGCTCAAACTATTTTTTTTTTTCTATTGGTGTGATACGAATGTGTGGTGTTCTCGTATGTGGGTTCTGCTGGTGTGGTGTATTGAAGTGTGACAGTATTGTGCCTTTGTGTCGAGGTGTGTTGACGTGGTGAATTTAGGGGGTGGATTATATCATTTAGCCAACCTCAAACGCGAGAAGTCTCGACTGTTGCCAAAATCGCCCAAATGCATCATGTGATACTATATTTGGTCTTCACGACTTTTCTGCCAAAAACTCGACTTATATCGTTTCCTGGCTATCCAGCAAACTCAAAATAGCAATGCGGGCATGCCATTTTCACACGATTGAGAAGATAAAAACGGAATCTAGAAAAGGTTTTGAAGGCTATATTGGAAAAGATTATTCCGATTGTATCAAGCACTGGAAAGAGCCTTGGACGGAGATTACTTTCAAGAGAATGAAATTTCTTTGGAATTATAAGTACACATTTTATAAAACAAATCCACCTTACCTCTTGATCACAATAGTAAGAATGATTGAGCTAACGAGTTTAATAAACATAGTTCTCTAATGGATAATTTATCTATTAAACTTTAACCTTTTACATTTTCCTATTATATATGATCAATATTGATAAGTAACCACTTAGCTAATTTCAAGTGAAACCAGAGACTAATGCAGTAAAAACTTAATTTTTTGAGGCATCTTCGTCACCTCGTATATTGTTTATAATAAATTTAAGTTATTTAACGATTTTAGCAATTTAGAATTCAAGCTTCGGATATTAGAAACCTGGTGTAAAAGCTCTAAGCCAAGAGACTTCTAAGGTAGTATTCGACCAAATAAAAACAATATCTCCTCGAAAGAGAAAAACGTTACGCATATGCGCCTGGGGAACATGTTGCTACAAGATTGCAGTCAGTTTGCCTATTGAAGCTGGTAAAACGTGTCGTCTGCTTTGGGTGAAAATATTTGTTTATAATATTAAAAATATATAACTTTATATCACAGAGTGGTCTTAAACTCACAGCCAAGTCAACAACACATTTTGCTATTGAAAATGTGTACGAATTACTTTAGGTATTAACGTTGAATTTTTTTAAGCGCCCTTTACATGTGTCGGTGAGTCAATAAGTCAGTAAACATTGAAATTGCATTGCAGCATTTTAAGTTTACTCATGCAACAGCCACTCGTCTTAACCCAATTCCTAACTCTAGCAAGGGCAATATTTCATTTGTACAAACACTCGCACACACGAGCACCTTCATCATATCTGATGGATCATAAATAGAAATAAAAGTATGCGTGATGAAAGGGTTTGATGAACTGTGGACGAGTGGTGTTAGCGCATCCTTTATATTCATTAATATTTTAGTGTCGAGCAATACATCCCAGAATATATAAACACAAATAAAAGCTCTGCACAACACATGGCGTACACACAAAATGAAAGAATATAGAATGATGCAAAGTTGATGATAGTGAAGGCAATGTGAAGGCGATGTGAAGGCGATGGACGACGCACATAAAGCCGACATTCTTACACGCACATTTACAATAGCACACATACATGCGCATATGTGAATATGTATGTGTACTATGTATACCTATAATAAATAATATGCTCTATCTAACTATGCTGGCGGTTTTGTATAAGAGAAAGGTATATTTTTAGAGATATGAAAATTTGAATGGAAATAAATTAAATCGCAAATAGTTTGAGCGAAAAATATGAATTTTAATAAATTTTAAGTGTTTTCGTTAAGAAATTTTGGGCATAAAACGTGACGGTCTATTTTTGAACAATTTTTTGTTTTCTCAAAACCATCACCATTAACTATCCAAAACCTCGCTGAATATTGCTCTCCGACTAGTCAGTCGTGAATAATTATTTTCCGACTTCGTCGCTTCTAAATAGTCAATGCTAACATACTTGCGCTTAGTAAGGTTTATCTTCCCACAATCTTAGAAATTCTTACTTCCTTCGGTAAAGCTGAAAATATTGTGGTATGCTAACTAACAAGGATATATGGAGGAAGATGAGGCGAAAACATTCATGCACGTTCTTCTCCCTTGCTCAGCTTCTATAAGGCTTAAGTTGAAAGAGCTCGACAGTCATATTATCGACATAAGCCAATTGATATAATCCGTCTCGACAAATTTATGACAACAAAAAAGTTGTTTGGCGATTTTTGAAAAACTTTTCGATTAATACTTAGAAGTACTAAGGTGTCACAATGAAACGGCGTATTCAACTACCCAAAGAGGATCCGTTTTTGAATCGACCTTCGAACCTAATCTAACCGTACGAGGACTGCTATATATATTTCTGGCCTAATAATGGAAATAGGAATATTTATCAACGAAAATGGTTTTATTGTTTTTCAAAATATTCTCCATCAAGATTTATACACTTTTGCATGCGCTCAAACCAATTTTCGAAGCACTTTTTCCACTCCGATTGAGACACCTCCAAACATGGTTTTTGAATGCTTCAACAGCATCTTCTGGCGACGAAAATCGTTGACCACGCATTATTTTCTTGATGTGTGGGAATAAAAAGAAGTCATTGGTTGCCAAGTCAACCGGACCGGTTTTGGCCGGTCAAAAAGGCGCTGGTTTGAGCCGATATGTGAGAGCTGGCATTGTCATGGTGCATAATGATTCGTCTTCTCTTGATCGTTTTCCGAATTTCTCCGAAGACTTCAGGCAAACAAATGGTGGTGTACCACTCAGAATTGACCGTCCTACGTTGCTCAAGCGGAACAGTCGCCACATGACCTGTTTTGCCGAAGAAACAGGCGACCATTTGCTTCGAAGTGCTTCTTCCACGAACAACTTTCGTTGGATTTGGCTCGTCTTGGAAGACCCACACGGTCGATTGCTGTTTCGTTTCGGGCTCATACGCATAGATCCATGATTCGTCACCTGCGACGATCTTATAAACGTCTTTTGAAGCACCGCGATCGTATTTTTTCAGCATTTCTTTACACCAATCCACACGAGCCTTTTTTTGAGCGATTGTCAAATTGAGCGGGATCCAACGAGAACAAACCTTTTTTACGGCCAGGTGTTCATGCAATATCGAATGTATGCTGGTGGGAGAAATGCATAGGCATGCCTCTATCTGAAGGTATGTTACATGACGGTCTTGCATCATCAGTTCACGTACGGCATCGATGTTTTCTGGCACAACGGCTGTTTTTGGACGACCTTCACGGAATTCGTCTTTGAGCGAGCGACGGCCACGGTTGAATTCGTTGTACCAGTTTTTCATAGTGCTGTAGGATGGTGCTTCATAGCCATACAAAGACTTTAGTTCATCGATGCACTCTTGTCGTGATAATCCACGTCGAAAGTTGTGAAAAATGATCGCACGAAAATGTTCACGAGTTAATTCCATTTTTTGGCCGAGATGAATTTTTTAATTCCCTGTAAATAAAACCATATACGTTTAAATGACAATGTGTTCTGAGTGATGTTATGATAAAAAATGTCAAACTTTCCAATGGAAATGTCAGATTGCACCTAGCAACACTTAGTGTTGCCTAGGCCAAAAATATATATAGCAGCCTAAGTAGTCGCTATGCCTGAAATATCGCTCAACACTGATAAGGGCGAAAATCTCAGTGCGATCTCAACGATCTTTAAATGTTTTTTCGATTTGAGTCTTTGCAAAAGTACCAACGTCGTACCATAAAAAAAGCACCCTTTATAAATTGTCATATATGGCATGTCCGCACATACCTTAGCACAGTTATTTGTATTATTTGCGTGTTTGCTTTTGCAACCATTAATTGTAAGCGCATCACTCCTCTTTCATGTGTGTGAGTGCATGTGTTGCCAAGAAATTTATCGTCTAGCTTGACATTTTGAGTGACTTCCTGATTGATGTCATTTGTCTTGCGAATGTGAATGCGTAATTGAATGGCATCGATCATGGCTCACAGCCCCCATCACACAACTGAGGGGGAGTAGTAAAGAGCGACAGCAATGAAACCACATCATTTGTGGAAGGTAAGCCACAAAGGCGATGCATTTCAATAGTTTGCCTTTACTTAGTCATTTCAAGAGCACCTACATGTTGTTAGTTTATAATAAAATAAAAAGTGAGCTAACGAAACTCTAAGAGCTTTAGCAGAGATGTATGTAGCACCAACATTTCCAAGACAAACACCGACATTGAAGCTAATTAACCAACTGTGGCATGGAGACGGTAACGGCACCGGCTTCGTATACGCAGTATAATTAATCCCCTTAAGTAGCAGCCTTCCATGCATCTCACAGAAGAAATATTTCGTTTTGATGATTTTTACCAAAAATAATATTCACCAGTTGTGGCATTTTCGAAGCGAATTTCGTCATATTAAATTAATTGCTTTTGCCAAATGAAAAGAGCAAGTGCTTATCGCATAGATAAAAAATACAAGCACATCCTCTCTGATAATAAAATTGAAATTCAGCCATGAATTGTGTTCGTTCGTCTTTTGCAACTTTGCAAAATCCGCACTGCAGCAAGTCAGCGCCGCGCACTCAACACAAGCTGTTCCTCGTTTTACACTTCTGGTTATTTATCGGATATTTGATGGGTGCCAAAACGATTTACAACCTCTTGTCTCTATGCCCATGACATTATCGCTCAAATAATTTTTCTCTCGTCTGCAGCAGTTCATTATTCTCACCGACGCTATTGCCATGTCTTGGCCATTAATAATAATTTTTGTGACTACACCCAACCTTTTCTCGGTACTTCAGCAGTCGCTGATTTTCTGTCAGCCAAACAACACAGCGCTGCAAAAAATATTTGCAGCAAAAAGTACATAAATATATTTCATAGCAAAGTGCTGCAAAAAAAGGTTTATCGCTTTATCTAGACTTTCGTCTAGCCATAGAGCTAAGCGCTCGGTCAGCCAGCTACTAATTCACACAGTCAACATAGCCAAAATAAAGCAAAGGCACACATAATCATATTATATTATATATATATATATATATATGTATGTATAGTATAGTATATGCACGTCTACCACTTGGCTTGACTTTGCCGGTGCCCGGACGCTGGTGATGGGTTCGATAAACTTGATAAGCATGAATAATGTATGTCTAAGTAAAAGGATATCATGGCGCTCAGGATAATAAAGGATAACATGAAGGCTCTACAAACACATTATATTCTATACATCAACATCAAGTTGTATTACGACGTTTATTTTGCGGTTGTGGCTGTTTCCGCGCTTGTTTTGGGGATTTTCGCTCATATTTTATCTGCAGCGAATGTCGGCTTAATGCGCGGAGTGCATTAAACCGAATACCTTAGTCAGTTGCATGAAGTTCGGAAACTGGTAATTTCAGGTGAGTGCATGCATTTTCGGTTTTATTTGACGGGGGACCGAAATGTTTTTACATTTTAAGCTAAAAAAATCTCTCAAGTTTCTAAAATTACAAGAATTATGAGTTACAAAACTTCAATGGAGGCAGATCATCAATGGAAATTTTCTTTGAACTTGGATTTCTACTGATAAACTTCTAATGGATTATTCCTAAAAGTCTTCTCTTGCTTAGTATCCTCTGGGTTTCAATGATTTTTGACCGGAGCACTGCTTCAGATACATTAAAAGAAAACTAACAATTAGTCTTTTAAAAATGAACAGCATCTGAATCTAATCGGACTGAAATTCGATACGAAAAATCTACGATTCCACGCTTTTTATTACCAATTTAAAGTATCACCTCATGAGTGAATACAAATATGCCAACAATTTTCCGTACACTTGTTATAAGTCTCTTCTGGAATGATCTTCAATGTCCTCAGCAAATTCAGTTTCGGCTCATTTTTAGAGCGCCATTCGCCAGATTGTCGGACAATTTCGAAGACATATTATTAAACCCCTCTCTCATCACCAATGATTATGTGTTCAATGAATCTAGGGTTCTCAGCTAAGTTGTCAAGCATTTCTTGCAGCATCTACTCGACGTCGTTCAAGATTCAAGTCTTGCGGTTCGAGTCTAGCATTGACAGCTACCAAAAACATTAATTGACATATGGAGAACAAACTTCACATGAACATAAAATGAAGAAATTTTTATCGACTCGATTTTCACGCGCAGTTGAGTATAAGAACCAGTTTGGTTCAAATTTGAACAGACTTTGAAACTTCTGGAGCACATTAAATATATTCTGAAGAAGTGGTTGAAAAAAGTTTATTCAGGAAACTTTTATGGAAACCAAAACTTTAGACCTGTAAAAGCATGATGGGACCCAAATGGGCTCTAACGTGTGGGTTTGTAACTCATTGGCTCTACACCGCAATTCTAAGACCAATTATATCACACGAAATATTGGTATTATGGCCAGTAATAGAGAAAATTACGCGGCAAGGCTTATGGAATACTTATAGTACAAGGAACAGCTAGTTTATCTATAAGAGAAGCTCTTAGAACAACGCCAAGTCCGGCACTAAACATTATTCTACTTTTACTACCAACAAACTTGCTCTGTAAACAGCTGGAAGCGAAGTCAGCTCTTAACAAAGGAAGGAACCTTCCTTATTAGTCATCTGTAACAAGGGCATTTAAGATACCAAACCGCGGATTTTCAAAATTCCATAGAATTATTTTTAAATTCAGTCCGCAATATTGCTTTCCCTTCTAGAAAAGAATAGAATGGCGAAGGGGGGTAGTGGAAAGTTACACAGGCATAATCGGATGAGTCGAAACTAGAATATTGAGTGGGAGGTAGTGTCTTTTCAGCAAACTTTGATACCAGAATTGTCGACCAGACCAATATCTTCCAAGCAGAGATCACAGCAATTATAGAAAGTATTTTTATTCTAATAAAGACTGTGCTTACAGATAGCCCAGCGGCTTTGAAATCACTTAAGTCTCTTAGGGTACCAACAAAGATTTCGAAATAATGCATTGATCTCTAAATAGATCTAACATCCAATTTCATCCCATTGCGGGCATGTGTTCTAGGACCTAGGGATATTCCTAGTAACTGTGAAGAAAACAAATTAGCCGTAGAAGGCACCAGCCTACAATTAGACTCCGAAAAAGAAAGAATTGACACAATTCAATATTTTCAAGTAAGCAAACTTCGAGTAACCAGACATGAAAACATTTAATCGCCAAACATATTAAAAATATAGCTGAGTCCCGGTGAAGTCAATCCCTATCAATAACTACTACTATTAAAGATGTCAGAAGGTCGAAGCAGAGAACAGTAAAAAACATCTTCTATGCGATCGTCAAGCTTGGTATAGGAAAGGAATATCAACTATCAGTCGAGGGTTTTTTTACAATGTGTCGGAAGCTGCACAGATAAAACTTTCATCAGAAGCACGAGGTGGTTCAGAGAAGATATAATAAAGAGAGGATTTTATTATTGGTTTCACAATGGGCCACCTAAAGGTCGTCAGACATCCACTCTACCTACCTAACTGATTAAATAGTTTCGGCTTTAACAGAGAGACTACAACCCAGACCTTAAATTACAGTTCTAGTTACCATTAGGCATTTCAATTTGAGCGTCAAGGTCCTGTAATTGTTATTTGTGAACGGCACTCGAAAATTAATTGGTCTTCGTTTGAGTGCTGTTCACGCAACAGTTTTATGCAAACATTTTAGAAATTTACAGAAATAAAAAAATACCGTTATATCAGCAGGAATATGTTGCATGTGCAATATGAGAAAGGCCTTAATAGATTTTATTAAGTGCAATATCCAGATTTATTTTTGCACCACAGTACGTGGGTGTGCCACAACGGCAAGCGCATCGATTATTGGCCGGCATGGGCGATATCCACTTTAACTTGGCAGGTGTATAAATAAATAAATAAATTGTGGTGCTGAATTCATATGCCACTGTGTCTGACTCAGCGCTGCTAGCAAATCGGGGCACATCGGTGTTGCAGTGGGGCCATCCGGCGGAAGTGACGGTGCTCACCATTGCCATACCATAAATGGTCTCTACATATACATATATCGTATATAAATTTCCTAAAGCATATTTGGGTGTGTAAGGTGTGTGTGTGTGTGTGCACCGGAGGAGCAAGTATCGAGAAAATTGAAACTCATGCAACGACCGAACACCAAGCACACATAAGTCACTGAGGCCACATATTCGCAACAACAAAAACTGTATTTTCCACTCAAGGCTAAACGTGTGTGGCAACAAATGTAAACTAGAAATTTGGAAAATAAAATGCAACAGCCAACGGAAATAATGCTTACGTGGTGCTAATGCCCTGCACTGTTTGTTTGTCAGTTCACATATACGAGGCTATTTATGCATTGGTCGTTAGAGAGCTGCATGCTAGCCCCGCAGGAATATAGACAATTTTCAACTGCTGAAAAAACAACTCACTGCAGACTAGAAAATTTGCGTAGTAATTGTTTCTTAAATTTGATTTAATTTCGTTCATTCACAAGGAAATCTATTATGAGTTACAAATGCAATAAGCAACCTGGGCTTGGCAAAAACTAAATCGCTCGTAAGTGAGCCAAAACGGAGATCAACTTGAACGTGTTTAAAGCTCTTTAGTTCTTTATACTTAAGCCCTGAACAGGGCGTATGAAGTTTTCCAGTGGGTTTGTAACACCCAGGAGGTAATGGCTGAGGCCAGGCAAAAAAATATGTGGACTCAATAAAAACAATGCGTTTAGTTTCTGAGATATCGCTCTGGAATTTTGCATAATTATTTTTCTCTCAAAGAAACTACTCATTTGTTAAAATCTCCAATATCGACCGACCATATCATATAGCTGCCATACAAACTGATCGATCAAAATCAAAATCTTGTATGGACAGCTTTTTTATTTGACGAGATATTTTCACAAAATTTGTTACAGATAATTTTCTAAGTCAACGTTATAATATATGAAGAAATTTTTCAGATCGAATCACTGTATCACATAGCTGCCATACAAACTGAACGATCAAAGTCAAGTTCTTGTATTAAAAAGTTTTGTATTTGAAGAGGTTTTATCATAAATTTTGGCGGGGATTATTATTCAAGAGAATGCTAAAATATCTGAGGAAATTTTCCAGATGGGATCAATAGATCACATAGCTGCCATACAAACTGATCGTTCAAAATCAAGTTCTTGTAAGGAAAGCTTTTTTATTTGACGAGATATGTTCACAAAATTTGGTACAGATCATTTTCTCAGACAATGCTACAAAATCTGAAAAAATATTCTAGATCAAATTACTATAGCATATAGCTGCCATACAAACTGATCATTCAAAATCAAGTACTTGTATGGAAACTTCGTTATTTGTGGAGCATGTTCTAAATTTAGTTTATCCCCACCAATTTAATAACTGAAACCTCCGACCACTTTTGCTTCTTATTTATCCTCCTAATACTTAGAGGCGATTTTAATGTATTCTGCTTCATCACCGAATCTGTTGACGGAAGCAGAAATAGAAAAATATTCAAATTAGCAATGGCTTAAGCAGAAATAATACGTTAACATATAATACATACTATACATATGTATCTAAATGCATTTCGTGCATATGCGACACTCTCAATCTGTGGGGATCAATTCCCGATACTCAAATTCAATTTGGTTTTACTACTTTCGCATTTGTTTTCACAGCTTTGTGCATAAAAATTAATATCTTTTGTGACAAAAGTGCTGCAGTGGCAACCCTAATAAATGACCCGAAAACGGCAACCCAAACCAACAACAAGAAAAATTGCCAACACGATACCCATAGAGTAGCGCAGAACTCGAGCGAAGAGAGCGAGAAGCAACAGCAGCAGCAGGAGCTTTACTTGCAACTGCAGTGTGCAGCGTGCAACGTGCAGCGCGCACCGGATTTGCACCCCATTAGAGGCGTAATTAGCATCGTAAATAAGGCGAGCACACAAAGCGAAGCGCACTTGACTTTTAATAAAATTAAATTCTATGACCAAGCAAAAATGAGCAAGGCGAATAAGCCTTAGAGCGCTGCGAGCCAAGCATGAGGGGCTCGGATACAAATGAGCCAAACATCAAAGGCGTAAGTGAAGAGAAACCACAGCGCCGTGCGAACGGGCAAGGAAGCTGAGGAGCTTGATTTGTGGCAAATACTGTGCGCTGCACGCGGTGCCTTCAATATAGCAAATTGACAACAACAACAGCAAGTGTGGTAACTTTGCTCAAATATGCAGAGAGTGCAGCACCCATTATTGCACTGCAGCAAAAAAAAATTTAGTATGCCACAAAAGCAGCAACAAAGCCAGCGTTTGCTTATACTTCTGAGTTGGCAACAACGAGCAAGGCAAACAGCAAAACTTCACAGCGGGCACGTGTTGTTGCTGCCTGTGGGATTTTGCGAAATAGAATGATCAGCGACGAGCAATGTGGTAGTTTAGGGTACTGGCGTGCAGTGTGCTGCTGCAGCACATTCTCCAAATTGCCACACATTGTGCATAAGAGTTCCCCTCCCGCCTTCTTCCCCTCCTGTGCTTCGTGCTATAACGCTGGTATTTCAAAATATTTTGTTGCCGATTTGTTTTCAGCCATTTTCGAAAATAATTGAAAAGCAGCATGTTGTTGTTGTGACCGTCGTTGCTGAACTCCTACAAAAATTGAAACAGTTGTTATTTGGCGCGTCATGGCTGTTGGCTTTGTTCACATATTCTTCGATATAAATCCATTAACAGGAAATAGCAGAGACACTTAAATTTAATTAAAATGTTCCAAACTGCCACTTGCAGTATTTTGCACACTTGCCACACATACACATAGTAGTACCGTTGTCACTTGCCTCTTGTCTCTTGCCACACAGCCTCTTGTCTCTTGCCACACACAAACCTCTTGTCACTTGCCGCTTGCCGTTTGCCACTTGCCACAAAAACATTACAATCTATGGTTGAACTAGAATTGCAGCAACAATGCCATTGACAGCTAACAATGTCTGCCAGTTGCAATTCTAACTGTCAATGCTTGTATGTCACTTTTTGCCATAAACGACATACTTGCACACGTTGCAACTGCAAACTGGCCCTAATAAATAATATACGAAATAACAGCATTAACACCAAGTGCTGCTGCTCTACATAACGTACACATAACCACATATGGTGCATGCAACACACAAGTAGCCTCTGCAGCTCAATAGCGATCAACGAGTGAGAATTCGCCATTAACCAGCCAGTAGCGCACAGGCGGCAATGGAAATTTTGTGATTCGAATCTGCTTTGGAACTAAGGAAACTTGTTAGGAATATTACAACTCAGTGTTTGCTCTCTTGCAACATTTACAGAGGAAACAACCGAAATTAAAAACGGCTTAAAAAACTAGAGTCATTCTTTGCCATTTTCATTTGTTTTTCATGGCATTTTCATAGCTTGAAAAGAATTTCTACGGCTTGTCAAAGTTAAGCACTAAGAACTCGACGGAATAGTTATTGTTTTATTCCAAGTAAGTATGGTTAGTAGTTGCCGGATTCTTAAGCTTCTGACTTTCAAAAAATGTGGTCAAAGGGATCTTTGCATAGCTCTCCAAAAATTGTGTAAGCAAGCTCAAACTGAAAACTTTAATTTTTCCACACAAAAGCTGTCTTCGATTCGCCATTTATCTGCTCGCTACTCTCTTGCCAAAAATATGACAAGTAAAACCAACTACAAAGTTAGCGACTTGAGTTCGATACAAGAGTGAAAGTAGCGGATAGCTCATTGAATTGTTATAACCGGTAACTTCAATACTATCAAGTTCTGTTTTTCATATTGGGTCTATAACAATCTCTTGAATTCAAGTTACGTTGAAATACCATTTTGCATGCCCGAAATGCTAAAATAAGTGATTTTCGCAGCAGTTTGTGACCGTTGATGAAATATGGAGCCATTACAATAACCCTGAATGCAGAAAATCATATGTGAAACCTGGCAAACCGGCAAACCCGGAAATCCATGATGCCAAAGTAATGCTTTGTTTTTATTAGGATTGTTGGATAGAGTCATGTATAGAAATTCACTCGAGTGAGGAAAGTTCTCTGATTGCCATTCACTTGGGAATGGCCAGAAACGATTTTACATATGGCTCAAGCAGCTGGTTTTTACAGCACGAAAAGGTGCTGTCTTTCTGTACCGATGTCTGAATTTGGTATCCGCGCAAAACTAATACGGCAATGTAAACTAGCATTGAGCAATACCAAACGCTCCGTCGGAATCGAGAAAGCTCTCTCCGAGACGTACGATACTAAACGAAGATTCAGACAAGGCGATTCCGTTTCGTGCGGCTTCTTCAATCTGCTCTTGGAGAAAATAATTCAAGCTGCAGAACTAAATAGGGAAGGTATTATCTTCTATAACAGTGTATATTATATATATATTGATATCATTGGCTTCAAAAACCGCGCCGTTTGTTCTGCTCTCTTCGGAGTGGATGTAGAAGCAAAGAAAATCAGTCTGGTAGTGAACGAGGGCAAAACGAAATATATCCTGCCATGAAACAAACAGTCCTCGCAAACGTGACTGGGCTCCCACTGCACTGTTAGTAGTCAAAACTTCGAAGTCGTAGATAATTTCGACTATCTTGGAACCAGTATTAACAGCCACAAAAATGTGAGCCTCGAAATCCAACTGACTAAGTAGGCAATTGAGAAATGAAGTCCTCTCTTGACGAACATAAACCAAGCTCTATATGTCACTCATTATCCCCGTCCTTCTATGTGGAGCAGAGGCCTGACGATGAGTCGACTTTACGAGTTTTCGAGAGAAAGGTTCTGCGAAAGATTTATGGTCCCTTGCGCATTGACCACGGCGAATATCGCATTCGATGGAACGATGAGCTGTACGAGATATACGACGACATTGACATAGTTCAGCGAATTAAAAGACAGCGGCTACGCTGGCTAGGTCATGTTGTCCGGATTGATGAAAACACTCCAGCTCTGAAAGTATTCGACGCAGTACCCGCCGCGGGAAGCAGAGGAAGAGGAAGACCTCCACTCCGTTGGAAGGACCAAGTGGAGAAGGACCTGGCTTCGCTTGGCTCGGCTTTAATCGCGTGCCTACGCCAGTAAAAGAAAAAGAGGGGCGTGTATCATGATGAGTTTCAAAACGCTATCGACCAAAACTCATAACATTGAAGCGAGCGATTTGCAACTAGACTCAGTGCAATAATTTTTCATTACAACAATGCTGACTGATTAAAAGGTATTTGGAAAACAGCAGTTCAGACCTGGTCAATGCAGATCGTCCGCACTGGAATACGGTTCACAACCGAACAGAGTATCACAAATTAACTTCTTGGCACAAGGTTAAGCCGTAAGAACTGCCAGATTGTTTGAACAACTCTCCAACACTTGGCGAATCGAAGGCAGCTAAAAGTAACTCATTAGAGTAATTTTCCCGCAGAAATTGGAATGTTCAACAAAAAAAATCGTTACAATATTTTCTTGAACAAATACATCTATACAGTTACATGCCTGCTATGAGCTTGTTTGTAACAGTATCTAACGTTATGCACCACTAACGTTGCGTTTACATTTAAAGTATTACAAAACGTCCAACACTGCCTCTACCTAGCTGGGTCCGACTTGCCACACTCCTCTTTGCCACACTGTCAATTCACCGTCATTCCACTTCACACCGGCTTTTTCTCTCATCACTTCTGATTTGCGCTCGGATGCTTTTGCCAAGCAAAGCTTTTGCAGATTGAATTTACAACAATTTAACATGCAACAATCTTTCAAAATATCCACACTCATCCAAGCGTACCATATATGTGTGCGGGGTATTCGGTTTAGCAGGCGATACCACAAATCCTTGACTCCTACAGCTGTCTGTGCAGCGATGCATTTGGTGCGCAGATGCTCAGCTGGTTTTCAGCTACACAAAGCTCGACTTCCCGGTATAAACGGCCAGCTATGGCTCTGTTCGCACAGGCAGGTGTTAACAAAAATACATGGAAAAAATTCAAAAACAAAAACAAAACAGTGTTGGCAACTCAGCAGAAACTCGACAACAATTTTGCTGCTTCAACAATAAAAAAGTACCACATGGCTGAGGTTGCAGCAATTGCAATTTGTTTTCCAATTTTTGTAATGCGGTGCGAGGCAGGATCATGCAGCTGCGGGTTTAGTTTGTGGCAACATAAAT
Source organism: Bactrocera zonata (assembly GCA_037783105.1). NCBI lineage: Eukaryota > Metazoa > Arthropoda > Insecta > Diptera > Tephritidae > Bactrocera > Bactrocera zonata. The sequence continues at coordinate 277,910 of JBAWJQ010004342.1, forward strand.
TGTTTGTAACTGTTAACTAAGGAAGTAGTGATAGAGGAAGCTCAAAATGGCATGAGTTCACATTTACACCGAGTTCACACAGTTTTTATACCCCGAACAGGATATGTTATATTTTCAATGATGTTTGTGACACCGAAAAGGGCACTCAGACTTCCTAATAAGTATATATGTATGTATATGTATAAATAAATACCGCCTGTGTGGAAAGCCAAGTGGAACCGCCAACGGCCACGACGTCTGGCCGGAAACATCCGGGAGCCCACTCGAAAGCGCGAAGATTGAAGGATCTGAGGATTTCATCTCAGCCAGTAGCTCGTGAGCGCAGGAAACTGAAACCGACGCGGAAATGGTTGCTGAATCAGCGCTGACCCTTTCTCAGGAGGACAGACTCCTGAAAAGCCCAACATTAAATAAATAACTGTTAATCGCGCAATTTAACTGCCACCGAAGTAGCGTGACATCCACAAACCTGGTGGACATACTAGAAAAAGGAAATCCAGGAACGCAGTACCTATGAATGCCAGGTTACTGGACTAAGCTCAGGCCATCTTAGCATATTACATTTCGAAGGCAGAGTCAGGCCAAGGACGTGCACAATAAGCAAATTAAGTAAAAAATCGTACAAATTCTCTCTCTTAGCAGACAAGTCGACACAGAACATCAGATTGATGAAGATGGTCAGCAACTCACTGATTTCGGTAGCATTGTACTTACCCTACAACTCCATATCTCAGCCGCCAACAGAAGAGCTGAGGATGATTACAGACTACGCAGAAAAACTAGGTATGAAGCTCATTATTGGAACAGATGGAAATCGTAATTTATCACAAATTATTATCCCAAGCATAGCTACAGTCTCGAAATATAATATTCAGATAAAAAAAATTGCTGATTTTATGCTGTAAAATATACAGCTGTGAAGGGTATTAAAGCTTCGTTGCTGTCAAAGTTTAAGTTATTTTTTTTTTTTTTAATTTTCAAACTGGAAAACTATATATTAGACTAGTTATGAAATATTTTTACAGATAGTATTTGAAATTGGTTAATTAAAATTGAATGCAGTTTCGGAGCAAAGCAAAGGCGGATACACATATTTTAATACCCGTTTAAATACTTCATGTTCCAAAATAATTTTCTAAAATAATACGGCATTATTGGAAATAAAATAGAATTTCTGCACTTCAAATTTTGATTTCAACATGGAAGTCAAAAGATCCACAATTGAGCAAAGCTAATGAGGCTAAGGAATCGCGCATCGGCTTGAACTCGTTGCTTTAAACCAGGGCCTTTTGATTACAAATAGCGGATATTCAAATGACGGGTGATGCAAGTAGAGGTACTTTTTTCAATAGCCCGTTTTCTGACAGATCACTCGTATGGAAAGACTTACGCCTGAACAACGTTTACAAATCATTTATTGGCACCCAGCATTCATTATTGGATAATATTCGAACGAATAGACCACATCAAGCAAGCAGTGAAGAAAATAGAATGAAAACCGTGGAGAGTCGTTTCGACGCCGTTCGCAGCAACTCGAACTGACGCATGGAAAATCTTGACGCATTTTACATCGAGATCTGAAATTGAAAGACAACTTAATACAGCTCGATTTTCCCAAGTGACTTCGCTTCGCTTTATGGGCTCTTGAAAAGCTCCAAGAAGATTCGACGTTTTCGAGCCAAATTTGTTCAGCGATGAGCCCCATTTCTGGCTCAATGGGTATGTAAACAAGCAAAATTGCCACATTTGAGACGAAGAGCAACCTGAAGAGATTCTCCTGGCTGCCATTTCATCCAGCAAAAACAACCTTTTGGTGTGTTTTGTGGGGCGGTGGAATCATCGGTCCACATTTCTTCAAAAATGATGCCAATGAGAACGTAACCGTCAATGACTACCGTCAGCGCGCGACTATTTGATGCCTGAAGTTCAAGCTTGGTTTCAAAAAGACGGCACTACTTCCATCCACACATCGCAACAACTAATGGATTAATTGAGAGAACACTTCGGTGAACTGATAATTTCACGTTTTGGCCCGCCCGATCGTCCACCAAGATCGTGCGATACAAAACCATTAGACTTTTTTCTGTGGGGATATGTAAATTTTAAAGTCTATGCGGACAATCCCTCTTCGATTCAGGTCTAGGATCAACGTGTGTTATTCGACAGCTACCAGTCGAAATGCTCGAAGGAGAAATCGAAAATTCAATTCAACGAAAGGACCATCTGAGACGTAGCCGCGGCCAACATTTGAAAAAGATAACCTTCAAAAAATAAGTGCTAAAGAATATTCTTTCGAATTATAATACAATTTTCATTAAATTTGAAGTTTCTGCGTTGTTTTCTATTAGGGAACCTCGAAATATAGTACTCTTTATATAATATAATGTCTGCAATGTTAACTCCAGCACCCGTCCTACAAGAATACCGTATGAAATGTCTCTGCATTTCCTCACTAATATGAAGAAAGCGAAGTTTTTATTCGTTATCTAGACTTTTGGCAAGCAAGAAGACATCTGGATAGACTTTAAGTAAGCTCAAACTGCAGCACCTCTGCCCACAAATACTGCAGGCAAAATTACGTTTTCCGCATGGGAATACAAAAACCACTAAACAAGCCAATTCGCACGCTATTCAGCTATTCAGTATATAAAACAGTCTTAGGCGTAAAGTAAACGCTTAAGGAAATCTAAAACTTAAACTGAAAACGCTTTCTCTTGGCGGTGGAGTGGACACAGCCAGCTAAGCCGCAAGACACCCACGAATGAAGCACAGTTAAGTTTATAAATCAAACTCGCAAGAGCTTACCGAGCGCGATATAAAATGAAAAGAACGGTATTAAATGCCGAAATGATTTCGTGTAAAAGCGCAGTAAGTCAAACAGACTTCCAGATTAAATTGGGTGCAACTGTGGCGCACATTCTAAAGATTTCTCCGGTGACGTGCAAGCAAACGAAGCTATTGTATGCCAACACCGCTGCTGACTTCTCTTTCACTTCTTGTCCGCCGCCGCGAATGCCGCGAAACATATTGTAAGACGCCTGTAGACTACAGCTGGCGTGATGTAGAAACTTGTGCTTTCTTCCCAAACAAGCAAACAGAAGTGTCCAAAACGAAAGCGCAAAAAACAGACAAAGCAACCCGAAACGAAAGCAAGCAAGGAAAAAAAACGTAAGTGCAATACTTGTAAGACATTTTCATTAAGAAATTCGAAAGGAAGAATTGTGCAGGCAAGCAACAACGCTATACCGCAAGCGCAGCACTTGCTTGCCGTTCTCAAAGTGAGCCGAGCGAACAATGCGGCAACAAAGCCATTGTGACAGCTCAAATGGGGCACTTGACGTGTATTTTTACACACTGTACTGCACCGCAGTACGTGACAGCCACCCGTTGCTGCCGTTGCATGCAATGCGTATTATCTTAGCATATTTACGCGCTGTGTATTCGCAAAAAATGAATTTGTTAAAGCCCAAAAGTATGCAACACGTTTTACATGCCGTTACAAAGAGTGCAACTGTTCTCACTTGCTGAAGACGATGATGGAAATGTGTGGTGAGAAGAATAAGCAAAGGAAAAGAACTTTCGACACAACGCAACAACAACGTGCAAAGAAAGTAGTTGCAACTGCCACAATACAAAAACACACCGCAAAAAGAGCTGGCGGTCGTTGTGTTGCGCAGCGAGCACGAATTTAATTTTGTACATGGCAACGACGATAGGGCTCTGCGTGTCCAGCGCGTCGTCTCCACTTTTACCATAGCAGAAGCAGGTGGCGCGTGGTGCGGCGCGGCGCAAAAGGGCATTGGGGCGTAGCGGCAAAGAAAAGAACATTGCAATGGGCAACGCACAGCATACAAAGAAAGCCTACGGGAAATGCACTGCATACCGCATAACCACCCCGCGGCACTTAGGCGAACTCACGTAAACCCGGCATGACCCTTCAGCAAAGCGCTGGCTGAGGAGCGCAGTGCTACGGTCCGCGCTGGAAATATGAGCACGCTTACAGCAAGGCGTTCAAATCAAATTAAACGCGAGGTGAGGGCATAAGTAGAGTTGTATGGAAAATGTGTGTATGTATCAACGCGTAATTCTTCACAATTACTCGTGCCTTTGCACTCGAGCGCGCCACTTTGAATGTTGATTTTTTGCGCACACTTTCCGCTCCACTTTCTGGCCGTAAACATTTGCAACACTTTGCAAAGAAATTTGTGTGTGTGTGTGTGTCTGTGTGTAATGAATTAGCGGCGCTACTGGGCTTCATTTCCGTTACACATATTTTATTTTAATTTCATGGCATTTTTTTATTTTATTTTTATTTTGTTTCTTTCACAAGCGCACACGAAATTTAATTTAAATAAAAGCCGACGACGACGACGACGACGTCTTTATTTGAGCAGCAAGCGAAGAAATTTTAATTTTCTTAAAAGCGAAAAATGTTAATTACATTTGTCTTGCTGAGAGCAGCAAGCACGTTGCAGGGTGCCTCCACAAAGTAGTTGGCTGTTGTCATCTAACCGAAAAAGCACACACGAAAAACTTTTTAGCGGGGCTACGAACTAGCACCATGCCAGCATTTGCGCGTGGTCAGCGGTTCGGGGTTTTCGCCAGCTGATGAACTGAAAGGAGCAGTTTGGTGTTTGCCTTTCTACCGAATCTGCCGGTGAAAAAAACTGTATAAAAGAAATTTTATTAGGCAATATGAAATAGTGCGGACGGGTTGCGAACGTAACGGAAACGCAAGCGCATGACGTTCGGCTGTTGGTGCGGCTAATTATAATTAGAATTAATATATAATGCGAAACAGCACGAAATAAGGCTATCTTAACAGCATTCGGTGGAAATTTCTTTCCACCGAGCATTTTTTTAAGGGGGTATTCTACTCTAGAATTTTGAAAAATTCGATTTTTTTTATATATTTAAAGTTTAGACCCTTAAGAGCATATCCTCCAAAGGATTTTTTAAAACTAAAATTATTTTAAGGGCTACAGTTACTTTAGTGACGCAGTACCTAGCCCGGTTCGGCCGTATCGAATTTTTTAAACGCGTTTTTCTCGAAACTACTTTTTTCCACACGGTACCGGCATTATCTCAAGTTCTATACAACCGATTTACTTGAAATTTTATGTGAACCTTCTTTATATAATCATTCAACTTCTATAAAATCGATTTACTTGAAATTTTGTGTAAACCTTCGTTATATAATCCTTTATCGTTCCTACCAGCATCGTGTCAAAATTTTTGTTTTTAATGTTTAAAAAAAATTCAGGAATTTCAAAAAAAAGCATAAAACATGATTTTTATTTTCAGGCAGTCGCCATTTTTCTAAAAAAAATTTTGTTTCGTGTTCCCTGAGGTAGGGACTATAACATCATCCTTACTGATTAAGAATTTCTTTTGATTCTTTTATTTTCAGACCACCAGGAGAGTCAGGATCAATGTCACCAGGATGCGCCATTTTTTACACCTGTCTCTCCCAGATGCAGCATGCATACATGGATCTCCTATGTCGTCTCAAAATGCTTGCCTTTCATCGGCTTTTCAGGCAAGGAAACAAAAAAAAGTCCGGGAGGCCCACAAGAAAGGCGATGTGACCCGTGGCGATATCGTGGTGCAACTTCCAATCAGTTGCGATGTCTTGTCGCACTCAATTGACCCTACGTTTGAGTATCTTGAGAACTTCAACGTAAAACTTGGCGTTGACGATTTGTCCAGGAAGAACAAATTCATGGTGAACGATGCCTTTGATGTCAAAAAAGATAATGAGCGTCATTTTCATTTTGGACTCGTTCATTCTTCCGGTTTTCATCAGCGATCTCTTCACGGCATTCAAAAAAAGGCCTGGTGCCACCGAAACACATCACTTCTTGCTAAAGCAACATCTCCGTCAGCGTGCTTGATCATATCAAACGTCTCAGTCGTAGATTTACCGAGGTTCACACAGAATTCAATCGCATACCTCTGGTCTAACGAACGCTGCATTTTCGGCTTGCACCACTCACAGAAACACGTCGCGCGAAAATATTTGTCATGATTTTCCAGGCGCTCGGAGACACCACCGGCGTCGATAATTGCCTGTCATCTCCGTGGCATGCTTTCTAATTCCAATTTGACGGCGTATTCTAGTAGCAAGAACCTCCAGATCCGACGAATTTCCTAAAACAACTGCTCCAAAGTGTATGTGCGTCTTCTACGAAGCTTCTGTTTAATATATGCCCACACTTTTCCAATAGGGTTTGCATCGGGCGACTCCAACAGCCAATCCAATCTAACGATGCCAGATTGAGTTTTCCACTGAGTACAGAGCTTGCTGCGGTGTTCAGGATCGTTGTCCTCCTGCAGAATCCAATCTTCATTTTTTCTGATGAACCATCGTTTAGCAGATAGAAATAAAACCTTTTTGTAGATTTTTATCACTTTCTCGGTTTTTAGGTTGTCAGTAAAGAGGTACACCATTATTCCATGTTTTACGGTCCGCTGAACAAGCCTATTGGTGGAATTTGACCAGACTCGCGGGAGGACAGAAAGTGGCTTCTTCATTGTGTTGCACCATTTCAGTTCATGAGTATGAAGAAGGGTTCGGATAGTTTCGTAGGATATATCTAAACGTTTTCCTTTAATTTTGCTTGTCCTTGTCGTAGTATTAAATCAGGATTCCGCGAAAACAGATTCACTATTCGTTTTTCATCTTTTTTGTTCACTTTTCCTATCGAACCACGTTCTGGTAAATCATCGACATTTTTAGCCACTTTACATCGCTGCATCCACTTCTGTACAAATGCCTTCGACTTTCTAATGTATTTAGCAGCCGCTGATTGCGACATTTTGGGACCTTTCGCGTGGATGCAAAGGAACATAGCTTCGTAGCGCGACGCGTACTTAGCACTCATGGCGTTTAACGTGATTCTCTTTCAAAAGATCAACGACAATTGAACCTTTGTTGACAATGCATCAAGGACAAAGCTTCCCCCTATTGGCTCGCGAAGGTACAGACTGTCATTCGCAAACTAAGGATTCGAAAGACTTATTTACAAAGTTAGGCTAACTAAAAATCATATGGATTTAATGCTAGTAGCCACCTTGAGTCAGTCCTCAATTACAATCTTTTCAGTTGACCTGCTATGAATGTATGTGTGTCATACGCATGATGCCGGCAGATCCCTGGGTTGAAATAAAAGAGCGCTAAACCGAAATAGCGTTAAGTGGGCCTTACTGTATATAGCAAAATGACGAGCTCAATAAAATTGTTTTCAGACGCAAAACTTTTCTTTCTCAAATTCTTTTCTCGGAAATCGCAGCGAACAATGAATATGCGGTCTTTACTTCCGTCTGCATGCGGTAATCAGTACTACATTAGCAAAGTTATAAAAGTTAACTAAAGCGTGCTGCACCCACAACTTCAATGTTCACCTGTAATTACCGCAAAACAAAAACAACAAACGCTAGGAATTAAATATGACTGAGATTTCTTCCTTCCGTACCCACCTTCATCTCTCCCTTTCCAAACACACAATATACCTTACAGGCCCATGCCACAAAATGTTGTCGTGGTTAGTTGAGTTGCGTAAATGTGCTCGCAGTTAAAACAGTTATTTTAATAATCATGTTAACTAAGTATCTGGGGCGTCTGCGAGTCAAGTGCTGTTAAGCTGCACTACACTAGCTGCAGATGTCGCGGTGCGAGAGCAGAGGACATTTATTGGGAGCGGTGTTCATTAGAGTTAACTGTAATGGTATTTTTCGACCCTCTGGAAAGCCTTACATCACTGCTGCAACGCTGGCTTACCAGCTGTACTCCTGTGCAAGTGTGACTGGAGTTCGAAATCTCAAGAAAAGTTTCAACTTGAAGATACTTGAAAAATTTTACTGCTTACAGCGCACGTGATACCTTACCGTCTACATTTACCACAAGCTGGCAGTCAAGTTAGCTGCATATATGTATGTATGTATGTAGCCTAGCTTCACCTAGAAGTTGTGCTGTTATGAACCATGCAGTTATTGTAGAGCTGCTGGAAGCCAACTCTTCATCTACGATTGTTACTTCCCAAGCAGAGTATATTCATATACTTAGTAAGCAAATAAACTTGTGTCAATGACACCCTGTACCTAATACTTAAGTCTATATATGTATGTGTGGTAGTGTGGGCATAGACGAATCAAATTAAAATGTTTTTTAAATCGCCTTTAGTTTATTTTATATGTTTATACCCTGAACAAAGTAACAGTCAGAAGGAAACGTCGAAGACCCTACAAAATAACGTCAGTTGAATAGTCCCCGGACTGACACATAGATGGCGATACTGGAAGGATATCCATGTAATTTATAGTTAGCCCTAGCCTTCAAAAGGTGCGTGTATGAATTTGAGAGCTGTTGGATCATTAGTTTGTGATTTATATAATTCTGAGGGAAGCAACTTTTTTTCTTGTGAAAAATAGATAAAAAGGAATTTCGTGTGTTGAAAGATGTCGCTTTCTGAAGGCAAAAAATACAGTTGAAGCAAAAATTTGGCTTGATGACGAGTTTCCAGACACTGACCCAAGAAAATCAACCATCGAGAATTGGTATGCCAAGTATAAACTTTGTGAAATGAGCACCGAAGACGGTGAACGCAGTGGACGCCCAACCGTAAAGTGAAGTTAATCGAGAGAGCAGGCACTCTAGAAATATCAAATAAACTTGTATTTCATATTATTCACGAATATTTAAGTATGAAAAAGTTCTGTGCAAGGTGCCGCGTTAGTTCACTATTGACTAAAAACAACGACGAGTTGATGATTCGGAACAGTGTTTAGAGATGTTCAAGCGTAATACACCCGACTTTTAGCATCGATATGTGACAAGGGATGAAGCATGGCTCCATTATTTCACTCCGAAGCCCAATCAACAGTCATCCAAGTGGACTGCATGAACCCGCTCCAAAGCTTGGGAAAATGAAACTGTCGGCAGCAAGGCTACAGCGTTTGTATTTTGGGATGTGATGAAAGCATTTTTATTGACTACCTTGAAAAAGGAAGGACCATCAACAGCGACTATTGCATAGCGTTAATGGAACGTTTGAAGGACGAAATCGCCAAAAGCCGGCCACATTTTAAGAAAAAGTATGTGCTGCTTGATCTAGTTAATGTCACTGTGTCACACATTTCGTCAGTGAAAATTACGTTAAAAATCCATGAACTGGGATTCCGCATTCAACAGATTCTCCAAACCTGGCCCCCAGCGACTATTTTCTGTGCTAAGATCTCAAAAGAATGCTCGCTGTGAAAAAATTTTCATCGAATGTGGAGTTGTTCGCCGAAATTAAGGCCTTTTTAAAAGCACATTCTACTACAAAAATGATATCGAAAAGTTGGGGGATCGCTATAATCAGTGTATCACTCTTGAAAGGAACTGTGTTGAATAAAAAAAACGAATTTTGCTAAAAAATGATATTATCGTAGGACGGGGACTTTACAATTGATTGTTATAAACAAGTATACTGTGCCCAAAAAATAAGGTGACACTGTATTTATTTTGAAAATTCTTTATTTATTCTTCCAAATCAATTTCATCCCCTTCAAAGTAATCCCCTCCCGATGCAAAGCACTTATGCCAACGGATTTTCCAATCTTCGAAACAATGGTTGTAGTCACTTTCCGGGATGGCCTTCAGTTCCGTCGTCGCTGCGGCTTGAATCTCCTCTATCGTATAAAAACGGTGTCCCCGGAGCGGTCTTTTGAGCTTGGTGAACAGTCAGAAGTCGCACGGCGCCAGATCAGGTGAATACGGTGGTTGCGGAACGATATGAGTTGAGATTTTGGCGAAATGATCACGAATTACGAGGGCAGTATGGGATGGTGCAGTATCGTGGTGTAAAACCAAGCATTTTCTTTCCACAAATCCGGCCTTTTTAGACGGATATTGTTACGCAAACGACACATAACGTTCAAATAATATTCCTTGTTGACGGTTTGACCGGTTGGAAGTCATTCATAACGCACAATACCACGATAATCGAAGAAAACAGTCAACATGACCTTGATTTTTGAACGACTTTAGCGCGATTTTTTTGGTCTCGGTACTCTTTTGGCACGATATTCGCTCGATTGATCGGTTGTTTCGGGGTCGTAAGCATGGATCCAAGTCCCATCGCCGGTCATAATGCGTTTCAAGACACCCTGGTAATCGGAAAACATCGTTTCACACACTTCAACGCGACGTCTTTTTTCCAAAAAATTCAATGTTTTCGGTACCAGTCGAGATTTGACGCGCTTGATGCCCAAAACATCCTTCAAAATGGTATTGGCTGACCCTTTCGATATGCCAACTTCATCAGCAAGGTCTCTAATTGTTAATCGACGGGTTTTCAACACCAAATCTTTGATTTGTTGAACGTGAGCTTCGTCGGTTGAGGTTGATGGTCGCCCTGGACGCTTTTCGTCTTCGACACGTTCACGGCCGGCTTGGAACTCACTATACCACTTGTAAACATTTTTCTTAGACATAGCCTCCTCACCAAAGGCTTTTTGCACCATCCTCAACGTATCCGCAGCAGAAAATTGATTCCGTAAACAAAATTTAATGCAAATTCTTTGCTCAACAAATTTCGACATCGCAAAAAACGAAAAACTCACTTTTAGCAGCTCACAAAACGACACGTATCTCAAACACTAATGAATATTTTGACATAAAATTTGACATAAATGTGACTGACAGTACTACCAACCTAAAAAAAAATAATTCTCCAAATCCTTCGACGCGCGCAGTTTAAATTCAAATGTCACCTTATTTTTCGGACACAGTAGTATATTAGGATTAGCGTGACGAATTGAGTCCAGTTAGCCACAGCCGTCTGCTTACATATGTATACGCGAACGAGTCCGTTTTCTGCGGTATAGACCTGAAATTTTGTACACGATTTTTTTCTCCCAAAAAGACGCACACTTGTCGGAACCGGCGATATCGGACCACTTTAGCATATAGCTCCCATACAAACTTACTGATTAAAAACAAATTCTTGTAAGAATATTTTATATTTGTGAAGGGTATTATAGCCTCGGTGCAAAACTAATAAGTCAACATTAGTTTAAAATGTTTTTTGCCTGGAATCTGGTCGCTTACTTCATGCAGCTTCCGCGCGCTGTACCCTTTGTTCCCCCAAGAGTGTGCTTAAGCTCTGCATTCAGTCATTTAATTTTCACACTCCCGCCAGTACCCGCGAGCGGAGTATTAATGCGATTTTAAACGTAAACTCGTGTATGTGAGCAGCTGCATAAGTGCAACACCCACGGTGCTGGAGCTGTAGCCTATTTAATGTGAGTGCTTTTTAATTACAGAAAGAAAGTTCAGAGTGGTTTCCATGCTGGAATACTTTAAATTATAAAAAACAAATGTGAAGTGAAGTTCCAAAAGCCAAATACATACTTATGGACTTTCTGTGCGTTTTAATGCATTCGCATTTGCCTGAAACGGTTCGAAAACTTGTGCGTGTACTTGTTTTTTATTTTATTTTTTATGCAAAATTTTGTTTAAATGTTTTGTTTGTTTAAATGTTTATAAAAATATTTTCAACTCCTTTTCTTCGAAATTCGTTACAAAAAGTCTAGTAAAAATAGGCTAGCAAAAAGAAGAAGAAATTTAAATTATGTCCAAGCTATGCGCTTACGCGCGAATTTCGGTCGCGAAGCTGATTCCGAAGTGACAATGCTCGGCGATCGCTGGGTTAACAAGCGCGGCGAATCGATGCCGTGACGTGCAGCTGGCAAGTCCTTCCAAACGTCCAAATTCAAATTCGTAAACGAGTTGGTTACTTTAGGCAGCTCAGAGGACATAGGTCTGCGTCGTCCGAAATGTGCGCCGGACGTAGGTGCACTCGGTGTGCCACTCGGCATTAGCTGTGCAATACTTATGTTGTCGTCAGCCACCGAGGCCTGATCTCCGGCATCTCCACCAGGGAATGGTGTGGCAGTGTCACTACTATTAGCTACAGGCAGCGCACTGCGTGGCGATTGCTGCTCTTCGGCTATTAATTGCTTTAGCTTTTCATTGGAATTCTCAAGCGCTGTAAGATGTGTGGAGCGCACTTCGTAAGCATCGGTTTGACGTTGAAGATTCTCATTAATGCGCGTGGCGAATGTACAACGCTCTTCAGTTAGCAGTTGTTTCAGTTCATGGTAACGCTCCAGATGTTGTTGTTGCCATAAGGACTCGAGCCGCTGCATATTGTACTTGGCCTCTGATTCGTACATTGCCTCAACTTGTGAGAGATTAAATGTTTCGGCCTCTAGATGCCCTCTGTATTTGTTCAATAACCGGTTAACGATATCCGCACATGTGGTGTAGGCACTCAAGCGCTCCAGTATACTTATGCAGAGCTTGATTTGGTTGCAGAACGACTCGGACCGTTTGCGTATGAAAATTTTGATTTTTTTCAGATTGTAAGCTTGCGATACATCTGCGGACTCCATGATCAGCGAACAGCTCTCCTCTAATAACTCCAATTCTTTATCCACATCACTCAGGCATGTACGTAAATGCTTTTCCGCCTCTTTCAAACCATCCGCCTCAGTCTGCCGCAGCTTCAGCTCATCCATATGCTTCTCCTGCAGTTCACGTATTTCTTTTATCTCCTTTTCGCGTATTAGTTGACGTTCTCGTTGCAGCTGCTCCGTACGACTGATCTCCTCCTGCAGTCGCAAATTTCGTTCCATTGACTGTGCTTCTTCCCGTTCACGATCGTATTGCTCTTCGATTTTCTTGTCCAACCAATTAAGTTTGGCCAACGTCTCATTGTTAGATTTCGATTCGAACAACACGTTGTCATCATCGACACCATGTCGCCAACGTCCATATAATTTAGCCTCTAAATCCAATTTCCGCTTGATATTCTCGCGTTCCTTAGCATTCTGTTCAATCTTCTCCAGCTGTTCGGTGGTGGCAGCAATCTTGCGCGAACGCGGCCTATTCCGCTCAAGCATCTCTCTTTCGTACATAATCTTTTCTTTTTCGAAGAGCTCACGCAGACGTTCACGGCGCTCAAACTGCTGCATCTCCTTTTCACGCTTTTCGCGTCGCTGCTTCAGCTGCTCTTCCGCATTTTTGTAGTACTCTGGCTTGGTCCAGTTCTCGAAACGTGTTGTCACCTTGCCCCAATGGTCATAGTAACGATTAACGGCAGCTGTGCGCTCAATACGATCGTGCTCAATTTCTCGACGGCGTGCAAAGAGCGCCTGGATTTGATGGGAACGTACGGACATTTAGCACGCAATCGAATACTCACTCCAACGTCAGTGTATTGCAAAATGTAGGCTGAAAGATAGTGATAGAAAATTGAAATGCCTTTAATAGATTATATGTATCCAAAAAGTTGTGTATAAACATTTATTATTTAAAATGAAATTATTGGTGTGTCAACAGTGAATGATTTTTAAAAGGTGTTTTTTTTTTCTGATGACGTTGGGAAAGAAATCAAAATAATTTATATTATTAATATTAATGAAAAGAATAATACAATTAAACTTTAACGCATCCAAAAAATAAAAAATTTTGTTAGAAGCAGACGCAAGTTCTGAACTATTATTTCCGGGTACTATTTCAAGGGTTTACACTATAGCATAAAGCTGTCATACAAACAGATCATCAATTTTTCTTCAAGTTCTTGTGTAGGCAACTTTTTCTGTTCGACGACATATCTTTACTCATTTTGACATAGAATATTAACCAAGGCAATATCACAGTCCTCGATAAATTTTACCGATCAAACCACTATACATATATATATATAGCCTCTTATAGAGCCCTAGAAAAGACCATACTTGCAAAAAAATTCGAGAGCGCTTAATGGGCGGGTCTCATCAGCACGTGTGGTGCACTAAGGTCCACTCTAACCATGGCACTTAACGCCATTTTGAGCCAAGTGCCCGTATAAATCGCCGAAAGGTGTATGGCCGCGAGAGTGGCTATTAAACTCAGAGAATCTGTGTTCTTAAAATAATGCCTATCTAGATCATGGAGTCGCCAAACCGCGCTCTGGCGGAAAGTTGGTGGAGAGCTTTACTGTCAGGAGCTCTCTGTGAACTCTAGTTTTTTTCTGACTGTTGCATTGTTTTCCAAGCCGAGGTTGCAGCCATTAAGGTAGTGCAAGCTCCTTCAGAGAAGTGACCATCCACTCAGATAGCAGAACAACGATACTAGCCTTGAACTCATTTATAGTGCATTCAAGGAGTGCCTAACCTCGCTATAAATAGCATCGAGTGTCTTTATGATAACACTGGTATTGTTTCCGGGTCATAGCGAAATCGCAGGAAAATGTAAAGCTGATAAGCTAGCAAGGAAAAGCACCCTAGAATTGGTATCGGTAGGATGGGAACGGGTTGGTGCACTCGTATCCTCTTGTGTTCTACTACGCGATAGCTGGGCTTTGCGGAAACATGGCCAGCGCTGGGCCTTTATCGGTACTGACGCAAAATTCTTCTGGCCTAGGATTGATCCCAAGAGATCTAGTGATCTCTTGTTGTGCGGCTTTTAACAGGCGTCCATGCAATAAGGTTGAGAATCTTACCAGACGGCGTTTGCAGAAGCTGTTTGGAAGAAGATGAGGTGACTTTCCTTCTTGACTGTTCCGCCTTTGGAAGGTCAGGACTTAAACACTTAGGAACGAAAACCTTCAGACATATCCACCAAACTGGCAAGAGTTGAAATTAAGCACCTATGCAAATTTGTATTGGCTACTAAACGCTTTGCTAATCTATAAGTCCGAATACAGGAGCTCTTATTTTCTATGGCTTCACAAAAGACTAAATATACCAGTCCACGTTCGATCATCGATCAGCCATCTAACCTAACCTACTATATCATATAGCTGTCATACAACCTGACCGAGCAAAGTCTAGCTAGCTCTTGTATAAAAACTTTTTTCTTTATGAATATTATGGGCGTAGGTAACGTGTTTTCTTATTACTTTTGGTATTGGTTCTCTTGCCAAAGGCAGCCATAAGGTAGGATATGGGCACAATAAAAGAATTAATCTATAATTCTGGAACCAAGAGAGTGGCGGGAAAATGTGAAGTGGAAAAATCCGACTATCGATAGTTTTGCGGCTCCACTAGAAATACAAGTATGAACCAGAAGTTGGTTAAAGTGTGTGAAGAGCTCTAGCAAATACTGGCTCACATATGCATGTATGGTATATTTGCACCGCCGCGAGTGCCAATAACGCGATAATGCTAATGACGTTAACTGATATAGTTAACTGATGGCGGCCAAAAGCTGTGGCAACAATGCGCCCTTCACAGGCTGAAACTCACACTGTTGCTACAAGTATTAAACACAAACAGTTATAGCCGACAGAAAACGAACATCATCAACTCAGTGCTTTTATACTTAATACTTGCGTGCTGCTTTGTTTTGTTTTCTTTTGTTTTTTGGTAATTAATTTCAGAGGCTTTATTATGTTTTCAGCTCTTCGACTAGCATTCCACCATTTGCCTTTGGGAGAATAACTATGTAACTGTGTAAAAGTGGCAACACCATGGCGATCTAACGCAGAAGCAAGCTTACAACACACACAACCAGCTCTGCTGCTTCTGCCTGTGCGCGTGTCAATGGAGGCGGAGTCCCCACCCAGCGCACTGCCGAGGGCACACAAGCGTACACGTGTACTTAGGCGTACTTAGCGGGGTCGATTGGGAATTGTGTTTTCACGCCTCGGTCTCGAATGTTGTGCTAATGATTTTGTGTGCCGAGATTATTTACTCACATTTGACATGGGTTTGTGCCTAAGCGGCTTCACAGCTTCACGGCTATGTGACTGCCAATCGTCGGAGCGCGGCACATACTGGTGTGTACGTGTATATATGTATACTATGGCGCCCTGGCGTGCCTCTGCCTTCCAGGGAATTCATACATCCCAAGCGAGTCCTTATTCCCACTCATAACGGGTGATTTTTTTGAGGTTAGGATTTTCATGCAGTAGTATTTGACAGATCACGTGGGATGTCAGACATGGTGTCAAAGAGAAAGATGCTCAGTATGCTTTGACATTTCATCATGAATAGACTTACTAACGAGCAACGCTTGCAAATCATTGAATTTTATTACCAAAATCAGTGTTCGGTTCGAAATGTGTTTCGCGTCCGTGTCCGATGAGCGATGAGGCTCATTTCTGGTTGAATGGCTACGTAAATAAGCAAAATTGCCGCATTTGGGGTGAAGAGCAACCAGAAGCCGTTCAAGAACTGCCCATGCATCCCGAAAAATGCACTGTTTGGTGTGGTTTGTACGCTGGTGGAATCATTGGACCGTATTTTTTCAAAGATGCTGTTGGACGCAACGTTACGGTGAATGGCGATCGCTATCGTTCGATGCTAACAAACTTTTTGTTGCCAAAAATGGAAGAACTGAACTTGGTTGACATGTGGTTTCAACAAGATGGCGCTACATGCCACACAGCTCGCGATTCTATGGCCATTTTGAGGGAAAACTTCGGACAACAATTCATCTCAAGAAATGGACCCGTAAGTTGGCCACCAAGATCATGCGATTTAACGCCTTTAGACTATTTTTTGTGGGGCTACGTCAAGTCTAAAGTCTACAGAAATAAGCCAGCAACTATTCCAGCTTTGGAAGACAACATTTCCGAAGAAATTCGGGCTATTCCGGCCGAAATGCTCGAAAAAGTTGCCCAAAATTGGACTTTCCGAATGGACCACCTAAGACGCAGCCGCGGTCAACATTTAAATGAAATTATCTTCAAAAAGTAAATGTCATGAACCAATCTAACGTTTCAAATAAAGAACCGATGAGATTTTGCAAATTTTATGCGTTTTTTTTTTTAAAAAAGTTATCAAGCTCTTAAAAAATCACCCTTTACTTCTCCAACGAAATATTGCACAATTTTTCGAAGTCATCACACAACCATTCGCCTATTTATTGGGTAATTTTATTTGAAGGCTTTAATAACAATTTAAATGGATTTTATGTGCGTGCTAATTAAGGAAAATCACTTAATTGGATTGAATGAATGTGCAAGCTGGTAGTTGTAACAATTTGTTTGCAGATAGTAAAATACTTATTATACATTTTGTTGTTCGAAAATGAGGATGTTAGGTAATCATTAGATTAAATAAATTTAATAGACCAGCAGGGAAGGAAATACCATAGTAGTTAACTAAGTAAGAAGTTTGATGAGGAAACCGCAAAATACCGAAAACTTTAAGGAGGCGTGAGTTTCAAGGATGACTGAGATCTGAGTATTTGGTTTAGCAGTGGCTAGGTTATGTTGTCCGAATGGACGAATATACTCCAGCTCTGAAAGTATTCGACGCTGTACCCGCCAGGAGAACAGAGGAAGGGGAAGACCTCCACTCCGTTGGAAGGACCAGGTGGAGAAGGACCTGACTACGCTTGGAATATTCAATTAGCGCCCCGTAGCGAAAAGAAGTAACGTCTGGCGCGCAGTTGTTAACTCGGCTATAATAGCGTAAGCGGTGTCTACGCGAATTAAGAAGAAGAGTGGTCAGATGTAGCCTTAGCCAGGGGAACATGTAACAATAACTATTTCTGTATCGAAAAAGGGATCATTTGAAACCGCTTACTAGAAAATGTTCCAAAAATCGAGCTCATTCAGTCAGGTCTTTCTCCACCTCATCCCTCCAATGGAATGGTGGTCATCATCCTCCTCTGCTTACCCCGACGGATGCTGCGCCGAATACTTTCAGAGCTGGAGTGTTTTCGTCCATTCTGACAACATGACCTAGCCAGTATAGCCGCTGTCTCTTAATTCAATATTGATGTCGTGTATAACTTGTAAAGCTCATCGTTCCATCAAATGCGACATTCCCCGTTGCCAATGCGCAAGGAATCATAAATCTTCCGCAGAACCTTTCTCTTGTCATCGTCCATGCCTCTGCACCATACAATAGGACGGGAATAATGAGCAACGTAGAGAGTTTGGCTTTTGTTCGTCGAGAGAGGACTTTACTACTCCATTGCCTACTCAATCTAAAGTAACATCTGTTGGCAAGAGTTATTCTGCATTGGATTTCCAAGTTTACATTGTTGTTGGTGTTATTGCTGGCTCCAAGATAGACGAAATTAGACCAAATAACTACGAGGATGGAGTTATGTATAGAAGTACACGCAAGTGAGGAGAGTGCCCTGAGGGCCATTCACTTAGGAGTGGCCAGAAACGATACTTTTACATATCGCTTATGCAGCTCACAACTTCCGGTCTAAGGCCAACTATCTTCTGGGTAGGCAAAGAACATCAGTTTGAAAGCGAGCTAAAGTGAAAAGGAGAACCATCCCTCCGCAAGGTAGTGCACTGGGTTTGAGACCCGCCATGTAAAAAACGTCCCTAATGAAAAAAAAAACAGCCTCTGAGCTCGCCGCGGGTTTCTGGTTAATTGACGTACGCCTTTGATTTAACATACCGTCAGAGAAAATAAACTCGAGGACTACGGAATCGTCAATCTTTGCACGTAATGTGTCCATGTTCAGACGTGAAACATGAGGGAGCTCACGGTCTTTTTGGAAATGGAAATCGTTCGCGTCGATTTCATTACATCTGAGAAAAACAATTCGGTCAACAGTCTTTCGAATGGAATTTTTTTTCCTGCCTCTTCTGGAATGCAATTTCGTTTCTTGAACTACATGAGAATTGCCTCACCCTAAAAGTGCCATTAAGCCAGAAATGGGTCTCATCTAAGGAGATAATTTTTAGCGCGAAGAGCTCTTACATCTTACAGTAGTCAACGGAGGACGTGAATATGCATAACACTGCCAAAATTTGGCACAAATCCGTAACCAAATATGGCCGCCACGAGCTGTTAAAAACACGTCATCCCTATTGGTAAACTCTGTACTTTCATTTTCATACATGAAATCACCAAAGGCAGCAAATCAACGCATTACACAAAATCGGTCTGCAATGTGGGCCGAGCAATCGTTTCGTAAACTCAATATTGGTTACATACGCCAACTAGACGCTATTATTATGCTAATTGGCCACTTTTAGGCGAAAAAATCCGCGATTCTGCAACAACGCCGAAAATTCTCATGGAAATTGCGGCAAACCGATGCGGACAGACAGCGGCTCTCACGCCTTTACGCTGATGGGCAATTTGTTAGCAAATCACTGGCGCACAGCAGCCGAACCTACAGACTACAGATAGGCCGGGTATTCTTATATTTTCCTGCTACTTGAAACGGATACAAGACACAACACGAAAAACAATGAGCAGCGCGGAAGAAGGAGCAAAATCAATACGACGAAACCGTCAAATTGGCGAAAGATTTGCAGCAATGACGCCTACCAAAGAAGGAGGAAGCGGAAATAGGAATTGGAAACGGCCAATCAAGCAAAGAGTCGCAAATTTTAGGAATAACGGGAAGACTTTATGAGTCATTCGGTTGCTACTTGTTTCGCTACAACTTACAATATCCATAAAATCACCACAATGAGGAATGACAACCAACTCATTTGAGCCACGACGACTGCCGCTGCCAAGAAAACTACCACGCTTATTGTATTTGTTGTAGCTGATTGCGACGAGCAAAGGCAAGCTAATAAGCTTAAATGTGTTAAAATGATGGCAGCAAATATAAGTGCGTCCTAGTTTAGTGGGCTGTGACAGCAGCCACGGGAAGAACGACAGGAAGGCGGCCTATAAAATTTACAAAATCAGTATACTTAAGAACGTCGATGGTAATCAAGCGGAAAATGTTTAAGTGAAATGAGACAACGCAGACGGCTCGGAAATCATAAAAAGGAAAACAAACGCACAAAATTGCCGCAGTTATATGGCATACTGCCAAATATGATGGACAAATTTAGCGCAACGTAGACAATTAAAGTAAGTCACCAAGCGCACAAAAAGACGCGACGATAATGATGAGCAAGTTGGGGTTTTTTATCTCGTAGCCAGAAAAAAAAAAAAAAAAATAATAATAATAAAATAAAAGGCCTACTCCTTCCTCCTTTGACATGCTTTCACTGAGGAAAACGCGTCGAAGAGTGAAACGGAAGGCACGCGCTGCCAGAGGAAGCAACTAATGGCTTTACAGACATGCGGACGTCGAACAAACGGTCTAAATGAATGGAGCTCAGCAAAAGCAAAAACAATGGCTTTTACAAGCGGCGCTTGGCTGTATGTATTTGCGCGTAATTTCAAACAGTGATTCCCGCAGACGTTGCGCTGATAAGACACTGCAGCAATAACAATGGAAGAATTGACGAGCCGGTCACGGGCATGTGAGCGTCTGAAACGCACAGATGCTGATAAGCATTCGTTTTAGCTTGACGGTTGGTGCAAGCGAAATGCGGGCAGTGACGATTGACGCAAGTAATGGCGTTGTGGTGGCCACGGCATGGATTGCGGCTTTGATGATGGCGCTGATTATAATGGCGCTTGTAGTGAGCACGACGAAATTACGCTAACGCCCAGTCGATAGGCGTAGAGGGTGATTTTTTCCAACGTTGTTATTTCAAAGCGATGTGTACTATGTCTGTACGCACAAAGAACTGTATGTCTGAGTGCAGCGCTGTGTGTCGCCTCATTGGGAAAATGCTGGAAAAGGAAAGTCCCTAAAATCTACGAAAAATTACACAAACGTCGCTTATCACAAAAGCGTTGCAAACAATAGTGGACAGATAAGCGGCTATAAATGCCAGAACATCGACGGCCTAGCGTTCAGTAGCGCAGCCGCCCAAAAAGTGCGATCAACGAAGCTAAAGTAACGGCACAGTTTATTAGATGCGAAAGAGAGAAACCACGAAATATTTGTGACAAGCGGCAATCGAACTGGGGAAAATACTTAAAATGCCTAGAATTGCTGCATTATCAAATCCGGTGTTGTCGCTGCTGCTGTTGGTGTACGTGGTCATACTGCTGCTGGACGGTGTACACGCAGGTATTTGAAGTATTTGTGGCAAGTTTGAATATGCATAGGTCGCAGTTATTAAACTTTAGTTGCATGAAAGCGTATGAAATTCGAAGTAAACAAATATGCTTTGAAGTAAAGCCGAAAGGGTCGCGTAGCTAAGCGCTTACCCACACTAATAACAATATAAGCTTTTAGATAATTTTAGAAAAAGTTTAGGTGGCACAGACGCATGTAAACTGGCGGGAATAAGGCAGTATGTATGAATGCTTGTACAGGGTTTGGACGGAAAGTCATGGGACGAGACGATTTAAAAAAATTATTGAAATAATCTTTAATAATTCTTTAAAAACTTTCAAAATAAACTCCGTCTGCATCGATGCAGCGCAGGCAGCGCGATTTCCAAGCATGGAAGGCGTCACGGAAGCCATTTTCCGGAATAGCCTTGAGAGCCAAGGTGCATGCTGCTTGGATCCCATCTGTCGTCTCAAAATGCTTGCCTTTCATCGGGCTTTTCAGGCAAGGAAACCAAAAAGTCCGGGCGGGCCACATGTGAGATATAGGGCGGCTGCGGAAGCGTTAGGATGCCGGCTTTGGTTGGGTAGCTGTTCACAAGAACGACGGTGTGAGCCGGGGCGTTGTCGTTATGCAACTTCCTATCCGCTACGATGTCTTGTCGGACCCTATTTACCCTTCGTTTCAGTCTCCTAAGGACTTCCACGTAAAACTTAGCGTTAACAGTTTGTCCAGGAAAAACGAATTCATGGTGGACGAGGCCTTTGATGTCAAAAAAGACAATGAACATCGCTTTCACTTTGAATTTGCTCATTCTTTCCTTTTTTGGGCGAGGAGACCCCCGGCTCTTCAAAAAGGCCTGGTGCCACCGAAACACGGCGTTTTTCAACATCTGGATAAGCCTGCTTGACCATAGCAAATGTCTCTGTCGCAGATTTACCGGATTTCACAAAGAATTCAATCGCATACCTTTCCTCTAACGAACGCTGCACTTTCGGCTTGCTCCACTCACAGAAACACGTTAAAAAAAGATGTTTGTCTTGACTCTAGAGGTGCTCGGAGACAATTGACCAGCCGCTCGTTTGTTAGCTAGGAACGCCCTCTATCGAATCCAGTCGGTGCGCGCACGCTCCGAAGTACAGCCGCGGCGGAAGAAAATCAGTTCTTCTACTTTCCGGACAAACCCTGTATACGATATTTTGACGCAAAATTCCACCGACGCATATCAGACTCATCACTTATGGGCAACCAAACGAACAAGCAGAGAGCAACCGAGCGCTTTATGTGGCCCATTTCTCACATGACAAATGCTCAGGGCGACATTCGTGCGTTCATGTCAAATTCCAATCTTCTTCTTTATTATCCACCTAAACCACTAGCTTTTAGCAGTTAATCCACTGATTGGGCGCTGCTTGTTTGGTGGCCGCACTCGCAACATACGCGTTTTGTTGCCGCAACTTCAATTTCAAAACAAAGTTCGTATTCAATTTACCGGCTGTCAGAGCGTGTTCATCAATCTTCGTTAAAGTTTGGAATTTTTGGTTTCGTCGGTGCGTTTTAATAGAGATTTTTTAACTCGGCTAAGCCTCGTAGGCAAATACGTAGCAGCAGATGCGCAGACACATATAGAGAAAATGCTTCGAAATTGAAAAAATTATAATTTTTAGTGAAACGATTGTGATGTGTGCAAAAAACAAATAATTAAATAATTTGTAGGGCTGTCAATGCTAATCGAAATGTTTAAATTTTATGCTTTTCAGTTGTCGCTTTCAATTTAAAATTTCCATTTATTAGTCAAATAGCCTATAGCAAGCATTTAAGCCTTGATGATTATGTCACTCATGCTCTCACTTAAAACACACTGTCACACGTGAGTCGAGTAACCAGGTTTTTCTCACATTTTTCGCCAGCTCCAACCGCAGCCACCAGCACGAAGTCATCATCAGCCTTACTAAATCCCAACGCCGAAAGCACAAGAACTCACATAAGTAGCGATGCCGACAGCAGCAACAAAGCAAAATTGAATTTGAAATGGACGTCACGCAGCGCCTGGCAGGCGGCGCCACCGCTACACACACCAACGCACACAACACTGCCGGGTGGCGTTTCCTATGTGATCATACATCACACTGCCACGCCAGCAAGTGCTTGTCGCAGCAACGTCAACGCCTGTGCGGCCACTGTACGCGCCATACAGCGCAACCATCAGCAGCAGCGCGGTTGGGATGATGTCGGTTACAATTTCCTAATCGGTGGCAGCGACGAACGCGCCGAGATTTATGAAGGGCGCGGCTTCGATGTGGTGGGCGCACATGCTGTCGGCTATAATTCGCGCAGCGTGGGTATCGCGCTAATCGGTGACTGGACAGGTGAGTGATTGAGTGATGGAATAACGTAGGGAAACGCACGACAAAAACAGTAGTGTAGTAAACTTTAAATTACCAAGTAAGGAGGGACTAAGTTCGGGTGTATCCGAATATTTTATGTACTTGCAACTAGCAGGAATCAAAGCCAAGCAAATACCTTAAGATGTTATTGGCGGACAAATGCAGTATAAAATCACTTTCGTTATATAATATAAGGTATATGGGGGCTTAGGGAACTATTGACCCGATTCAACCCAGTTTTGATATACAGAGTTACTATTGTCGAGAGAGCATCCTCTCTAAATTTCAATTGTATATCTCATACATTGACCGATATTTTCGCTCAAAATTCAACTATAGATACTTGGGTCCACATATTCGGTACCTAGGGGCTAGGGAGTAGGCGTGGTTGTAGTCCAATTTTGGCACTGTGGAAATATTAATATGAGAATAGGAATATGAGAACGATGCCAGGTACTAAATTTAGTCGAAATCGGTCAGTCGGGTCCCGAGATATGCGATTTCATCAAAAAGGTGGGTGATGCCACGCCCATTGGCCAATTTTGCCCTCTCATACCATCTCCGAGGTAAAATAAAATGTCTCAAGCGTATTTAGTTATTGATTTATTGCGCTTTTCGTAGTTTTTAACAGTACCGTTATATGGTGAGTGAGTGGGGTTGTCATCCGATTTCACCCATTTTCACCCTGTAGGTAAGAGTTTCTATAAAAAAAATGTCTTAAGCGAATTTAGCTATTGTAGCTTTATGGGTCTACGAAATAATACATTAAACCTATTTATTAGAGGCCCACGCCCACTTTTTCAAAAGTTTTCTCCCAGCTTCTGTGGTCCACTATATTAAATTACAGTCCATATACATATAGAGTCCATATCTTTTTTCAGTGCTTAATTTTGCTAATGTGAAGGTTTTCGTTTAATGGCGTTTTGTGGGCGTGGCAGTTACGCCCATCTACGAACTTTTACTGTTTAGCCAAGGAACATGTGTACCAAGTTTCATCAAGATATCTGTATTCTTACTCAAGTTCAAGTTCGCACGGACGAACGGTCGGACGGACGGACAAACAGATTGTCACAGGGATTTCATCTCATCTCGACACCCTTATCATGTATATCTATCTCGGTTAGTTTTAAGGTTAAGGTGAAAAAAACTGTTATACTCTGAAGCAACATGTTGCAAGAGTATAGAAAAAGCAACGAAAGAGCGGATTCTAATTGAATTATAAACAGAAATGAATGGCTGCTCTTAGTTAGCAAACATAATGTTACTACATTGAGCAAAAAAATAGTAACACTTTGTTCAACATTTTAAAATAATTAATTTATTCTTCAAAATCTATGTCGTCCCCCTCAAAGTAATCCTCCTTGACCACAATACTCTTGTGTCATCGTTTTTCCAATCTTCGAACCACTTGTTAAAGTCAACCTCCGGAATAGTCTCCATTCCGTCTAGCGATTCACGTTTAATGTCTTCAACTGACTCAAAATGTTTTACCTGGAGCGATCGTTTGAGTTTGCTGAATAGCCAGAAGTCACACGGAGCTAAATCAGGCGAATACGATGGTTGCTGCACGATATTGATTGAAAATTTGGTGAAAAACTCACGAAGAATCAATGCAGTACGCGGCAGTGCATTTTCGTGGTGCGGTTATTCCGACCTGTTTTTACGAAAAGGTTCGCGTAAACGACGCATACGCTCAAATAGTATTCCTTGTTGACAGCTTGGCCGGTTGCAAGAAATTCGGAGTGCACCATAACTCGGCAATCGAAGAAAATTGTCAAAAAGCCTTAATTTTTGACCCGCTTTGATGAGGTTTTTTCGTCTTCGGCTCACTTTTGGCACGATATTCGGCCGAGTCGTAAGCTTAGATCTAATCCAAGACTCATCCGCAGTATTAATATGAAATGTATTACATACTGATAGTCAAAAAGCATGGCTTTACAGACGTTAACGCGACGATGTTTCTGAATTGAGATATTTCGGAACCAATCGTGATTTCACTTTTCCCACGCTCAAATGATTTTTCAAATCCTTCCAATATTCCAACGATTCCAGTAAGATCTCTGACTATTAATCGTCGATTCTGAAGCACCACTTCTTTTATTTTATTGACGTGTTGATGATCAGTTAGTGTTGATGGACGTCCTGGACGTGATTCGTGGTCAAGGCGTTCTCGACCCGTTTTGAGTAATTTTTAGCAATAAAAACACTTTCTCGTGGCACACAACTATCAACGGAGACCTTTTTCAGCATTCTTTTTGCCCACAGCAGTATATACATTAAGCATTTTTTAAATAGCGTCTTTCAAGCGCCGGTAATAACTACCTTCAAAACTTTACAGCTTTTCGCAAAAACTCATTAGTCTTGGTTTAAATTTAAAAGATTGCGATGAAAAATTCAGAATATTGTGAAAACATATTTTAATCACTTCAGCTACAACAAGGAAGTAGTGATATGTTAACACCTTATATTTAACCTACTTTATTTAATTTTTTTCTTTTGTTTTCATTTTCCATCTTCTGCTTCTTCTCGTTTTGCGCATCCCGTCAATCAGACGACCTACCGCCGGTCTCTGTGCTGGATAAATTGCGGCAGCTCATAACTTACGGCACACAAATGGGCCACATACAACGCGACTACGTGCTGCTCGGCCATCGCCAAGTGAAGTCAACAGACTGCCCGGGCAACCGGCTGTACAATGCGCTCAAGGAATGGCCGCACTACGAGCAACACGCCGCGTAAGGATATGCCATACAAATGTGGTAGCAAATTAAGCAGAAAGAAGACTGACGGCGATACGGACTGGCAGTGGCGGTAATACGCGGAAGGACGCTGAATTTACATTCTTTAATTTGATTGCTATTTATTCTTTTACAAGTTATTTATTGTGTGGGAAATGTAATGCGTTAAGTTTTAACAGTATTTGTGCAGAAGAATTGTAAATTCAAAGAATTCCGAAAATAAAATAATTTATCTTAAAGAGAGTTAATAAGACACACATTAGTAGGTTAAATTTGGTTTAAGATCTAAAGTCCATGTGGACAGACCAGCTTCGATTCAGGCCTTGGAGCAAAACATTATGTCTGTCATCCAGTTACTAGTCGAAATGCGCGATCGAGTCATTCAAAATTGGACTCAACGGATGGACCATCTAAGACGTAGCCACGGCCAACATTTGAGAGAGATAGTCTACAAAAAATAAATGCCATGGAATGTTATTTCGAATGAGAATAAACATTATCCGTTAAATTTGAAGTTTCGCTGTTTTTTTTTTTCAAACAATTGGAGAACCTCGATGGATCACCCTTTGTATGTAGCTCTTTGTGAAGCCATCAAAATAGAACTCCTGCATTCACCTTATGGCCAATACAAATTTGCTAAGACATTTAATTTCGATTTCCATCAGTTCGGTAGAAAGTGAGCTCTCAAGTGTTATAAGCCTTGATCTCGCAAGGGCGCCAGAATCAAAAAAAGAAGTGTTGAGATGTTTCCACTACGTCTCCTTTACAACCTTACAGCATGAACCCCGATAGGGCAATGTCCTGTTAGAACCCCTACAACTCTGAAAAGGATCTCGCGACAGCGCATGAACTGATGATAGTCCAGCGCTGACCAAGTTCCCGCGAAGTTCAGCTATCCAGTAGTAGAACACACGAGAAGACTTATTCTTATTCAAAACTAAAAAAAAATCTGGTTTAAACAATGCATACTTACTATATGACGATATTTTACAAAAACACTGCGAAATCGGCAAATCTCTGATGTCCCACTAAGAGATCGTTCGATTTTGAAAGTTTTTTCGAATATTTAACAGCGATTATTTAACGACGACCTTTACATTTCAAAACTATACGATCAATGGCTTCCAACTTTTGCACAGGAATCTTTCGTTGTCTTATTGCCATATGTTGAAACCGGAACCTCACGTTTTCAGGTTGTACCTCATCAGGTTACTGAAACTTTCAAATGGTACGAGCAAAGTTATTAAAGATTTCGAACAAAACTTTGTACCTTCAAAGCCGGACGTTTGTGGGTGGAAAACCTGGCTAAAGCAAAAACTAAAACTAATTAAACAGTCTCTCTAAGTTTAAGTTCTAACTCTATTACCGACCTAAGAAATTTCACACAAAAACCTGCACAAACAAGTTCAACGATTTGCAACATTCAATTTACAGTTCATGCTTGTGAAGTTCATGAATCAAAAACTATCCAAAATTCGCTACGTTTTTCTAAAACTAAAAACTCTAAGCTTCATCGACTCAAATCGTTTTCCAGCCACTTATTTATTAAGCCTAACTAAAGTGTACTTGAATTGCCATCCAATAACCGCAAATCTCCACTAACCAATACCTGCTCCCAACACCTGCAATTTAGAATTTATTCAACTGTGAAACCAGTACCGGGCGGAGTACTAAATCAAAAACAACAGAATTTGTGGCGTTTTATTTGGAAATACGGTACACTGGTAGCGTTGACTCGCATATACCGTGCGAAAGCCTGCCGCAAATTGTGCGCTTGACAGCACTCTGATAGAATTAGTGACCGAATGCGTCGAGTGGCGCTGGGAGTGCGCGGCATTTTACGCCTACGGCGAGCTTAGTGAATCTGACATATTTCAATTTTTACGGCGTGGCCAACACACATCGACATCGTCGAAGTTGGCAACACATGAGTGTGGTATGGAAGTGTATTGAAGTAAGCCTTTTCAACTTATGTTGCAAATTTGTCAAATCCGCACTAAAGTGCACCATTCGAACGCATTGTGTGGTTATGTGCGTGAGTGTGTGTGTGCGTGTGTGTACGCCTAACCTGAGGGCATTTGAAATTCGAAATTTAATTTATGTGGTTGACGTTTGTGTAATCTTTGTATTCCCAAATTAGTTCGCATACTTTTTTCACGGAATTCAATGTTCTAACGTCCTTTTGTCCTTTACAGTTAGTATTTAGTAAATATGACTTTCTGGAACGCACACTGTTGTAAAGTCAGCATAGCCGCTGTCTTTTAATTCGCTGAACTCAATATCTTTAATATCTTCGTATATCTCACACAGCTCATCATTCCATCGAATACGGTATTCGCCGTGGCCAATGCGCAAAAGAGTATAAATATTGGATGGATGGAGTCACTTGAAAGTGGCCAGAAACGAGTCTTTTACTTATGGCTCAAGTAGCTAACGCATTTCGGTTTTAGACCGAATATCCTCTGGGTAGCCAAAGAACATCCGTTTGAAGGCGAGCTAAAGCGAGAAGACGAGCAAAAACGAGAAGGCGAACCATCCCTCCTAGGGGTTGTGCGCTGGGTTTGGGACCCGCCACGTAAACAACGCCCCCAATGAAAACAAAACAACAACCTCGGAAGAGAAACTTTCAATATACAGTGTCCGATAAAACGATGGATATCACACCACATTTTTTACGATTGACGGAATATTTCATCCAAGAGTTCAACAATTCAGAATTTGTCTATAAAATTATTATAAACCTAGAAATAATAACGGTATGATGATTACTACTAGCTTGGTTTTGCTTGAAACCGCGGCATACTATAGTAAAACAAATTTTTGGGAAATTTGATTCCTTTAAATTCCACATAGTTCCCTTTTAAGGATGATACGAGGTATGACAATTAAGTAATGAGACTGATTCCATAAAAATCGTATATTTGAAAATTATTATGCAGCTCTGGCATCCCCTTCAAAGTAGTCCCCTTGGGCAGCTATACAGCGATTCCAACGCGTTTTCCATGCTTCGTAACATTTCTGGAACGCTTCGACTGGGATGTCCGCGAGTAAAGTCCTGTTGTTGTTGTTGTTGTAGCGGCAGAATTCTGCCGAGTTGACAGTCCTTGGCCGGGTAATAATCCGGGTCCGTTCCGGTTACGTAGACCCTACTGTCGTGGGAACGGCGAGTAAAGTCCTCGTCACGACCGCCTTAATGTCCGTAATCGACTCAAAATGGGCTCCTTTGACCACCGATTTTGCTTTAGGAAACAAAAAAAAGTCACAGGGTGACATGTCGGGCGATTAAGACATCTGTTACAACACGGCCAAATACTGGGAAACGCTGAGGGTGGTGTCGCACGGTGCGTTGTCGTGATGAAGGATCCAGTTACGAGCGATGTCTGGGCGCACCCTGTTGACTCGTTTTCGCAATCTTTCGGGTACTTGGCAATAGTAGACTTTATTCACAGTTTTCCCCGGTGGAACGAATTCTTTGTGGACGATTCCACGGGTATCAAAAAAGGCAATACATCGTTTTCACCTTCGACTTGCTCATGCAAGCTTCTTTCGGGCGGAGGGCGCGCGGAGACAACCCTCGTGAGCTTTGACACGACTAAGAGCACTATCAGCATACACTCTTACAATTTTAGCGTACGTTTCCGAAGCTGTTTCGCCCAATTTTATCGCGACGCGTTGCTGTTGATTTCGTTTTCCCATTTTCGTGACGAGCACTACAAACACACGATGAGCGATAGTACATATATCAGTGGAGGGGAGGGATGTCAGAAAAAGAGAAAGGGAATTTCAAGGTCACAGGTTTACCACAAGCGCGGCAATAAAATCAGTCTCATTACTTAACTGTCAAATCTCGTATACTTATTAAAACGATCCACGAACGTTTCGATACCTTTTTTGTAGTATGATTTCATTCTTCATTCACCGAAAATATCTCACCCAGCCAGCAGTCTTTGCCGTTCCAATAATGCTCCTTTTTCAAGGCAGTCAGTAAAAATTATTCCATGCGCAATCCAAAACACAGACCATAACCTTGCCAGTCGACTGTTTCGTTATTCCCTGCTTTGAAGCGGGTTCATCGTGTGAAGTTCACTCGGACGACTGTCGATTGGACTTCGGATTGCCATGATTTCGATTGTATGTGAGTGTCCAAATTAGCAGTACTACAACAGTTATTGATTGAGAATGAGTGTCTGTTCATTAACTCACTATGAATGTTCTTTCATTAACTGTACGTTTTTCTTGAGTGGACTTCACTTTAGCTAGAGGTACTTGATAAAAACATGTTCACCTGCCTTGCAAACGAGGAAGATGACTTTTACCGTAAATAATTGCATGGCACTAACACTTTCGCTGAGAGCTATTTGCACAGTTCAAGAGCAAAAGGGCAGAATCTTCTAAGAACATCAGCATTTTTGGGCATAAGGAACGGTATTTTTTGGAACGGTTTGTCAAATAGGCATGTGTGTTTGTATATATGTTTACATGTGGCATGATTAATTCGTGAGCAAAATAAACAGAAAAATAAATTGCAGCCAAAGAACACCGAGTCACCCTAGAAAAATGTTGGGATAAAAATACGCACGTACACATTTGGACGTGTGCTTACAGAAAACTAGTGACGAAAACTCATTGGCACGTGTTGTCAAAGGAGATAGAAAAACGAGCGAGGAAAGATAAACACTTCAGTGAATTCGTGCTCACATACTCACATACTCACACTAAAAGACCGTTCTAATTTCGCTCAAGTTTAATTACAATAAAATTGATTTGATGAGGAAATGTTTGTCTGCATTGAACGGCTCAGTTCGAAGTTGTTTTGCTGAAAGTAATTGCGTGCGTTCTTTACTCCCGCCAAGAGCTGCCTAAATAAATTATTTCTATTTGATTGCCTAAGCAGTGCTGACGACATTTAGTGAGGTGAGCGAGGGATTATCGCAATATAACAATTTTCTATTAAATTTTTGGGAACACAGCTCAGCTTTAAGACGGTAAAATAGCACAAATTGGAAGACGAAAACTTAGTTCGTTATTCCAGTTGCAGTAAACTGTTGTCAATTCGTGGAGTGTTTCACTAGATCTTCCTGCCACACTTGTATGTATGGTAGAGATATTTTCCGAGTCTCGTTGCATTACCTAAGGGACTATCAAACTACTAACCCTCCAAAAATAATTTTATGCTGCAAATATCGTCAGCAAATGTAGCAATTTGAGAAGGAAACATATTGACAAAACTATTTCTATAACTTAATACTTCACTTTCAATATGGTAGTGGGTGAACCTCCATTCAATTTTCGACAACCTAGGAATGTTTTCAAGTGTCTGTGCCTTCACTTTCATGACACATAAAAACACACATACAGCGTACCGCAGCCACAACTCTATTAAAATAAATTGTTTTATCCACAAGAAACCTTTGGCATTATCAACCAGCTTGCCAGTCTTACGCATATAAACGTGTATGTACACATATATTCATTCAGGAGAGGACAAATTTCACACCGCGCCACACCTACATAAACGTACATCTAAGAGCGTGCGATGCTGCAACTTAATACCAGGCAACGTGCAACGTGCATTGTGCAACTACCACAAACCAATGTGTGTGATTGCAAACCTGTTTCCTCGCATATCACGTGGCGCCGTGCATTACGCTTCGCCACAGACGCCGCACCACCAATATCAACAACGAAGCCATATTCGCCATATTCGCCATATTCAGCTTTGAATTGTGCCAGCCACACCAATATATAGTATTTACAGCTAAAACGCATATGAGTCTAAGGACTCAGCGAGTCGGGTTGGGCTAAATGCTTTGACCTCGTTTTGGATGCGTGTGAGCGGGGGTCGGTGTGTGAAAGTGAAGGTGCAAAATTTTCATGAATGTGCATTTTCATATTTTGCTCCTCACATAATACATCATTTTGATAGTATAGCAAACGCAACAACAGCTGCAACAATACAACATCCACTCACACGCAGAGACAAGGTGGGTTCTAAAACTAACCGAATTTTTTGAATATAGAATAAGATGCCCCAATTATTTTATCATTATGAGATATTATACTCTTACAACATACTTTTTGTTCACATAACGGTTGTTTGCATCACATAAAACTAATCGAGAGAGATATAGTGTTATATATCTACAAATGATCAGGTTGACAAGACGAGTTGAAATCCGGGCCACGGCCTCTTCGTCCGATCGTTCGTGCAAACTGTAACTGGAGTTGCTTTCTCGGCTTCCAAAGGAGTTTACTATTGTGGATGGGTGTAATCGGACCACTGCCACGCCCACAAAACCTACAAATTACCATAACTAACCCGTTATTAAGATACAAGGCTGCAATTTGGTGCAGATCGGAGTAAGATCCCACTTGCTAACTAAAACTTTTTAACAGTGGGCGTAGCCACACCCCGAATTAGATTTTGAGGTAAGTCATCTTGAGTATAAAAATTGTCAAAATCGGATCATAATGGTTCCAGCCCACAGAAACCGAAGATACGGACCCCAGAGTCTATTGTAAGATAACACATTTACCAAACTTTGCTGTCCAAGTTCATATCATCCGATTCGGGACAAAAATATATAGTTATCATTGAGTGGTAGCGACTCCCATTCACAGTAACATGCCGGTCTTGATCATCACGCAAAAAGTACGGCCTAATGACACCACCGACCCAGAAACCGCACCAACTGTAATTTTTTCCGGATACAATGGTGACTTATAGAGTTCGTGTGGATTCGTGCCTGACCTGAATAACGCATATTTTGCTTATTGACGGAGTCATTCAGCCAAAAATGAAGACGACTTTTCGATGAAAATCCGGATAATTTTTGAGTTGTTGCTCAGCCCAATTCACGAACATACGACGATTGTGATGGTCAAGCGACTTCAGTTCTTGCGTCAATTTGATCTTGTAAGGATGTAGGCCAAGATCGTTTCGCAAAATTCGCCACAACGACGTCAAAGCGGTTCCCAATACTTGAAAACGACGTGTGAGATACTGATTCGGGTTTTCTTCAATTGATGCGCTAGCGGCAGCAGAATTCTCGTCACCACAGGCACTTCTTTGTCTTCTTTTTTTGTGTAATTGTGAACGCAAATTTTTCCACTAGACGCTCAATCGTGGATCTGACGACGATTATAACGACCACAAATTTGACGTAGCACTCTTAAAGTTGAAGCCACTGACTCCGAATATTTCTGCTAAATTTTAATAATTTCGACTCGTCGTTGGATCGTGTATCTTTACATGAAGAAACGACCCTTACCGAAGAGAAATGTCAAAAGAGCGGGAGAAAATATTTTCAAACTTCCGGCTGCCTTTATACCGCATTGGGTGAGCGTGATATTCTAAAAAGGGTGCAGCTTTGTGACAGAAATGGAAAAAATTTAGTGAAAACTGAACCTAGCTTAATGTAAAGTTTTCCACATTCGAAAGTATATCCCCTGCTTTGAGAACATAAAACGTTTAGTTACACTTGAACTTAGCCTTTTTTACTTATTTTTTATTCAATACGAGGTATGACAATTAAGTAATGAGACTGATTCCATAAAAACCGTATATTTGAAAATTATTCTACAGCTTTGCCATCCACTTCAAATTAGTCCCCTTGGGCAGCTATACAGCGATTCCAGCGCGTTTTCCATGCTTCGTAACATTTCTGGAACGTTTCGACTGGGATGTCCGCGAGTACCCTCGTCACGGCAGCCTGGATGTCCGTAATCGACTCAAAATGGGTTCCTTTGACCACCGATTTTGCTTTAGGAAACAAAACAAAGTCACAGGGTGACATGTCGGGCGGATAAGGCGGCTGTTACAACACGGCGATTCCTTTAGAGGCCAAATACTGGGACACGCTGAGGGCGGTGTGGCACGGCGCGTTGTCGTGATGAAGGATCCAGTTACGAGCGATGTCTGGGCGCACCCTGTTGACTCGTTTTCGCAATCTTTCGAGTACTTGGCAATAGTAGACTTTCTTCACAGTTTTTCCCGGTGGAACGAGTTCTTTGTGGACGATTCCACGGCTATCAAAAAAGGCAATAATCATCGTTTTCACCTTCGACTTGCTCATGCGAGCTTTTTTCGGGCAGGAGGCGCGCAGAGACAACCATTGCGAGCTTTGGCGTTTGGTTTCCACGACTAAGAGCACTATCAGCATACACTCTTACAATTTTAGCGTACGTTTCCGAAGCTGTTTCGCCCAATCTGCCGCAAAATTTTATCGCGACGCGTTGCTCTTGATTTTCTTTTTCCATTTTCGTGACGAGCATTACAAACACACGTCTACTCAACTTGACGCAGCAGGCGAACTAAACAAGCCAGAGCGATGGTACATACATATATCAATGAAGAGGAGAGAGATGCCGGAAAAAGAGAAAGGAAATTCAAAGGTCACAGGTTTACCACAAGCGCGGCAATAAAATCAGTCTCATTACTTAATTGTCAAACCTCGTATGGGTTTCAATAGACTCAAAATAATGTTTGGAATGTTCAACAAAAGATTCTATGTAAATTATGGAAATCTTCCCCGATAAATTCTGCAAAAAGGGTGAATTGTCATCATAAAAAAAGTTCCTTTCCTGTGGCTTTTAAGCTTGGAAAATGGACAATAGCCACATGGTGCTAGAAAAAAACAATCGAATATGGAGCGTGGTTGACGAGAGATATGGGTTTTTTTTTTTTTTTTATAGAAAAATCTATCACTTTTTTGTCTCAGTGATTTTATTTTAAGTTTATCACAAAATTTCAAATTTTCTCTTAGAAAATATGGTTTTCCTCTATTGAACTGTACATAACTTTAACACTCATCAACCGTCTTACATGAAGCTAGGGGCGTTTGAGAGAGAACTAATGTATATTTTTAATATTGCATATATCTCAATAGATAACATGCTTGTTGTTTGATTAAAATTTAGAATTCGGTTCTTTTTTGGACACACCTTGTACATAAATACAGCATGCAAGCATTTTATAGTGCGCTTCCAGGCGCCACTTGAGTGGTTTTCCATGGCAGCATATTTGGTGATTACGCACACGCTCACATATTTATACACAAGCATTGAAAAGTATTTTTCTATAGACATATATACATAACATATAAACTACGCAATAAAATGACTAAGTTGCATGGATTTTTTCCAGCTTGTTTATAACTTTAGTTTTCCCACAGAATGATACAGCTCTGTTTTGTCACTTGAATTCGTCTCTTCTACCACAGTTGGTTATGTGAGATCCAGTGCTAAGTAATCTACAAATACAAATTCAGTTATGAGAACTTCGTTATGGGCAGAGATAATGTAATGAAACGTTATGCGCGAGCACACACACATATTAAGAGGTGGCAAGGCGAAGTTGCCACAAAGTTTGGCTAAAAGATCCACGTTTTACACACATGCATTTAATGCACACGCTAAACTTGATGGCAACTCTGTCGCACACACACACGCACAGACACTGTACGAACGAGTTGGCTTGCAGGAAACCTAAGAATGTATTGAAGGAAGACGACGTGAGGCTGCAAACTTACTTGCCGTAGTTAATAAAAGTGACAGCAGTTACCGCAAATATGGCAACAAAGTGCCTTAGTGCAAGTTGAAATCAAAAACCAAACTCACTATAATAGCAAAGTGCCATAACAACTACAACAAAATATGTGTAGCAAAGCAATTTACAAGTTTAATACGAGCAGCAAAAACGCATAACGTGCAACAGGCGCACCACAAGATCCGGCCAAGAGTTTGAAGGCAAAAGCGATGGCTCAATCCAATGTACTTTCATTTTCAAATTAGTAGAATTTCATAATATTTGCATATGTATATGAAAGGTGAAGGCTTTCAGTTTGAAAAATGAAAATTCTCAGAGAAAACAAAATACAAGAGTCCAACCTTCGTATAACAAAAAGTAATCAAGTATTTTTTTGACAAGGAATAAATTAAAATTTATATTAGGCAATATTTTTCTTCATTATGTAATTGTGTGTGTGTATGTTTGTAGCCTGTGGCAGAGTATTTAAAAAAAAAATAAATAAAGTTACTAAGGTTAAGATAAAGAAAGCGAGGAGATTAAGTTCAAAGCATGTTTTGGAGCAATGAATTTATTAGAAAGATAACTGGAAATATGCAAGCCTTGAGACACACTTCAGTGGTGTGCATAATCATTAAGGCACCCTTGAGGCTCTCTTCGTGCCTCACTTATGGTCAACATGCACGAAGACCGTGGCAGTCGATTGGGCGCCGATCATATGGAACGACTTGGCACATTTTATGTCGATATAATAAATTGAAGGCGTAAAAAATACAGCTTCTGCAAGAACTGAATCCACACGACTTTCCCAAGCAATATCGCTTCGCTCTCTGAACTCTTGAAAAGTACCAAGAAGATCCGACGTTTTCGAACCGAAGTATGTTCGCCGTTGAGAGCCACTTCTTCCTCAATGGGTATGTAAAGAAGCAAAATTTCCGCATTCGGGACGAAAAGGAACCAAAAGAGAATCAAGAGCCGGCATTTGATTCAGAAAAAACAACGGTTTGGTGTGATTTGTAAGTCGGTGGAATCATCGGTCATCCTTCAAATATGATGTCGGTGAGAACGTAACCGTCAATGGCGACCGTTATGATGCCTGAAATTGAAGCTTGTGATCTCGGCGTCATTTGGTTTCAACAAGACGGCGTCACTTCCCACACTTCGCATTAAACAATGGGTTCATATAGAGAATACTATCGTGCCCAAAAAATAAGGTGACATTTGAATTTAAACTGCGCGCGTCGAAAGATTTGGAGAATTATGTTTTTCTTTTAGATTGGTAGTACTGTCAGTCCCATTTATAACAAATTTCATGTCAAAATATTCATTAGTGTTTGAGATATGTGTCGTTTTGTGAGCTGCTAAAAGTGAGTTTTTCGTTTTTTGCGATGTCGAAATTTGTTGAGCAAAAAATTTGCATTAAATTTTGTTTACGGAATCAATTTTCTGCTGCGGATACGTTGAGGATGTTGCAGCAAGCCTTTGGCGATGAGGTTATGTCTAAAAAAAAAATGTTTACAAGTGGTATAGTGAGTTCCAAGCCGACCGTGAACGTGTCGAAGACGAAGAGCGTCCAGGGCGACCATCAACCTCAACCGACGAAGCTCACGTTCGACAAATCAAAGATTTGGTGTTGAAAAACCGTCGATTAACAATTAGAGACCTTGCTGATGAAGTTGGCATATCGAAAGACGCAGCCTATACCATTTTGAAGGATGTTTTGGGCCTCAAACGCGTCAAATCTCGACTGGTACCGAAAACATTGAATTTTTTGGAAAAAGGCCCCGCGTTGAAGTGTGTGAAACGATGCTTTCCGACTATCAGGGTGTAATGAAATGCATTGTAACTGGCGATGAGACTTGGATCTATGCTTACGACCCCGAAACAATCGATCAATAGAGCGAATATCGTGCCAAAAGAGAGCCGAGAGCCTAAAAAGGCCGGAATTGTGGAAAGACAATTCTTGGGTTTTACACCACGATAATGCACCATCCCATACTGCCCTCGTAATTCGTGATCATTTCGCCAAAAACACAACCCATATCGTTCCGCAACCACCGTATTCACCTGATCTGGCGCCATGCGACTTCTGGCTGTTCACCAAGCTCAAAAGACCGCTGCGGGGACACCGTTTTTATTCGATAGAGGAGATTCAAACCGCAGCGAAGACCGAACTGAAGGCCATCCCGGAAAGTGACTACAACCAGTGTTTCGAAGATTGAAAAATCCGTTGGTATAAGTGCATTGCAGTGGGAGGGGATTACTTTGAAGGGGATGAAATTGATTTGGAAGAATAAATAAAGAATTTTCAAACTAAATACAATGCCAGTCGATTGGCCATCAAGATCATGGGATATGATACCATTAGACTTATTGCTGTGGGGATATGTAAAGTCTAAAGTCTATGCGAACGCGAGATGCGTCGATTCAGGCCTTGGAGCAAAACATCACGCCAGTCATAAGCCAGTTACTAGTCGAAATTCTCGGAGGAGTCACCGCAAATTGGACTCAATGGATGGACCATCTGAGACGTAGACGCGGTCAACATTTGAAAGGGATAATCTTCAAAAAATAAATGCCAAAGAATGTGCTTTCTAATGAAAATAAACATTCACCAATAAATTTAAAGTTTCTGTGTTTTTTTTTTTTTTTCAAAAAGTAGGAAGCCTTGAAATTGATCACCGTACACATAAATACGTACATACCGCTGTGTAGAAACATATAATTGTAGCTTTAAGCCTTATGTAATTATACTATAAAGTTTTTTTTTTTCATGAAAATCCAACTAATCCGCAAAGTTTTCAAGCGAAATGATGAAAAATGGCGCTTTTTGCCAATCAGGCTTCTTCAAAATTCAACAAAAAGTCAAAACATTCTCATCTACTTAAAATAACTGTGGCGCGTGGCAAGTTCAATGGTGTAGAAACACGCACAGGCAAAGCAATTTACGTACTTTTAGAAGTATGTGTACTATACACATACTTAGACATTGTCGTATATGTATATGTGTGCATATACGTTTCTCTGTGTGCAGCAAAAGGGTCCCTCTAGTTTGGAGGGCGAGCGCTTACGATTTGATTGCAATTTCTTTTTGACATTCATTTGAGTTTTCAAATAATTCCTCATTTCCGTTGAATAGCACGCCTTAAACAACAATAAAACAAACAAAGAAATGAAACTTGCAAAGTAAAATGAAAAACTCTCAAATAAGGGAAAGGCAAGAACGCGGACGAAAATTGAAAAGCTAGTAAAGGGTAGGGAATTTCCAGAATTTCTCTATTAAAAACTGTGCAGTGAGGAAATTGTGTGAATTGATTGACACTTTCTAAGTGCAGGCTTTTCGACATTGAACGGATAGATAAGAGTTTAAAAGAAGGTGTTCATTAGATATGCAATTTAAATGTTGGAAATGTAGATTATGAAGAATGGGATAAGACACACCAGTTCGAACTTCGCCTATGACTTTCTAAATATCATGTCGATTACCTATTTTCCATAGAAACGTTCATTAAGTGTGTAGACCTAAGACGCCATAAGTCGAGCAGAACTGTGCTCATTGCAGTTTAGAAGTCATTTGATGACTTTTGCTGATGTGAGAACAATTTCAATTACTTTACACTTTAAATGCGTCAATGTCATAAAATATGGGCGCCCTAAATGATGTTTCGTTCAGCGCAGAGTCGAAACTTTTGTCATTTTAAGCGGAATTATGAAACTTTTAAGCGAAACGTATGTATGATTGAATACAAATGGCTGGAGGAGGTGCAAAACTAAGACAAAGTTGAAGGTCAAGTGTCAAATTTACAGGCCATAAATGAAAACTTTCACGCATACTGTATTCTATAAGAATTACACACACAACTACATACAAGTAGTTAATACTTCTCCACCGTCCGACCGTAATACATAAATGAGCCGATTAAAGAACACAAGAACCAGAAGTTACAAAGCAAAATGGAAAAAGAAAAGAAAGAAAGATATATATATATATTTATATAGCGAAAAAGCGAGCGAAAAACTTTTGGTAACTAACCCAAATCGCCGCCATCAGTGTTGATGGTTGACACGTTCGCCGCCCGCCCAGCCGTAGGAAGCAAATCAGCCTGCGAGCCTTTGACAAACTGGCCTGATTAGTTGGATGACAACTTGAGGCGGCGATGACAATGAGTTAACGCTGCATATTGGCGGGCAAATGAAGTACATTGAATATTTCGCTATATAATTATTGATATATTTGTGTGCATGTGCGTCTTTTAATGCCTTTTAATGCCATTTGACGCCGAGAAAACTCGCAGACCCAATTAAGCTGGTTGTTTCAATAACTGAAACGCGACAGTTTATAGGACTTCGGCTAGTAAACTAGCAAGCAACACTCGTCACTATGTGCGCGTCTTCTCTGCTCAATGTCACACGAAAATATTAATTGCGTGTCTATTGCTTCGTTTGAGGAATTGCACTGTATCACGCCATAAGCGCAACAACAACATCACTTTACTATAACTCGAATATCTATCACAGTATAGGGGGAACTTGCGCCTACTCCAAGCACGGTTCCAAAATGTGCTAACAGGATATTGACAGGAGGTTACGCTTGACGTTGAACAAGCGGCGAATATGTCAGCGTGAAAAGTTTGTGTTTTGTGCGCCGAAAAACTTCTCTTTTTTGCACCAACTTAATTCGGTTGTGGCGCTATTTTGTACACCTTTTGTGCCCTTAGCCGGCTTTGTGTCACAGTCAACGCACAGCTGGTGGCCAACAACTTGAAGGAGACCACAAAAGGAGCTCGCTATAAGCGCATGAATAAAACGTTAGCCCTGGCGGCTGTAATTAAAAAAGAAAAGCGACAAGAGGACAAAGTACGAAACGGTAAATAGCGAACAGCGAATGATAAGGGACAAACGAAAAACACGAAATAACAAATGTTTTTGTTGCAAGGGCGTACAAAATGAGGTTAACTGGCAGTATTATAAGAATGAAGGCCGAAAAAAAATGATTAACTAATATAAACTGATATCAAGAGATAAAAGGATTTGAAGGCCACGCGAGTGGCTTTCAATATTATCATCTCAACTTGCGGCTACACAGTGCGATTCATTTTGTTTGAGTTTTGCAACATTATTTATTATCAAGATTATGAACTTCCCAAAAGCTTTAAAGATTACCATATTGAAGGCAAAAAAAAGCTGGAAAGCATAATTTAATAAAGGGTTTTAATCTCAGTCTTTAATTCATATCATGCGAAAGGTATTCATAGCAGACTAGCTGTTAATAAAATGTGAAACAAAATGAAATAATAACGGATTTGTGGAAGTTTCTATTTGTGAAAAATTTCTTAACTGTCACCTTCAAGAAAATTTTGCATTACTTGTATTTTATGCGCCGTTGCTAATAACAACTGAGTAGTTTATAGCGACATTTTTTCTCATTTATGGCTGAGCCAATTATTTATTATTTTTTTCAAGGGGGATTTTTATTTTCAGTTTCTACATCGATGGCAATAAACAACAGAATTCCGAGAACTCTGTGAATTTCTTCACAAATTATTCACACACGATTAGCCACTTAAATGCGTGTGATTGAGGTTTTGTTTCAAAATATTTATTAAATAATGTTCAAATAAAATTAATAAATTAATTTAAATTAAATATTATCTATTATAATCCTCTATTCTGTTCATTTTCTAATATGTAGTAGAGAATTTTGAAAAAAAATGCCGAAAAA
The DNA here is from genome assembly GCA_037783105.1 of Bactrocera zonata. NCBI lineage: Eukaryota > Metazoa > Arthropoda > Insecta > Diptera > Tephritidae > Bactrocera > Bactrocera zonata. Next base: position 319,149 of record JBAWJQ010004342.1, read on the forward strand.
AATGCTCCAAGACCTGAATTGAAGCGGGATTGTCCGCATGGACTTTAGACTTTACATATCCCCACAGGAAAAATCAAACGGTGTGATATCACACGCTCTTGGTGGCCAATCGACTGGCCCGAAACGTCTGCTCACCGAAGTGTTCTCTCAATATATCCATTGATGAGGCGATGTGTGGAATATATCGCCGAGATCACGAGCTTAAACTTCAGGCATCAAATTTTCGGTTATCATTGCGCGATAACGGGCGCCATTGATGGTTAGTTCTCACCGGATTTTTGAAGAAATATGGAACAATGATTCCATCGGCCTACAAACCATACCAAAGCGATGTCTTTCCTGGATAAAATGAAAGCTCTGGACTCTCTTCAGGATGATCTTCGTCTCAAGTGCGGCAATTTTGTTTGCTTACATACCCACTGAGCCAGAAATGGGTCTCATCGCTGAACAAAATTTTGCTCAAAAACGTCTAATCTTCTTGCAACTTTTCAAGACCCCGCAAAGCGAAGCGATATCATTTAAGAAGGTCGACCGGCTTCACTTCTTGCACAAGCTGTACTTTGTACGCTTTCAATTTAAGATCTCAACATAAAATACGTCGAGTCGTTTCATTCGTCAGTCCGAGTTGCTGCGAACGGCACTGAATCGACTCTCCATGATCTTCGTGTACATTCGCAGCTACGTCTGTTATATTTTCTTCACTGCATGCTGGAAATTTTATCCACAAACGAATGCTCGATCTCTTCACATGGGATATGCTGTTGCGAGAAGTACGCTTTGTAGGCCGATTATTTTGACCGAAGCGCGCAAAACACATTCTTTGCAGAACGTAAATTTTCGTTATAAAGTTGAACGATTTGTAAACGTTGTTCAAAAGTAAGTCTTTCCCTAATGAAAATCCAAACAATAATGAACAAAAATAGTATATCAATGTGACAAGACACACGCGTGATTTGTCCAAAACGGCTATTGAAAAAAGTACTTCTACTTGGATTACCCCATAGAGTATAGACTAATTATATCCAGCCCAGTTTATGAAGTTTATAATAAATACAAGTTTCATATTAGTGGAATTATCAAACATTATTGATTAGAATTAGAATAATTTTGCCGGTAATTTGTGCCCAAAAAATAAGGTGACATTTGAATTTAAACTGCGCGCGTCGAAGGATTTGGAGAATTATTTTTTTTTTTTTAGGTTGATAGTACTGTCAGTCACATTTATGTCAAATTTCATGTCAAAATATTCATTAGTGATTGACATACGTGTCGTTTTGTGAGCTGCTAAATGTGAGTTTTTCGTGTTTTGCGATGGCGAAATTTGTTGAGCAAAAAATTTGCATTAAATTTTGTTTACGGAATCAATTTTCTGCTGCGGATATGTTGAGGATGGTGCAGAAAGCCTTAAGTGATGAGGCTATGTCTAAAAAAAACTGTTTACAAGTGGTATAGTGAGTTCCAAGCCGGCCATGAATGTGTCGAAGACGAAGAGCGTCCAGGGCGACCATCAACCTCAACCGACGAAGCTCACGTTCAACAAATCAAAGATTTGGTGTTGAAAAACACGTCGATTAACAATTAGAGACCTTGCTGATGAAGTTGGCATATCGAAAGGCTCAGCCAATACCATTTTGAAGGATGTTTTGGGCCTCAAGCGCGTCAAATCTCGACTGGTACCGAAAACATTGAATTTTTTGGAAAAAAAGCGTCGCGTTGAAGTGAGTGAAACGATGCTTTCCGACTACCAGGGTATCATGAAATGCATTATAACTGGCGATGAGATGTGATCTATGCTTACGACCCCGAAACAACCGATCAATCGAGGGAATATCCAAAAGAGAGCCGAGACCAAAAAAATCGCGCCAAAGTCGCTCAAAAATCAAGGTCATGTTGACTGTTTTCTTCGATTATCGTGGTGTTGTGCATTATGAATGACTTCCAACCGGTCAAACAGTCAACAAGGAATATTATTTGAACGTTATGCGTCGTTTGCGTAACGCTATCCGTCTAAAATGGCCGGATTTGTGGAAAGACAATTCTTGGTTTTTACACAACGATAATGCACCATCCCATACTGCCCTCGTAATTCGTGATCATTTCGCCAAAAACTCAACCCATTTTGTTTCGCAACCACCGTATTCACCTGATCTGGTGCCGTGCGACTTCTGGCTGTTCACCAAGCTCAAAAGACCACTCCGGGGACACCGTTTTTATACGATAGAGGAGATTCAAGCCGCAGCGAAGGCGGAACTGAAGGCCAACCCGTAAAGTGACTACAACCAGTGTTTCGAAGAGTGGAAATTCCGTTGGCATAAGTGCATTGCATCGGGAGGGGATTACTTTGAAGGGGATGAAATTGATTTGGAAGAATAAATAAAGAATTTCCCAAATAAATACAATGTCATCTTATTTTTTGGGCACAGTAGTAAACCAATACATCCATCAACATTGCGTTTGAGAGTAGCGAATCGAACACACTACTACAGTTATTCAAAAAATTATGAGTGTTGTTGAGGCAGCCGCTTACTCACTTGTACCGATTTCAATTCAATAACTATGTTGTTGCTTCCACATCAAATTTTTTGACAAGAGAGTTGAGGCAAAGATAGCAAGCAGAATAATCGAAGAGCTTTTCTGTCATTGACTAAACAAACAAATAGACAATGAAACAACCAAAAAGTGTCTCTTATATATATAAATAATATATTTTAATTAAACTTTTTCAGCTGTTGTTATGTTAACCATTATAAATATCAACCAAAAATCCCCTTTGCATTTATCGACAAGCTGAAAATGAGCAAATATTTGCGTTCAATTAAGTACTTGTACGAGCATAGCTTTGGTACAAGACATACTTTAAACTGAATCAAGATCTTGTAAGGAGCTGTGGAACCTGTTGATTTTACCTACACTACATTAGATCTAAGTTAGCTTTCAACTTAATACATAAAAAAACATTTTGAATAAATTAAATGTTCGTTATCAAATGATCTACTGACTCTAAAAATCCATCCAACAAGGCTTTAGGAAACCTCAGTTTTCGGTTTTCGGCAATGGCCATATAACCGATTTCATGTTTTTAAGACACTTTATGGAAAGGAAAATTATAGGTATTTTCGTCCGGCGTAAATTGAAAAGCAAAGAAAATAATAGCTTCCCAATAATTTTCCAACTAATACCTTTGTGGCATTTACTTATTTGCAGAGAAGTTATTCAGCAATTTGAGCTAATTAAGCGAATTAGTGCAGAATTGCATTTAATTATTTCCATATCATTAACTTGAGCTTTTCATTAATAAACAGTAATTGACGCAGCGTTGCATTTCCGCGTCATTAGCAAGCGAAAACTCACAAATAGAAGTTGGAATGCACTCGTTTGAAGAAACTAAATTTGGTCAACCGTTGGGAGAAAACATGCTAACACTCAAAGCAACTAATGGCAACGTGCTGCCGGCTCTCCGCAACAAAGCAATTTGCAGTTTCGGGTAATCCCCGTTCAGTGTCAGAGCACTTACCCACTAACTAGCTGGCGAGCTATACACGCGTGCCTGTCTGTATGGTCTCACTTAGTCTTACCCCGGCAAATCGCACTTCACACTGAAGACGTTCTTAGACAATGTGTGGGTGCTAGATTGACTATCTTTGGCATTTGTATTTGGCGTTAACAGCATTTCGGTGAAGCTCGCTAATAGGCCATTGGCATGTTTAGACAACATGCAGCTTCACATATTTAACATCGGCGAAAATTGTGCTGAATCAGCTCAGCTGGGGGATTTTCTGGCAGCTCATGCTAAACACTTGTTGCACTGGTGTCTATTTTATAATGCTTTGCTGTTGGCTTTATTTAATACTCGTATAATCGTATGCATAAAGCCAACTAAAACAAGTACATATCTAAAAGCATAAAGTTAGTGCAGAGCTCAGAGCAATTCCAAATATGTAACGGGTTTTTCAATAGGGATGGAACAAAAGGTAAACGATAGGAACAGCAACCACCACCATATTTTTCCCGCTCTTTTGACATTTCTCTACAGTAATGTTCGCCATTTCATCGGGGAAAGATGTATAATTCAACAAATCGAAATTATTAAAATTTGCTACCGAAATTCGGCGACTTTAAGAGCGCTACGTCCAATTTATGGTCGTCATAATCGTGCTGTCAGATCAGCAATTGAGCTAGTGGAAAAATCTGAGTCCATAGGCACAGTACAAAATGTTCCCGTGCCAGTGAGACAAAGAAGTGCTCGTAGTGTTGGGAATATTTCTGACGCTAGCGCATCAATTTAGGACAACCCAAGTGAGTCTCCCACACGTCGTTCTCAAGCGTTGGTCATCTCTATGACGTCGTTGTGGCGAAATTTGAAAAAAGATCTTGCCTACAAGATCCAATTGACGCAAGAACTGAAGCCGGTTTTTGATTTAATCGATAAATCAGCTTCAGCGATGAGGCTCATTTTTGGCTGAATGTCTCCGTCAATAAGCAAAATATTGGTTTTTGGTGAGGCAGCAATCCACACGTACTTCAAGAGTCAACATTGCCGTACTTCTTCCGTATTGATCAAGATCGGTACGTTACTGTGAGTCGCTACCGCTCAATGATAACCGAATATTTTTGTCCCGAATTGGATGACATAGACTTGGACAATATGCAGTTCCAACAGGATGGCGCCGCAAGCCACGCAGCGAAAGTCATAATCGGTTTATTGAAAACCAAGTTTGGTAAACGTGTTATCTTACGAATGACCCACTATTTCCCGTAGGGCTACGTCAAGTATATGGTCTATGCCAATAAGCCAGCGATGACTAATGAACTTCGTACGAATATCGAAGGGATAGACATGGATAAATCGACTAAGTTCATCACGCTGATCATTTAAATATAAATTTTATAGGGTCTCTGCTGTTTTCTTTTGGGTGCTACAAACTACAAAATTAATATACCCAAATACGAGGTGTGTTCAAAAAGTATCGCGAATCGTAACTGACAGTTTTCTTTGATTTTTCTTCGGTAGGAATAAATTTCAGTTAAGCGAACTACTTTGACTGCAGACTAGATTAGGAAACTTTAAATTCTCACAGAGCTTGTGTTTTTGGTAAAAATTTACGCGCTCCAACGCAAACAGCAACAACATAGAAAACGCTCGCGTCCAACGTCGCTTATTTCCGACTCTTCTCTTTACGGCACAAAAATGTTGAGCAAGCATAAAATTAGCACCAAATCTGTTTTTGGTCAGTAGCCTAATTTATCTTCTATGTCACAGCGTCTGGTTTCATGAGCGCATAGTCATGCCTAAGCGCTTAAAAATCTCGCCTAAAATATGTTTTATTTGTTTTACAGCAACAAATTATAAGCATGCACTAATAACAATAATAATGGCTTAGATTAACGTATAAAAGCTGACGCAATTTTCGCGCTCAACACATTTGAGCACCCGACAACGCGGTCAACACTTGGAGCGGCTTCGACTATACTCAATTCGCTTATAGCCAAGTGCTCAAAACTGGCCCAAATATATGTAAATATTCAAACAAAAAAAAAGCGTACATACAAATATATTTAAGCGTAGCAAGAAAACAATGGAAGCTGTAGTGGGTGTACTTGTGACCCTTACGTCAATTTGCCTTCTGAACCGAGCTATTACCACCTACGCCGGTGAGTATTTTGGGAACGCTGAGTGTGGTTACAAAGGTGCATGCCTTCTGAGCCGCACATAGAGCGACTCTTTGCATATGCTGCCCCAACCACCCAACTAGTACATACAAACATACAAATTCTTGCTTTTTCAGCGCCAACAAAGATCGGCGACAGTCAATGGAAGTTGATAGAACGCAGCGGTTGGTGTGCGCGGCCGCCAAAGGATAGAGCAACTTTTGCAGGAGCCGCGCCGTTCATCATCATACACCACTCGTATAAGCCCGGCATGGCACTGTCAGAATCGGATTGCCAACTGGCCATGCAGCAGATACAAGACTTTCACATGGATGAGCGGCATTGGTCCGATATTGGCTACAGCTATGCAATTTGTGGTGATGGCAATGTATACGAGGGCCGCGGTGCCAATGTAGTCGCAGCTCATGCGCCGCACTACAACAATCGCAGCATTGGACTGCTGCTAATAGGCGATTTTACCGGTAAGTATCGTTGACGGCAATACAATGACGCCGCTGCTCGTAATGTTGAGTTACTGGTCCATTTACAGCTCACAGATAATTTTTTTTATGAATTTTTCAGAAGCATTGCCACCGTCCAGCATGTTGGAAGTGGCGCTGGATTTTATACAGTTCTCTGTGGATTGCGGCTTTTTGCGTGAGGATTACATTTTATATGGACATCGACAAGTGCGCAATGGCACCACCTGTCCAGGCGATGCACTGTTTGCCGCGATACAGAAGTGGCCGCATTGGCAAGAGGATGTAGAAGACATAGCTTATTTGTAGAGTGTGGGTGCGTGAGACCCAGTGAACAAAGTAATTGCCGCAGGATTAAAGTAGCGACCCTTGCAGTATTAAAAATAAAAATAAAAAAAGTACAAATAAATTGCAATATTTTTAATGCAAAAATTAAATTTAACGATATTATACTATTAGAATAGCGTACGTTCGATCAAATATTAATTTTGAGCTCAGGAAATTAGTACTTCAATTAAGTTAGGTAATTGGGCTGCTTATTCGTGAGGAGACGAATATTGCCACTTGGCCTACTGTAGACGATTCTCCGTTGTGAAACCTTGAACTCTTAGGTATACTACTGTGCCCAAAAAATAAGGTGACATTGTATTTATTTTGAATATCTTTATTAATTTTCCAAATCAATTTCATCCCCTTCAAAGTAATCCGTAATCCCCTCCCGATGCAATGCACTTATGCCAACGGATTTTTCAATCTTCGAAACACTGGTTGTAGTCACTTTCCGGGATGGCCTTCAGTTCCGTCTTCGCTGCGGTTGAATCTCCTCTATCGTATATAAACGGTGTCCCCGGAGCGGTCTTTTGAGCTTGGTGAACAGCTAGAAGACGCATGGCGCCAGATCAGGTGAATACGGTGGTTGCGGAACGATATGGGTTGTGTTTTTGGCGAAATGATCACGAATTACGAGGGCAGTATGGGATGGTGTATTATCGTGGTGTAAAAACCAATAATTGTCTTTCCACAATTCCGGTCTTTTTAGGCGGATAGCGTTACGCAAACGACGCATAACGTTCAAATAATATTCCTTGTTGACTGTTTGACCGGTTGGAAGTCATTCATAATGCACAACACCTCGATAATCGAAGAAAACAGTCAACATGACCTCAATTTTTGAGCGACTTTGGCGCGATTTTTTTGGTCCCGGCTCTCTTTTGGCACGATATTCGCTCGATTGACCGGTTGTTTCGGAGTCGTAAGCATAGATCCATGTCTCATCGCCAGTTATAATGCATTTCATGGCACTCTGGTACTCGGAAAGCATCGTTTCACACACTTCAACGCGACGCCTTTTTTCCAAAAACTTCAATGTTTTCGGTACCAGTCGAGATTTGACGCGCTTGAGGCCCAAAACATCCCTAAAGATGGTATTGGCTGAGCTTTTCGATATGCCAACTTCACCAGCAAGGTCTTTCTTTGATTTGTAGAACGTGAGCTTCGTCGGTTGAGGTTGATGGTCGCCCTGGACGCTCTTCGTCTTCGACACGTTCACGGTCGGCTTGGAACTCACTATACCACTTGTAAACATTTTTTTAGACATAATCTCATCACCAAAGGCTTTCTGCCCCATCCTCAACGTATCCGCAGCGGAAAATTCATTTCGTAAACAAAATTTAATGCAAATTCTTTGCTCAACAAATTTCGACATCGCAAAAAACGAAAAACTCACTTTTAGCAGCTCACAAAACGACACGTATCTCAAACACTAATGAATATTTTGACATGAAATTTGACATAAATGTGACTGATAGTACTGCCAACCTAAAAAAAAATAATTCTCCAAATCCTTCGACGCGCGCAGTTTAAATTCAAATGTCACCTTATTTTTTGGGCACAGTAGTAAATCATAAAGACCGTCGCTTATCGACAAAACGCTTAGAGCCTGTGGTAAGTTTTCTCAAAAAATACAAACAAAGCTCCTACATTCCCATTCGTCAGAGGTTCACATTTCGTGATCCTTAGCCCACTCTCGCCGTTTAGACCACATTTTCTCAGTGAGAAGAGCCTTTTTTGCGAGTCTGCAAGATTTCGGATCCATGGCGTTTAGTCTTCTTTGAATTGTCCGAATGCTGCATGTGATTTTCATGGTGTCAAAGAGTTTCTCTCTCAGTTTTGAAGTAGAAGTAAAACGATCCTTTAGGTATAATTATTTTAAAAGTGTTTCTTGGCTCGAATACAATGTCCGCTGTTTTCCTTTAAACGGATCGTCGCTTATCGACACAACGCTTAGAGCTTGCCACAAATTTATTGAGGCTACCTTAGTCGGCCGAAATTTGGACAGCGGTGAAGAAAGTGTTTAACTGTTTCTAACTTATCTTTTTCACTGCAAATTTGACTAGTTGCGTCCTCCAAAATCTTAAGCCTCACCTCATTGGAAAATGACCAGTTAGAAAATCCTGTTATTGCGGCGATGTGAGCCTTGATAAAAGATAGCAGTTCAATGGATTTGTATTTCACTCTGCGCCAGACGGCAACCTCACAAGTGTTTGTTGCTAGCCAATGCTTGCTGAGCTCGAGCGAAGCTCATAGATCTGGCGCACGAATGCACGAAGATAGGAGGACGCCTGCTCGTTCCCATTGTGAACGAATTTGGTTACGATTGCCTTATTCTGGCAAGCTCATCGGCTTTACGTTTCAGTTAATTTACGAAAATTTTGCAGTTAACCGCACAGCTGGTAGCAGTATATGCTTTTTAAGAGAGGGAAGGGCTAGAGATGGTATGTAACGATGTGAAGTTGTTTAAGGGGGAAGCCTACTTTAGAAGCTTAAAAAAATGGATTATTTTTTTTTTTTTTTTTTTGCTTAAATCTCTTTAAAAAAATATCTAAGAATTTGTCCCCAAAGTTATAAATGGAAATTCGAAATATTTTCGAAGCTAAAAGGAAAATAGTGACCGAGCATCTAGTAGATATATGAGCGATTGAGCAGAAAGCGAAAGCTTTGACGGGCGATTTCTCGGTTTTTCATTTTTACGATTTTACTGAATTGGCGGACAAGATAGGAAAAAAGTAAACGTCCTATTGAAACGAATCAAAATGCGTTGTGTTTGGAATTAAATTCTCTTCTAGGTGAACCTAAAATATCTTAAGAAAGTTAACATTAATCCGGGTTTTAAACGAATTAAAGATTTTTTTTTTTTTTGTTTTTTAAATGCATTTTTTTTTTATTCTGCGAAAAATTGTAGAATTTTTCACTTTTTGTTGAATTTTTCACTTTTTGTTGAATTTTCTTGGTTCACGTAGGAATCACACTATTGAAAATTAGAAATTTCTTTTGTTTTTTTGGCTCAGATGAAAATTGCGACCTGCATCTTGCCCGCCACACAGAAATTGCACACTCGAGGCGCCTCGTAATAAAAAAATTTGAGAAGATTCTTCAAATATATAAGAATAAATCCTAAAAGTTTCATTTCAATCAGACATTTCTTTCCTTTCCAAAAAAAATCCTTAAAAATATAGATTTTTTGAAGCTCCTAAAGTAGGCTCCCCCCTTAACTAATCCGTACACATTTATTACAACTGCTGCAGCATAATGCCGGACGAGAGAAGCTGTTGCCGTTATTTACGTAAAACTCTACACTAGCAAAGTTGCTTCTAAGAAGTAAAATTAAGCAATTACAATTACATTAAGTTGTCTTATCAATATCCGTTCTTTCCGATTAAGAAGAATTCAAATATTTCATTTAAAACTAAGTAACAAGTAAGTATCACTGCTAGCAGCAGTATGAACTCATGCATTCAGTGCTGCGACCTCGCCGTTTGCCGAGAACGAGCTGTGAGCAATGTGTAGTTTACTTAAGTCAAAGTTGAGAGAGCGTGACTGTGATTAAGATTAAAAAGTTCGCAATAATTAATTATTCATTAAGTTTGCGAGTAAAGCACCAACAACAATACGCTAAATGAGAAATGCTATGAATGCAGTAACATAACAACAATAATGTTGATTACAGCACTGCTGCAGTATGAGAGGCCGGCATGCAGCGGCTGGTCAGGCGAATTAAAGCTTATAACTGGTGATCGAAACGCTGCGTTCAGTTATCAATTAAAAGCGGAGACGCGCGCAAGTGGCGGTACAGCGGCATAAAATCCACATTTTGCTATAACAAATATTACAATAACATTCATACCTCGGAACGAAATATTGTTGGCAAAAACAGTGGAATAGTGGAATAGTGGAGGAAGTATCGACCACAAATCACGCCGCAGGCACAAGTGGCACAGCACAACAAAACCGACTATAGACACCGACCAAAATTTAGTTTACTTTGTATTTGTTGAAAATGATAAATGCCGCCGGAACGGTCGGATACACAACCGCAGCCCTGAAGCTGATATTGTTGGCTAACTTGCTGTTGTTCGGCACCATGAACGTGTTTACTTGTGAGTTAATTGTGAGTGAAATTTGCATTTGCAAACTATGGAAATTGCGAAATTTCACATAGCAAATAACTGTGTTAGAGTTTGAGTGTGTGTGTGTGTTTATGAATATATGTATGTAAGCGCGCGTTGAGGGGTCGGTGTTCGTCCGGCGTTGAAAGCTGTGTTTTGAAAGCGTGTACATGCCTGTTTATTTTCACTTCCTAACCACCATAACCACTGACCACAAATGTTTGCCTTTTCATTCCTACCGCACCCACTCCCTACACCCTACACCCTACACCCACGCCCTGCACTCACGTAGACATAGAAATGAGCGAAGCTGCTGCCATATCCAACCACAACGACACAGAGGCAACAGGCGACCAAATATTAGGATATACGCGTAACTGGCGCTTAATCACGCGCGCCGAATGGCATGCACGTCCGCCCACCTCCAGCACCAATTTCACCGGTCCAGCGCCATATGTTATCCTACATCATTCCTATCAGCCGGGCGTTTGCCGGACCGAGGATGCTTGCAAAGCGGCGATGCGCGCCATGCAGAACTACCATATGGACACGCATGGTTGGCCGGACATTGGCTACAGTTTCGCAGTTGGCGGTGATGGCAATGTGTATGTGGGGCGCGGCTATGAGGTGGTCGGTGCACATGCACCCAACTACAACAGCCGCAGTGTTGGTCTACTCTTGATTGGTAATTTTATGGGTAAGCTATGCCGCCGTGACTGTGAACGACAATGCCAAGGTGCAACAGTACAGTGTTGTTGTTTTCCCCCTTTGCAGATGAGCTGCCACCAGTGCCCATGTTGCAAGTGGCACAGGACTTTATTAAATACTCATTGGAGGGTGGACATTTGCGTGACGATTACATTTTATATGGTCACCGACAGGTACGCAACACCGAGTGTCCCGGCGATGCGTTGTATGCGTTGATTAAGGAATGGCCCCACTGGCAGGAGCGCAACTGACTGACATCAGTTCCCACATGTGGCGAACAAAAATTTTAGCTCATTAATATTTGAACTTTTAATTTTTATTTAATGAATACCAGCAATATACATAAATACTCATAGTAAAACATATTTAAATATAAACAACCAACTTATTTAGTTTTACTAACAGCACATAATTCGTGTAAAATTTGGATTTTATTGAAAGTCAGTACAAAAAACTGTTTCGAATTTTTATTTCTTATAACATATGTCGGTTCGCAGGTTGATTCAAAAATTACAAAACCAGGCTTTCGGCATAGACATCTACATAGGTATAGTTGACGTTCTCAGCCCAGCTGAGTCATCGAAATGGACTCGGAGCTTTATCCGTCCAAGGACTGTCAAATCGTTACAAACTCTCTAAATAAAACAACAATAACAAGAAAAACCTTAAGTTCGGTTGCATCGAAGCTAGAATACCAAAAAAAAAATATTCCTTCCTTGATTTTGACCGACTAGTTTGTATGGCAGCTATATGCTATAGTAATACGATCTGAACAATTTTTTCACAGATTACAATGCTGCCTTGGACAACGCCGCATGTTAAATTTCGTGGAGATATCTCGTCAAATGCAAAAGTTTTTCATACAATGACTGTATTTTGACCGATCAGCTTGTATGACAGCTATATGCTATAGTAAACTAATCTGAAAAATTTCTTCGGAGATTGTACAGTTGCCTTGGACAATGCCGCATGTTAAATTTCGTGGAGATATCTCGTCAAATGCGAAAGTTTTCCATACAAGAAACGGGTTTTGAGCAAACAGTTTGTATGGCAGCTATATGCTATAGTAATCCGATCTGAACAATTTTCTCACAGATTACAATGCTGTCTTGGACAATAATCCATGCCAAATTTCATGAGGATATCTCGTCAAATGCGAAAGTTTTCCATACAAGAAACGGATTTTGAGCAAACAGTTTGTATGGCAGCTATATGCTATAGTAATCCGATCTGAACAATTTTCTCACAGATTACAATGCTGCCTTGGACAATAATCCATGCCAAATTTCATGAGGATATCTCGTCAAATGCAAAAGTTTTTCATACAATGACTGTATTTTGACCGATCAGCTTGTATGGCAGCTATATGCTATAGTAAACCAATCTGAACAATTTCTTCGGAGATTACACAGTTGCCTTGGAAAATAATCCATCCCAAATTTCATGAGAATATCTCGTCAAATGCAAAAGTTTTCCATACAAGCACTTGACTCCGTTCGCGTTTAAGCAACAAAAGAGCAATAAATTTAATTATCACCAAATATTTACATGTTTTCTTATTATTACGGGTATATACCATTCTTCGATGGCAAATATATACATATTCCATAAGTATGTAAGTACATATACTTATGTACGTGATTGTGTCCATTAACAACACTCAGTTAATGTAGTTAGTATGTATAATAATGAAAGGGGATTCCCAGGCCATAGTGGAAGAAAACAAGCGGTGCGATTAGACGAAAGCATTGAGTAAATATTATACATAAAAATATATATAAACAAACACATATAAAATGCAATTGATAAAAACAGTTTCATATACTACTGAGACCAAATTGAAAGGTGAATTTTGTCCATTTCCTCTACTTCAAAGTAATCCCCTGTCGCTGCAATACACTTATGTCAACGAATTTTCCAGTCATCGTAGCACTTGGAAAAATCCTCCGCCATTATGGCCATCAGAGCCTACTTCGATTCAGCTTTTATATCCTCAATTGAGTCAAAAAGGTGTCCTAGGAGTGGTCATGTGAATTTGCTGAATAGCCAGAAGTTACACGAAGGTAAATCAGGCGAATGCGTTGATTGCGGCACGATATTAGTTGAAAATGTGGCAAAATTATTACGAATAATCAATGCAATATGAAATGGTGCATTAGCGCACTTCTTTGTTCAATAAATTCAGACATAGTAAAAATCGAAGAATTCACTTTTAGAGCCTCAAATACTTTGAATTAGTTTGATGTGATATTTGGCAAGAAGAAGAAGAAGATATTTGGCACAGAAGTCAATTAGAGTCATGCCAATCTAGAAAAAAAATATTTCGACGAATGAGCTTCCTCGCTTTCTCGCTTTTAAACTAAAAAGTCTTACTAATTTTTGCCCACAGTCTACACATAAGGCAACCCTCTAACCCATCAACTGATTCCAAAGCAAATCATAGAGAAATTGTCAATTTGAAAACATTGCAAAGCTTGCAATGTCATTTAGTAAAATAGCGTAAATGCAAACTAGAACTGGTGCCCGTTGCACTAGACTCGCGCTTGTTAGATCTATTCGCGCTTATTTATTCGACACTTAATACCATATCTCTGGCATAAGTTATCAATTAATATGCAGCTTTGGCAGTTGGCAAATTCAATTTGCAGCGATAAGATTTTTTGCGAATAACAAAAATTGTTGTATGAGGCTAAAAAGAAATAAAATACAGAACGAAAAGAGAATAAATAAAAAGAAAAGAACAAATCATGATGACATTGATTTTTTTGGAGTTGAGCTGATAGACATATGTAAAATCACGAAGAAGTGTTCGCAGCTTATACTTCAACTTATGGGGGTATTCTACTCTAGAAATCAAATTTTGGGTAGTTTTTTGAATTTTATTTAAAAAAAAACCAAAAATATTTTTACCATCCATTTTTTTATGGTGTTTTTATTGATATCTTAAGAATGCAGAAAAAAAATTTTACAAAAAAATATTAAAAATTACAACAATTAGAAGGGGGAGGGAGAGACAGGTGTAAAAAAATGGCGCATCCTGGTGACATTGATCCTGACTCTCCTGATGGTCTGAAAAAAAATCAAAAGAAATTCTTAATCAGTAAGGATGCTGTTATAGTCCGGGAACACGAAAAAAAATTTTTTTTGAAAAATGGCGACTGCCTGAAAATAAAAATCTTTTTTTACGCTTTTTTTTTGAAATTCCTGAATTTTTTTTTAAATACTAAAAACAAAAATTTTGACACGAGGCCGGTAGGAACGGTAAAGGGTTATATAAAGAAATTTCAAGTAAATCGGTTGTATAGAACTTGAGATAATGCCGGCACCGTGTGGAAAAAAGTAGTTTCGAGAAAAACGCATTTAAAGTTTAGGAGACAATTCTAGTGAACACGGACGCCACCTCACAAAATCGGCTATATCTCCGAAAATAAGTCGAATTTGAAAAATCTATCCAAGGTCATATTTTTGAAAGTCTAAACTTTAAATATATGAAAAAAAATCGAATTTTTCAAAATTCTAGAGTAGAATACCCCCTTATGTATGTATGTATGTACAGTTAGCGACAGGGTTAGTACTGGTTTACCTCGATTTCCGTCGAAACTACGCGTTCAATAGAAAAAAATATATGACTACATCATAAATAGTAAGAAAATCTATAACTTTTGCATATATACTTTTTTTACATAACCCAAATTGTATGTGAAAAATTCACAGAACCAAGTTTTTGGATTTTATATTTTGATCTTGTACAAAAAAATGTTCTTTTAGGAGATTTGATGGAAACTTACATTCATATGTCCTCAACAAACAGTATTTTTTAACAATTATTAGTTGTCCTTATATTGACCTTATATCGAAAAAAACCCCAATTTTCAATCAAAAAAACTCAAGTCAAAATATCAACTTATTTTAAAATTCAGTAGGTTTTATGTTCGTGGATGAATATACTTTCTTATGGTAAGAAATATATGTATAGTATATACATTACTATGGTAACTGTAGCAAGTTTTCTTAACCAAAGGTAACGAAGCTCAGACATTCCCATTCGTCAAAGATCCACATTTCGTGATCCTTAACCCACTCTTGCCGTTTAGTGCACATTTTCTAGTGAAAGTGCGAGTCTGCAAAATTTCAGACCCATGTCGTTTAGTCTTCTTTGAACTGTCCACAAGCTACATGTAATTTTCATGGTGCCAAAGAGTTTTTCACTTCTCAGAGGTAAAACGATCCTTTAGGCATAATTGTTTTAAATATGTCTCTTGACTCGAATACAATGCTCGGGGTCTGCCTTCATAAGTACGACCACAAAGTTGTTTCGACTGGTCAGGTCATATGCCCCTAAAAATCGCTCTACTAATGATCGATTACATTGCAAACGTTTTACAATATCACCATTCAAGATGCCGTTCTGCCTTAACACGATAATATGTAATGAAATAATCAAATCTTCGATACGTTTGTTGCATGTTCGGCATAACCCGAGTCAATGATAAGCGCTTAGAGGCAGAAAAAAATAATCTATGAAACTTGACACGATAAGCTGTTGCTTACCACTGGTTGGGAGATTTCGCACCAAATTCTTGTAAGAGCTGAGAGAGCGACACAGCTGCTAATATGTATAGTTGTATTTCATTTTGGATCATAATAAAATGAAATGATTGAATAATTATTATTTTGCGTTTCATAAACGATTTGTTATTTTGTAAAAAGAAAAAACAAAAATTACAAAAACAAGCGATATACAATTTATTTAATTTATGTTTTGTTGTGATTTGGCTTTAATACCAGCCGGGAAGTCATTGTAACAGTCGTAATGTAAACAAATGTATACTTAAATAAAAATATGCCCGTCACTAAAGCTCTTGATTTAGAATTAAATTGTGCCATAAAATACACCAGGTGCGAACTGCCTTCGGAACTTACATATGTGAGAATACATAACTTAGCTAAGCTCATGGACCAACGACATCAACAAAGTTATTTGTTTTCAGCAACGCGGTACATTCCCGCGCACACCGGTTTGTTTTTTCCTTCGACACAGTGCTTTCATTGCGGAAGCCAACAGAGACAGGGGATCACTCGGACTTGCGACTTTCCATTATGCCGATCCGGTAGCAGTCGGGCCAAAGTACACGATATTGACTTCTTTATTGGCGAATGTGTAGATCCCCGTATTGGTGATTTCTATCTTGTGGCAAAAAACGACCAACAAAAACATGTTCTTATTCAAAGCTTTACGGAAGAGGAGAGGAGAGCATAACATTGTTTATGCTCACATAACTGCATTTAATGAAAGCGATTTATGTACTTGATGGCTTGCAACAACGAATGCTTTTATTTTGTGTTATGTTACCACATATATGCATACATACAGTTGCGGTCATAAAAATAGTAGTTAAAATTCAGCTGAGTAAAATGTTGCGCTGAATTGCTGAATAGTATTCAGTAGGTATTGATTTTCATACGCGTTCAACAGTTTCAAAATTTATTTATTAGATTAGCAGTCCATTCTATGACTTTAAATCTTTTTCCGGATTCCCTGCGGAGCAAACTTGCTTGTGTACTTTGTGTTATATCTAACAGACCATTCCAGCATAATTCGAAAATACACAGTTGGATTCATAGTTTCCTTAACCTAGTATAAGTTAGGTTAGGTTCGATGGCGGATCCAGAGATCTCAATTGAACTACTAAATTCAATCCATTGTTAAGCCATAAAAAAGAGAACTCCTGTATTCGATCTTATAAGTAAACAAGGCGCCTTGTGGCTAAAACAAATTTGCACAGGGGTTCAATCTTTATTCCCACCAGTTCAATTAGGTATCTGAAGGTGTTTAAGCCTTGACCTCGCAAATGCGATGCAATCAAAAAGGAGGTGTGGAGCTGTCCAGTAAGATATTCAAACTTACAGCTAGAACGCCAACAGGGCAATGGGCTATTAGAAGTACCACAACTAGGGAAAGGCTAGCTTTCCTTAAGTCTAAGTGTTCACTGGATCTCTTATAAACGATCTAGGGCCAAAATAATTTTTCGATGGGAGGCCAGCGCTCACCAAGCTCCTACAAAGCTCAGCTATCCTGTAGTAGAGCACTCGGGAAGAAGGGAAATTGGGTCGTTACCCAATCCCACTCAACTGTTAAGTGGTTACGGGTAGTTAGAATTTTCAAAAAATTAATGATTTTTTTTTGTTTTTTTGCATTTTCGTTAAGTGTAATATCTTAAACATATTCTCTGAAAATTTCACTTTGATCCGATAATTAGTTTTTGAGTTAGTCGACAAATAAGAAAGAGAGCTCGGGCACTTCAAAGAGCTAGTGTGAAACTTTAAACGAGTTTTTCTCAAAACTATGTTTTATGAATCGTGACAACTGTAACTCGAAAACCGTTCAGTAGATTTTAATGAAATTTATACAGCCTTTAGAATACATAATAAACTCGGGCCGGATCGAAGGATTTTTATTTTTTCGAAAATTTCGATTTTTTAAGACCAATTAACTGTTGATTTTTTCGCAAAAATTAAAAAAAAAAATTCCTGAGGCCGCCATTTTGTTAATTTTGAAAACAAAATAAAATCTTTCGATCAGGCCCGGGAACTTTGGAAATAAAATTATTTTTTTCTTTGATTTTCGTGACTTCAAGTCAACACATCCTATAATAATACCACATTACTACTTTTGTAAAATAACATGATTTAGTAGCAAAAAAAAAATACTGAAAACTCTCATTTTTTCGTGCCTCTGACTACCCCTAACCCCTTAACGGATCTAGGATGTCTTCCTTGCCAGATCGTCAGCTTTACTGTTACTTGCGATTTCGCTGTGTCCTGGAACTCATACAAGTACTTTTACCAAATGACTCGCTGCCATTGATAACGAGGTTAGGCATTCTTTTATCAGCTGTGAACGCAAAATTAATGAGCTCAGGGCTAGTATCTCCGCTCTGCTATCTGAGTGGATAAAGTGGATAGCTACAAGCTAACTTAATAGCAGCAACCTCGGCTTAAAAACCACTGCATTAGTCAAGTCTCTACCCGAAGTTGATAAATAGTTCTTCCCCCTAGCTTTGTCCCATCTGTGAAAAAGTTCACTGCGTCCTCCTCCAAGGGCCAACGGAGACAAATTGATCGCAATTACATAGAAAAGGCCGCTAGAGTTCAATTTGGCGACTCAATGATCCAAAAAAATCGAATATAAAGTCAAAGTGCGCTAGATTTCCGAATGTTCATTTAGGAATACAGATTCTCTGAGCATGATGACAACTTTAGCGGTCGTATGGTATAAAGTGGTATAAAGTCAAAGCGTGTAAGGATTTTCGAATACTCAGACACGAGTTCAGTTAGAAATCCAGTTTCTCTGAGTCTGATAGGAACTTTGCGGCCATACACCTACCGGCGATGTCTATGAGTACTATCTAAATGTTGAACAGATTTAAGTGACACGGGTGGAGTGTAATTAACCACACATGCGCCGTAATTTCAACGATCTCTATCTTCCTTGCAAATATAGCGGTCCGTCTCCATAAATTGAAAATCATACCCAAATCAAAATACTGGGTCCCCCATGTTTATTTGATTTGATTGTGTATTTTGGTTCATATTATAAGTTGACTGATCGATTTATGTATTGGCGAGGTCCAATAGTACCACACAAAACGATTTTGGATTCATCTGTACATGAAATAATTTTCCATTTCACTAAGCAGGGACCAATCGAAGTGCTCATTTACGAACTTCAGCTTTTGACCCTTTTGACTTTGTCTTTGTAATGAAAATTTGTTTTTTTGAAAAAAAAAAAAAATCTTTATTTATTCGTCTACATTAATGTTGTCATCTTGGAAGTGGTTTCCATTCGATATTTTGCACTAAAGCCAACGGTTCTTCCAATCGCCCAAAAACTGCTTAAACAAGATTTCAGAGATAACCTTTAGCTCTTAGCTCGCGTAGGTACTTTTTTGTCACAATGTATGTACGAGCTCTATCCATTTCGGAAAGACGTAAATATATTGCTGTTGTTATTTGAACAGAAAAAATCCCCTGCATTTAAGTGCATTAATAATCGCCAATAAATTAAGTTAAATCCATCCTTAGTCAGCTAATGAAAGAGCTTAAAAATTTTGAAATTGATGATAAGTATGGAATTTTACGGGGTTTTTGTGCGCATTTCTGAAAAAATATATGATATTCCACTATTTTTCCAGTATATGGCGTTACAAACATAAGAGTTTGTTGCCAAAAAAAAATGTTCAGATTGAGATCGAGAGATTTTGTAATTTGTTGCCATATTTTGCAGTTTTTCTTCGATAAAGGCGAAGACCCAACCTTAAAATGAGAATTTGTCTAGGGTCTTAATAACAGCCAATCACGCGCAATTTAGGTTTCGGTGGTTTCGTACCTTTAATTTTGATGTTAAAGATGCACAACACGCCGCAAGACCAATTGTCGAAATATACATAAAATAGTGTAAGTCGGCGAGTCCGACTAGCCGTGTGGGTCCCACATGAGTTAATGCACAAAAAAGACTTAATGGACCAAATTTTTGTCAGCGAAACGCTGCTGAATTGACAAAACATCGATCGGTTATTATATGATTACTGGTGAGGAAAACTTAGTCATCTACGACAACAGCAAGAGAAAACCGGTCGCTTTGAAATCGCGGTGAGCCGGTGCAAACCGTGATCAAGTCAGGATTAACGGTCAGGCAGGTTTTGCTATGTGTTTTTGAGATTCGCTGCAAATCATTGTATATATACTGTCAGCAGTTTGAACCGTCTAAAGAAAGCAATCACGCAAAAGCGCCTAACTTTGGCCAATAGTTTAGGAATTGTGATCCATCAAAACAAGACTAGGTGCCACGCATCGATAGTGACTATCCAGAAGCTTCGGATGTTTAGTTGAGATTCTCATGCATTGTTCGTACTTGGCCCCGAGTTACTGTCTCTGGCTTTTGCTGGTGAAAGATTCGTCTCAAGCGAAGCTTGTGAAAATCGACAGTGTTCAGTTTTTTTCCACTAAGGACGAAGGTTTCAACGAGTGTGGTATTATGCAATTACCTTCCACTTAATGCAAAATTAAGTATTTATTTTTACTAGACCTTATAACGGGTGATTTTTTTGAGGTTAGGATTTTCATGCAGTAGTATTTGACAGATCACGTGGGATGTCAGACATGGTGTCAAAGAGAAAGATGCTCAGTATGCTTTGACATTTCATCATGAATAGACTTACTAACGAGCAACGCTTGCAAATCATTGAATTTTATTACCAAAATCAGTGTTCGGTTCGAAATGTGTTTCGCGTCCGTGTCCGATGAGCGATGAGGCTCATTTCTGGTTGAATGGCTACGTAAATAAGCAAAATTGCCGCATTTGGGGTGAAGAGCAACCAGAAGCCGTTCAAGAACTGCCCATGCATCCCGAAAAATGCACTGTTTGGTGTGGTTTGTACGCTGGTGGAATCATTGGACCGTATTTTTCAAAGATGCTGTTGGACGCAACGTTACGGTGAATGGCGATCGCTATCGTTCGATGCTAACAAACTTTTTGTTGCCAAAAATGGAAGAACTGAACTTGGTTGACATGTGGTTTCAACAAGATGGCGCTACATGCCACACAGCTCGCGATTCTATGGCCATTTTGAGGGAAAACTTCGGACAACAATTCATCTCAAGAAATGGACCCGTAAGTTGGCCACCAAGATCATGCGATTTAACGCCTTTAGACTATTTTTTGTGGGGCTACGTCAAGTCTAAAGTCTACAGAAATAAGCCAGCAACTATTCCAGCTTTGGAAGACAACATTTCCGAAGAAATTCGGGCTATTCCGGCCGAAATGCTCGAAAAAGTTGCCCAAAATTGGACTTTCCGAATGGACCACCTAAGACGCAGCCGCGGTCAACATTTAAATGAAATTATCTTCAAAAAGTAAATGTCATGAACCAATCTAACGTTTCAAATAAAGAACCGATGAGATTTTGCAAATTTTATGCGTTTTTTTTTTTAAAAAGTTATCAAGCTCTTAAAAAATCACCCTTTATAATTTTTAAAATCATTAAACAGACAAAAGCAGGAACTTAAATCGAACTTAAATTCAAAAATTTCAAAATGAATATATTGCTTACGTCATCTATGTAACACCCTATTTATGCCGATTTATAATTTTACATTTTCAGTGTCAATGTAATCAGTTGTAATTACTGTGTGAAGAGCTCTTCCATAAAATTCAATGTAAAAAAAATTAAAAAGACACATTTCTTTGTGTAATAGGTGTATTACAGTTACTATCAGCATGACAAAGAATTATAAATACAAAATGATTTATTGGTTTTGTTTGTGTTTTGCTAAGTCTTTGGATTACCAACAAATTAAGCCACCAATTGTAAGAGGCGATAAACTTGGCACGAATGATAAACATAGAGAGCGTCCGCTCCCTTCACCAACGAAGAGAGATTATTATAACCAATACAGCAGTTAACTATGAGCAAATGAGTGGCGATAAGAGTTGTTGATCGCGGAAGCGCGCTCTCTACTGAAGTAAACGCACAAAGACAGCTATTCAAAGACAGCAAAAACAATAGCTAAAGCAATTGAAACCATCATCGCCTATTGATATACGCGGTGCAAAAAAACTTATACTTTTTTATGTTATTTTTTAATAACATTATTTAACTATTATTTTTATACTCTTGCCACATGTTGCTATAGAGTATAATAGTTTGGTTCGATTGGCGGTTGTACGTATCACTTACAATTAAGCTAAATAGATATGGGGTTGTACATATGTATATATAAATGATCAGGATGACGATAAGAGTTCAAGTCAAGGTGACTGTCTATCCGTCAGTCCGGGTGAGCTGTAACTGAATAAAAATTAAACTTCATTTACGCATTTATAATTAAAAAATAATAATTACGAGTTCGTAGATAGGCGCAATCGGACCACTGCCACGCCCACAAAACACCATTAACCGAAAGCCTGTAAAGTGCCAAAACTAAGCACTAAATTAAGATATAAAATTCTAATTTGGCATAGTGGATGGCAGCAGCAAGGGGCAGCTGTAGGCAAAAAATTCCGAAAAAGTGGGCGTAGTCGTGCTACTTTCTATAGTAGGGCGACGCATCGAAAGCTGGAGTGCAGAACTTTAAGATGATTAACCTAACCTACTCCCAACTCAATACTTTCCCACGAAACCACCAGATAAGGTACTACTTCGTGGGAGGAACAAGACATTTTACGTCTCCTCTATAGCACGGACGTTCTGACGTCTATTCTACTGTAACTGTCTTAATTTAGTCATGATGGAAGTTGCCGCTTCGCGAACAACTTTTCACTTATCAGAGACTGACACATAAGTGTAGTCAAATTTTCACCGTTAAACTACCACATAGTGAAGTCTATAACTTTTTTTCTTCTATTTAGAAACCGAGGACAATGGAAAAACACTAGTTCAGAGTCTTCTATGGACTCCGGAGCACCCATGCTCGCGTAATATTTGGGTCAGGTGAAAATCCAGGTCCGCATGTTGTCTCGTTACCCACGAGTAGATGTCAGATATAAGCCTGTGGGCCCACCATCCTTTGGTTGAAGTTAGCCAACGACCTGCTCGACAGATTTCAACCAAATTCGGTAAGTGGCATTCCTCTGGCATTTTTGCATTACAGTGTGAAAATCGGCGAAATCGGACTACAGCCACGCCTACTTCCTATATAACACAATTTTAAATTCCATCTGATACTTTTATTTCAACTGTACAAATCAAAAAGCTGGACAAGAAAAAACTTTGCAGAAATAATGCCTGTGGAGTATGCACCCTATGGCCGAAAATTGTCCAAATCCAACAAAAACGGTTCAAGCCCGTAGGTTCCGAATATTTGGAGCACAGTACCTATAGTTTTCGGGTGAGAACTCGCTCATGATCTTGTAAGTGGCAAGAGTGTGAAATGTTCGGTTATATCCAAACTTAGCTCCACCTTACTTGTTTTAATTGTTTAGCTTTTTCGGTGGTTTAAGATGAAAACTTTTTTAACGAAATTAGCGCTTGTGATAATAGAATAATAGAAAAGCAAACCAGCAATATTTTATCTCATTTATCCACACAATTTCATAAAAAAAAATGCCTAAATTAATCACTCATCATTTAATTTGTTATTATTTTCTTTTCATTTTGCTTTCTTGCGGCTATTTTGCTTTAATTTCATTTAATTTTGTTTATTTGTTTAAAAGCTTATCGCATTAAAAGTGTTTGTTTCTTTTTTTCTTTTCCTAATTTTTCTTTGCGCTTTGTTTGTGTTTTTGTTTTTTACAAAAACCTGTTGGGTTGTTGTTGCTGGCTCACTTCATTATCATTGCTTAGCATTGGTTTTGCAGTCAACCGCTAGTCAGAACACAGCTGTGTTGTTGTTGTTAGCTTTTCTTTGCGATTTGGTGTCTATAAACGTGTGCGCCCAACGCTCAACGCAAGCACTCAACAACCCAAGTGTGTACGGCGAGTGTGGGACGACGTGAGCGTATTAGTTGGCTGATAGCGATTGCACAGTTAGGCGCACATTGCAAAGGTGCTCGGGACGAACAAGCGAACGGACGCGTAAAACGGAACGGAAACGGTCGTCCATACGGAAAAAAGGTGCTAGGCAATCGCAGAAAGTGGACGGTCGAAAAGCCAGTGTGGGTTGGTAATCAATTCAGAGACACGCCGACGAGCAGGAAAAATCACAAAATAAATAGCAGAAAATCAGAAGAGCAAATAGAAGTTGGATGGCTGTTGAGAAGTTAGCAACAATCGTGTAAAACCGTAACCAAACTTAATTTACTACTGGCCGAGAAAAAATCTTTTGCTTTGATTTCGTTTACAGCTGCGGTGATTAAATTAAAAAGTTCCGGTAAAAGCCGGTGGCAAAACGCAAAAAATCTGTGAAAAATTGTAAAACTGTAGTCAAGGGCTTCGAATAACATTCAAAACAAATCCTTGAAATAACAATTGAAATAAATTCCAGATTTTCAAGTCCT
Source organism: Bactrocera zonata (assembly GCA_037783105.1). Classification (NCBI taxonomy): domain Eukaryota; kingdom Metazoa; phylum Arthropoda; class Insecta; order Diptera; family Tephritidae; genus Bactrocera; species Bactrocera zonata. Next base: position 343,427 of record JBAWJQ010004342.1, read on the forward strand.
TGAAATAACAATTAAAACAAATTCCAGATTTTCAAGTCCTTGAAAAGTGAAATAATTAAAGTGTATTAGTCACATCAAATAACTATGACGGCATTTGGCTTATTCCTCTTATCAATGTGGGGTAAGTTATCATTACAAAATGTCACACGCGTAAGCCTATTTATATAATGAAAACACACATGAGAACAAAGCTTCTTTATTGCCCAGCAAACACAAAATTATCGCACAGTTCAATTTTTTTAGCGTTATTTATTCTAATTTAATTGATGGATTCTTAAGAGGATAAAGTACCTATATCTTATTTTCACATGTCTTTGACTGAACGAATTCTATAAATGTCTCTGACCCAGCAGATGGTGAAGACCTTAAATTTATCAACAATTTTCCAGTTTTTTGAGCACCCAGAAGTGTATATTTTAATTGTACCTGGATTAGAAATAACATCCCATATTACAAGTATTAGCCAAGAATCAGGAAAAAAGGGAACTTTAGATGTACTAGGATTAATCTAATCGATTACAGCAATTGCTACACTAATGTATACTCATTACATGAGCTCATCATATATATAGTACAAAAGCGGTCTTTGCGTTCCGCCTTGAAATTGAATTATTTTTAATCTGCGATAAACTGCTTTATTGATAATTTTGTGTGCGTTTTTACGCGCGAACTTGCTTATCAGCAGAGGTGAAATAGAGTCGGAACACACACATATACATTTGCACAAATCAAAATAAACACTAGAAGTGCCACAAATTGACAGAAGCTTCTATCTCTATTCTACTTGTATTTGCAAATTCGAGTACAGGGTGCGCCATCTTTGACACTCATAATAACCGATTGTGCTGGTTAGGCATGTTGTAAACGCTTCGCACACCGAAACAAAGCGTTGGCATATTGATGCTGAGAATACTCGGTCGATAATATTTCTAACTGTCTGTCCTATATCTACTACCGATTCCTCCCGAAGCATTTTCAAATCATCCGGACATGCTCCATGAAAATAAACCATTAAGATTGGTACACTAAGTTCAGACGTGGTGAAATCAGCACCGACGACAGTGAACACAGTGAAAGCTCAAAAGAGGTTGTTACCGACGAAATCATCAAGAAAGTCCACAAAATAATTTTGGATGATCGTAAAGTGAAGTTGTTCCAACAGGCACTCTGAGGGTATCAACTGAACGTGTACATCATATCATCCACGAATATTTGGGTACGAGAAAGATCTGTGCGAAAGGGGTGTCGCGCGAGCTCACTTTTGACCAAAAACAACGACGAGTGGATAATTCGGGGCAGTATTTGGAGATGTTCAAGCGTAATAAAGCCGAATTTTTTCGTCGACTGTGACAATCGATGAAACATGGCTCCATTATTTCACTCCGTAGACCAATCGACAGTCATGCGAGTGAACTGCGCACACTATGAACACGTTTCACAGTGTGAAAAACGACTGGCTAGGTTATAAGAATAATTTTTATCGACCTCTTTGAAAAAGGAAGGACCACCAACAGCGGCTATTACATAAAATCCATGAATTGGACTTCGAATTGCTTCCTCATAAGCCGTATTCTCCTGATCCAGCCCTAAGTGACTATTTCCTGTGCTCAGATCTCAAAAGAATACTCGCTGGGAAGAAACGACGAGTAGATCGCCGAAACTGAGACCTACTTAAAGCAACAAAAATAGTATCGAATAGTTGGATCGTCACCATAATCAGTGTATCACCCTTGAAGGGAACTATGTTGAATAAAATAAAACTAATGTTGCCAAAAGAATGTGTTTTACTATGGTAGGCCGGGGATTTTTCAATTGATCCACAACATTTGTGATTGTTAATAATGCTGGACGTGTAAATAATTACATGGAAATTGTTCAAGTGTTTATGTACATAAGTATTTCATTAAGAATATTAAAAGATTCACGGAATTTCAAGTTCGAGGAAATTCCAATGTTACGACTCTTTCAACGTAACATACTGCTATAAGCAAGACGCTTTGTTCATAATTTTAAATTTATTTCATTCTTCAAAATCTATGTCGTCCCGCTCAAAGTGATCCCCCTTGACAACAATGCACTTGTGTTAACGTTTTTACAATCCTCGAAATAGTTGTTAAGGTCAGTTTCCGGAAAAAACCTTCAATGCCCCTAGCACTTCACGTTTAATGTCTTCAAAATGGTTTCCCCGAAACGGTCGTTTGAGTTTGCTGAAAAGCCAGAAGTCACACGGAGCTAAATCAGGCGAATGCGGTGGTTGCGACACGATATTGATTGAAAATTTGGCGAAAAACTCAGGAGGAATCAATGCAGTATACGACGAGGTATTATCGTGGTTCAAAAACCAAAGGTTTATCGGCCCATAATTCCAACCTCTTTTTAGGAATAGCTTCGCGCAAAAGACGCATAATACTTAAATAGAATTCATGGTTGGCAGTTCGGCCGGTTGTTAGTAATTCGGAGTAGACCACAACTCAATAGTCGAAGAAAACTGTCAACATAAGCTTGATTTTTGATGTGCTTTGCCGTGTTTTTTTTTATTGGCTTCGGCTCACCTTTGTCACGCTATGCGGCCGATTGATCGTCTGTTTCCGGGTCGTAAGCATAGATCCAAGAGTCATTGCCAGTAAAAATACATTTTATGACAACCTGGTAGTCGGAAAGTATTATTTTGCAGACGTTAAAGGGACGCTGTTTTTCAAAAAAAAAATTGTGATTTTGAAAATCTTCCTTCCAATCTTTCAATAATGCCAGTAAGATCTCTGACTATTGATCGTCAATCCTCAAGCACCAGTTCCTTTATTTTACCGACGAATTGATCACCAGTTGATGTTGAAGGCCGTCCTGCACGTGGTTCGTCTCCCCGCATTCTCGACCCTTTTTAAATAATTTTTACCAAACAAAAACCCTTACTCGCGACAGACAATTATCACCAAAAGGCTTTTCCACTATTCTGAACGTTTTGGCAACAGAAATTTCATTCCGCTCATAAAATTTAATGGAACTTCTTTGTTGAACAATTTCACTCATCGTAAAATTTGCTGAATACACTTTATGTACTTCAGAAAGACAAGCGTATAAAGTTAGCTTAGGTCTTAAAGGCCAAAAAGCCACGCATAGACCAGTCTTTATCCTTTGATATACCAGACGGAGTTCAGTTGCTAGGTCCATGAGTAAGATGCCTGCGCTTAAGGCAAATTTTAACAGACTCTGCGGCTTCACTATCGATACTGCAGTGTATCATACCTAGGAGACCCGTATGCTAAACATTAATGATTACTTTGATCTGACATTTGGACCTGATGTCTTGCAGAGTCTTACCAACTTAGAAAAAAATATTCAGACGAATGGGTTTCCGTACGAAAATAAAATGAAAAGGTCTTACTATTTTTTGCCCACAACAGTATATGGTATCTGTATATGGTATCTGTTGTGGGCAAAAAATAGTAGGACCTTTTAAATTGATGTCATATAATGTCTGCTATTACGAACAATAAATATAGCAAATTATTACAAAATTGAATTTAAAATTTTTTTAAAGTCATAGCTTTGCGGCTTTCCATTGAAACACAGCATTAGAAATCTCAGAAAAAGCTATCACACTTCTAGAAACTGAACGATCAAAATCAAGTTATTGCATGGTGCCTTTTGTATTTGTAATATAGCTGTTCTGCACAAGTCTGAGGTTAACGTTTTGTCTTGTTTTTGTTGTATTTTTATACCATTTTTATTACCATTGCACTGGAATAATATAATAGCTTAATGATGTTTTGCTCTTCTGCGTGACTTGATTGCAAATGTAAATAGAAATGAAAATTAATGTTCTTAGGAAATTATGCATACCGAAAATTATTTTAAAATTGCTAATTAATCGGAATTATTAATGAATAATCTATCAGTAAGCGCCACATGTAGTTAAAATTTTCATAACTGATAAATAAAAAAATGTACGCCCACATTTGCCGCGATGCGTGGTCCTTTACTTAATTAACAAATTTAAATTTAATTTTCCACTTGTTGCCCGTTGTTAAACAAACGACCCACAGATATGTTGGTTCACTGCATGAACCAACATTACTGCGCTTTCAACATTAAATACTTTTTTTTTTCTGGATTTAATATAAGCGAACAGTACGCATATAGTACATATGTATGTATATTTGTATGTATGTACACTGTGCACTTTGAGTGAAGCTTAATTAATTATTTCTGTAATATTCGCAATTTTACAAGTTCGCTGTATTTATTTTATTGTTTTTATGTACTTATTGCTTTTTACTAATTGCATTAATCGACTTACAAGCATTTTCCATTGACCAACAATGACAGTGGTCAGCGGGTGAAGCCGCCAAGAGCGCAGCATGACAGTAAAATTAAACGAAAATATTTCTGAAAATCGCGTCTAAAGACTTTTAACAACTTTAGTAGATCTACTAGATCTTCACTCGGATCGAGTGCGATTCGCAGGCAAATTATAAGTTAAGGGACACACCCCTGAAGCTCATCTAGTAAATATATATTTTATTATTTTTCTGCTCATAAATATACTTAATAGAAATATACTTTTAAGTATATATTTCTTCGATTATCCCACCTTTATAATACCTTTTGGACTATTTACAAATTATGACCACTCAAAAAAAGCTCGAAATTGAAATCGCAATTAAAATTCAAAATTTATGAAATTCTGCAGAATTGTTCATTGAAATTGTCACGCACTGTTCAACCAAAGTGAATTACAGCTTGTAGACATTTTAATGAAAAAGTCATCGATATTTGCATGCAAGCATCTATCGCAGCTTTATAAAGGGTGATCCATTTCGAGGTTTCCCACTTTTTTAAAGAAAAAACACAGAAACTTGAAATTTAATGGGGAATGTTGACTATCATTCGAAAGAACATTTTTTTTTTTTTGCATTTCTTTTTTAAGATTATCTCTTTCAAATGTCGGCCGCGCCTACATCTCAGATGATCCATCCGTTGAGTTAAATTTTCGAAGACTTTATCCAGCATTTCGACTGGTAACTGGCGAATGTTACGCGTGATTTTTGGCTCCAAGGTCAGAATCGAAGTGGGATTGACTGCATGATCTCGGTGGCTAATCGACCGGCGCAAAACGGTACACCAGATAACTGGTTACCGAAGTGTTCCTGCAATAAATCCATTAATAGATGGGCGATATGTGGGAAGTGGCGCCGTCTTGTTCAAACCAAATGTCGCCGAGATCACGAGCTTCAATTTCAGGTAGCAAATAGTCGGTTATCATGGCGAGACAACAGTCGCCATTGACGTTTATGTACCGGCATCATTTTTGAAGAAATATGAAACGATGATTTCACCGACCCCCAAACCACACTAAATTCCTGTTTATTCTGTATGAAATACCAGCTGTTGATTCTCACAAGTTTCTGTTCGTCCCCAAATTTTTGACTCGAAAACGTCGGGTCTTCTTGGAACTTTTCAAGAGTCTGAAGATTGGTGATGGTACTGCGAATAGTAATATAAAACAACTCACGCGTGATCTATCAAAACAAAATTATTTGAAAAAGTACCTCTACTTGCATCACCCGTTACAATTATCATTAATGAATTCCAAATTATTTGATTTTATTGTAAATACTTAATATTCAGATGTTAACATTGATTTCTGATATGGTTTTAATGAATTGAAAAACAGCGTAAATATTTATAAAGCGACAAAAAAGAATTTTCTATAAATAGACTGTAATATTCAATAAAAACATGTAAATAATTTAATTATTCAAATGTAAAATAAATGCATATAAGTGTAGAAGTAAAAACGCCTAAGGTAGGTGGAATAATTCAAAAGAAGAGAATCGGTATTTACTTATATTTTCAAACAAAAAATTTTTCAGTGTTCGACAAGCAGAAATGTTTTGTATACAAATCTACATATAGAATGTGTTTATACGAGATCGTAGGAAACAACAAAGACATAACATTAATATACAAAACCCAAATTTGTCATAACGAATTACGCTTAGAAGGAAACCTGTGGTTCGAAAATATTTAAAAAGTGGGCGTGGTCATAAGTTTAATGTATGTGTCGCTACGACTGTGGCAAATCCCTCAAGGACCTACTCGTCTAAGTCCTTGTCCCGTCCATCGCGCTTCTTGGACGGCGGTGATGGGAGCCTTTATTTCTACTAGGACATCAATCAGCTGGGCACGGCACCTTCGCCATTAAGGGACTGGAAATTCCAGGTGCATGTTCATAAATCACAGTCCTTATTTGCTGCGGTCATCATCAGAAAAGAGATTTCTCTTCCGAGGCTGTTGTTTAATTTTCATGGGGCGTTTTTTACGTTGTACTAACATCGACTCGGTTCACTATCCTGTTGCGACCAAGATACGCACCCGAAGAGCTGGTGCGATGAGTAGTGCTGTGCTGAAAGGGAGGGAAAAGAGAATGTCTATCTCGCAAACTTTACAATCCCCCACAATACGTGCGAGATGAGATACTGAGAGCTGAGGAGGGAAGTGAGACACATTTGCAGACAAAAAAAGAGCGAGACCGAAATGTGTGAGTATGAAGAGATTGACAAGCTGGCCGACAGGGGGAATGATTGAAAAATTTACGAAAAGATACGCCGACTAACAGAAGGTTTCAGGACCGGAGCATACTCTTGTAGAACCCACAGAGGTAATCTAGTGTCTGATGCCCAGAGCATGCTAAAATTATGGATGGAATACTTCTTCAGCCTGCTGAATGGCAGTGAAAACATAACGCCAGGAGAAGGCAAACCCGATTCCTCAATCGATGACAATGGAGCAGACGTTCCATTGCCGGACCATGAAGAAGTTCGAATAGCAATTACCCGCCTGAAGAACAACAAAGCGGCGGAGGCCGATGGATTCCCGGCCGAGCTATTCAAACACGGCGGCGAAGAACTGATAAGGAACATACATCAGCTTATCTGCATGCCTGTATAAACTGTGAGCAATACCAAAAACTCTGTCAGGATCGAGAAGAACCTTTCCGAGCCGTTCGATTACCAAGCTTCAGACAAGGGTACTTCCTATCGTTCGACTTCTTCTATCTACTTAATAAGGAAGGTACCATCTTCTACAAGAGTATACAGCTGCTGGCGAACGACGACGATATTGGTATCATTGGACTCAAGCAACCCGCCCTTAGTTTCACTTTCTCCAGACTGGGTAAGGAAGCGAAGGAAGTAGGTCTAGTAGTGAATGAGGGCAAGATGAAATATCTCCTGTCATCAAATAAACAATAGTCGCACTCGCGACTTGGCTCCCACGTCATTGTTGTCAGTCATAACTTCGAAGTCGTAGGTAATCTCGTCTACCTTGGTACAAGTATAAACACCACCAACAATGTCAGCCTCGAAATCAAACGCAGAATAATTCTTGCCAACATGGACTGAGTAGAGAATTGAGAAGTAAGGCCTATCTCGACGAATAAAAATCAAACTCTACAAGTCACTCATCATCCCCGTCCTGCTACGAGTATATGGTGCAAAGGCATGAACCATGACAGCAACTAATGAGTCGACGCTACGAGAAAGGTTCTGCGAAAAATGTATGGTCCTTTGCGCATTGGCAACGGCGAATATCGCATTCGATGGAACGATGAGCTGTACGAGTTATGCGACGATGTTGGCATATTTCAGCGAACTAAGAGACAGCGACTACACTGGCTAGATCTTGTCATCCGAATGGATGCAAACACTTCAGCTCTGGGAGATTTCGACGCAGGACCCGCCGGGGGAAGCAGAAGAAGAACAAGATCTCCACTCCATTGAATAGACCACGTGGAAAGACCTGACTTCGCTTGAAATCTCGAATTGGTGACAAACAGCGAAAAGGAAGAACGACTGGCGCGCTGTTCTAAACTCGGCTTTAACCGCGTGGGCCATGTCCACGTCAATTAAGAAGAAGCATATAAAATGTTACGCCCTTCTTTTCTTGTTTGTTTGTTTGCTCTTTCTATTATTCAAGGGAACACTACAATATCCAAAAATATTGTTCGGATCGGCCCACTGTGGCATATAGTTGCCATACAAACGGACCGTTCAAAGTCAAGTCCTTGTAACGTTAACGTTTTGTTTTTCTTGTTTTGTTTTTGTTAAGTACAAAGTTAAGGTAAAATTTGTTTTTGCAGATGAAATGCATCTTGTCTGTAGCTTCGAGTGGGCAGAAGTGGTGATAATGAGTAGTCTAACCAAAGTGGTTATTTAGTTAGCACTTAAAATGATAAAATGGCACGAAGCAAACACTCTTTACACATAATCATAAATTTGAAATAAGAAAAATTTTAAACTGTTCTCTAACACAAGCAAAGTGTAAGAAGTTTAACTCAGAATTCGATCATAAATGTAGACTCAATTCACATTCTTGTAAATGTTGCCAATAAACTCGTTCAACGCTAGTGAGGCGCTGTTGTAACAATTCCTCCACTACTTTAACTAAGCACACAAATTATCTTTCAATTTGGTTTAATGAGCTTGCAGCTCAGGAAGCTTAGACGTCACTCCACAGCCCATCATATTGACACTACTCCACAAGTAAACTTGCCTTACCTGCTATAAAATCAAAAGAAACGTTCAGCAGCGCGTCAAATGTGTTTTGGGTTTGAGACTGTCTGAAACGAAATAAAGGATAATGTACATTTGGTATAAGTGGTGGTATAAGTTAAGGGTATAATTAATTGCAAGCCTCAAATTAAATAAGCCAAGACAAATATTTTCACAAAATTTCATTTGGTTTTGCGATTTGCCTATCAACACGGCACTTATGTTGATTACTTCATTAACAACAAGTTGTGCTGATTGACAGATAACCACGCATTATGGAGAGGATACGACGTTAGCAGATAACGGATTTTACAGTCACAGCGCCGACATTGCCTTACCAACGCAGCCCACGCATTATATGGCAACATTTAGCTCAGCTGTGAAATTTGCACGCATTCAGATTGTATAATGTCTGTCTATATATCTAAGCTTGATATATATCATACGCATCTACGCAAACCAGCAATTATAACGGTAAACATTCATGCTGGTACAAAACGTTTTAGGCGATCTATTAGAGAATTACTAAATGGCTGAGGGCAAAAATCATAATTTGGCAAACAACGGAAACAACAACACTGCCTGTCGTACTAGCTTTGAGTGTTTGTATTAATAACCTAACGGCACATAGCAATTTTATTTGATGAATTTTTCGTTTAATTTGCCGCTCCAATAAACCACAATCACACTGGCTGCTAGACGCGTGTGCGTGCTAGTATACATATATATGTACATTGTACAGTTATTTGCCAGCATTTAAATACTAATTAATTGGAATTAATTATTTGCATTTTTGTGTAAATAATAAAACGATACGAAAATGAAAGCGTTTTCGCTATTAATTTGCATAAAACTGTTGTATGAATTATTCAACGCACTCACACACACACACATATATATACAGGGAAATGTGTGTTGATTATGCGGGCGCTTACGCCCACTTTGCTGCTTACACAATAACCAACACTACTAAACACGTTTATGCATGAATACAATAGAATTTACATTCAATACGCAATTTATAACGGTATATGCCGGCTGACAGCTCCCGTGGGTTATGGTCACGTCCGTGCGTTTGCTCTTCGTCAATCAAGGCTTCAACGGTACACAGTGTTTAAGATGGTTGCTAGGAATTTCTACGCGCTCAAATATACATAATGTATATACGCTGGGGCGTATGAGTAACACGAACGCGATTTGATTGCGTATTCATTCATGCCGAAATGTATTGCTACTGGAATGCAATTAAATACATACGCACAAACTATGGTTACGTGGTGTTCGCAAGTGTTAAACCGCGCGTTCATCGCACGTTTGGCGCAGCCGTAATTAACACATTATTATAAACTATGCCTGTGCGCGTGCAGCTGCATAAGGGTGACATAAACGTGTGTATTAATTGGCAAACGTATCCAAAAAAAATCGTTGCCGTAGATTTGGTAAACAGCGAAATTGCAATTAGTGAGGTATTACTACTCTTATGGCTGATAGTAAAAAAAAAAAAAATTTTAATAAAAATAAATTAAAAAAAAAATAAAAGTTGATAAAAAAATAAAACAAAAAAAAAAATAAATAAAAGTTGATAAAAAATAAAATAAACAAAAAAAAAAAATAAAATTTACTTCTAGCGATCAAAGAATTTGGAACTTCGAAAGATGAGAGAGAGAGAGTGAGAGGGAAATGGAAGACAGAGAGAAAAAGTGAGCGAGAGAATTTATGCTGGAAAACTAGCTTCACTTAAGGGGTAAGGGGAAGTTAGAATTTTCAAAAAATACTTTTTTCTTTTTTGCATTTTCGTTAAGCGTAATATCTTAAAAATATTCCCTGAAAATTTCACGTTGATCCGACAATTAATTTTTGAGTTATGCGAGAAATAAGAAAGAGAGCTCGGGCACTTCAAAGCGCTGTGTGAAACTTTAAACGCGTTTTTCTCAAAACTATGTTTTTTGAACTGGTGACAACTGTAACTCGAAAACCGTTCAGTAGATTTTAATGAAATTTATACAGCTATAAGAATACATAATAAACTCGGGCTTGATAGGAGGATTTTTATTTCTTCGAAAATTTCGATTTTTTAAGAACAATTAACTATTGATTTTTTCGCAAAAATTAAAAAATAAAAATTCCTGAGGCCACCATTTTGTTAATTTTGAAAACAAAATAAAATCCTTCGATCAGGCCCGGGATTATCTATTTATAAAACTAATTTTTTTTGTCCGATTGTTTTTAGATGAATTTCCAAGGACTTATGCTTGTCACCACAAGTACCTTTTTTGGGACAGGATCAACACAAGCAACTATAACTTTGGAAATTAAACTTTTTTTTTTTGAAATTTTCGCGACTTCAAGTCAAAACACCCTATAACTATGCCATTTTACTGCTTTGGTAAAATAACATGATAATTTTTTTCTCATAAAAAATTGGAATATTTTATTAGAATTTTTCATTGAATTCTAAAATTTGTGGAAAATGTAATTTCAAACTCGGCCATTTCTGCGCCTTTTCTGATAACCCTTCGGAAAAAAGATGCGCCCGCGTTGGCAGGATAGCTCCTTACAGGACCATCTAAAGTGAAAAAAGACGTGTTTTAGTTAACCTTTTTTTTTAGGTAACCTTAACTTAGAACTTGGGCGAAGGAAAAAAAATTAAAATTTCATTTTTGGCAGACATTTTTACAAAAAAATTAAAATTTTAGAGAAAATTTCCCAACATTTTTTTTTTTTTTTTTTTGAAATAGTTTAAAATCCTTCGTCCAAGTCTTTAGGAATTGTATCTCAAAAACTTATGTAAAATTTCATTAAGATGAGATCGAGAAATCTTTCCAGCGGACTTCAAAAACACAGTTCCGAGAAACGCATTTAAAAACGGCGGACTTAGCCTAGCTAGCTTCGAGCGCACAAGTTCTCAAGACTGCCTCTCCGAAATTATTACTCGGATCAATTTGAAAATTTAGAAAAATATTCTAGTGGTGTTGACAGCTGTTCCTTGATTTATACTCAGTTTAGTAATGAACAGACTTACTATGAAACAACGTTTGTAAATCTTGCAAATTTATTACCGAACTAATGGTTCGGTTTGAGTGACGTATCCAATATTCGGTCGATATATAGTAAGCCTCTAACAGAGTCGGTAATTCGAGCAATCATGGAACGGTTCCACACCATGTTTACTCTACTGGTTAATCCGTGGAGCAGAGTATCGAAGTAGACCTGAATGAGTCCAACTGTCGTCCCGCACAATAATTGGATATGCGGTTACCCACTATATGGAAAATTTTGGAGAAGTATCTTGATTTACGTGCAATAATTGATGCCATACGATCCTCAAGCGCGTCGCACGTTCGGTGAATTTACCCTAAACGAGATGGTCACCGAGACCGATTTTCACAAAAAATTTTTTTACGGCGATGAAGCTCACTTTTGATTGAGTGGATATATCAATAAACGAAATTATTGAATTTGGAGTGATTATAATCCACATGCCATGGTTGTGACGCTGTTACTCATCATCCCAAAGTCACTCTTTGGTGTGTTCTATGGACAGAGCAGGTGGTCATAATGTTACAATCGATGGACAGCGCTATCTAACCATGATTAATGATCTCTTCGTGCCTAAATTGGAGTATGTAGATGTGGACCGCCATTGATTCCAACAAAACGACGCTACATGCCATACAGCCAAGGAGATAATCAATTTATTGAAGGAAGTTTTTGGGTGAGCGCATTGCCTCGCGTCGTAAGTCTGTGGCGTGGCCTCGAATATCGTGCGATTTGATATCGCTGGATTATTATTTGAGCGAAACGATTGACACCTGGGAAGGAAATATTCGACGTGTTATTACTGACATATGGCTCCAATTGCTTCAAAAATTGGTTGAAAATTTGACCTCTTAGCTGGAATTCATTCGAACTAGCCGCGGCGGTCCCTCGGCCAAAATCATTTTTAAAACATAAAGCCAGTCTTTAGCTTTGTAATAAAGCTAAATTCTTGATCATAATATTAAATTATATGAATTTTGTTTCCTCTTGAAAATTGCATGTCAAAAAAAACACCCATTACATATACTTATATATCTTTACATTACTATTCGCGCGATAATTCAATCCAATGTTGACACACTTTTATACATATATACTGACATACACTGCGGGGTGGCAACATACATATATGTATATGTAATTATATGTGTCACTGCACTACTATGACATTTCCGAAAAAGTTTTTAGTTACAATTTCAGTCACGTCAAGCGTGTGTTCTCACCATGACGATTACATTTAAATTCCACAGCCGAACTTGTTTGTTTATAATTAATTTAATCGATTTGTTTAGCTTACTAATTGGGTGGCTAACAGTAAATTTATCTAAATATGCCACAAGAGTGACCCTGTGTCAAATTGATTTAATTTTCAAATGGAAATTGTTAAACTAAATTAAAAAAAAAAACGTTAATTTCGGCTGCAACGTAGCTATAATAGACTTTACATGTGATTTTTTATGGCACAAAAAGGGAAAAACAGATCTTTATTCTGACTTTGATCGGGCAGTTTGACTAACAGCTATTAGCTAAAGTGACCCAATTGGAGCAATACATATGTTCGAAGGTTGCAGCCATGCGACGGATAATAATCTGTACCGAATTTCTTAAAAATGACTTGACAAATAAAAGAGTTTTCCATAGAAGAACTTGAATAAGATGGGTTAGTTGTACCGCAGCTAAAAGCTATAGTTCTCTGATATTGGCGACAAATGAGCAGCTTCTCAGAAACTGCGAACTGACTAGTACACGTATAAACAAGCTGAGTGACAAACGGACATGTCTAAGTCGACTCGGCACGTCGCGCTGATAATTTAAAATAATATAATATAATATACTGTTATGTCCAAAAAATAAGGTGACATTTGAATTTAAACTGCGCGCGTCGAAGGATTTGGAGAATTATTTATTTTTTAGGTTGGTAGTACTGTCAATCACATTTATGTCAAATTTCATGTCAAAACATTCATTAGTGTTTGAGATACGTGTCGTTTTGCGAGCTGCTAAAAGTGAGTTTTTCGTTTTTTGCGATGTCGAAATTGGTTGAGCAAAGAATTTGCATTAAATTTTGTTTACGGAATCAATTTTCTGCTGCGGATACGTTGAGGATGGTGCAGAAAGTCTTTGGTGATGAGGCTATGTCTAAAAAAAAATGTTTACAAGTGGTCAAGCCGGCCGTAAACGTGTCGAAGATGAAGAGCGTCCAGGGCGACCATCAACCTTAACCGACGAAGCTCACGTTCAACAAATCAATGATTTGGTGTTGAAAAGCCGTCGATTAACAGTTAGAGACCTTGCTAATGAAGTTGGCATATCGAAAGGATCAGCCAATACCATTTTGAAGGATGTTTTGGGCCTCAAGCGCGTCAAATCTCGACTGGTACCGAAAACATTGAATTTTTTGGAAAAAAAGGCGTCGCGTTGAAGTGTGTGACACGATGCATTCTGACTACCAGGGTGTCATGAAAAGCATTATGGCGATGAGACTGGGATCTATGCTTACGACCCCGAAACAACCGATCAATCGAGCGAATATCGTGCGAAAAGAGAGCCGAGACCAAAAAAATCGCGCCAAAGTCGCTCAAAAATCAAGGTCATGTTGACTTTTTTTCTCTTGATGCAAATACCCTGTTTAGGGTGTAAGAAATAGAGAGTTCACAAGATGCTGTAAATTATTATGTAATATATTATGAAACGACACAAAAAAAATTTATATGTTAAAACTGTTATAGACAATACAGACCTAGCGATTTTTTCTATGGACTCAGAACCCTCCACAACTTTTATGAGGGAAGCGAGTTAATAGTACTTTTATTGCGAATAAACGCATTTGTCATATCTTCGAGTGCAAACAGTATTGAAGTTTTCCTATTGATATCATTGAGACTGATAAGCACTGCTGTAGAAAATATTCTGTTATTGCTTAAACCTTTTGATTGTATCACACATTATTCGTAAATTTACATAAGCTGGCCACGATTCGAACTTGTAGAATGGCGAATCGAACAATCAAGCATGTCTAAAGAGACCTATTTACGGTACTCTTTGTAACAAAAATTCAGCTTTATCGGGACGTGTCGAGCAAGCACGCGTTTTGTACCCTAAATATTCACCAAAATCATGCGAACGAACTCGCGAGAGATGTCGAGCTCTCTTGCCACTTCCCTAACACTTGCCTGACGATTTTCAGGCACCATATTCTTCACTTCTTTGTCTTCTGTTGATGAGGTCGAAGATCGTCCAGAACGAGGCATGTCTTCAAAGATCTCTACCAACTCAGTAAAATACATTTTGTTGAAACATCATTCACTCGGGGAATTTAATTACAATTTTCGGGTGCTTTTTTGGCCCGTTTTTGAGGGAATAATGAATGTTTTTTTTTTTTTTTTTTTTTGAAACTGCATGGATGATATCGTTTTTGCTTCACAAAATGTAGAATTTATGAAAATAGCATTTTTAAATAAAAAAAAATAACATAGAAATATAAATTTGGCTAAAAAGTCCAGTAGTTAAATATCAGCTAATGAGGAAACTTTAACTTTTCTCAGCAAAATTAAATTTGCTTTCAATATTTGAGCGACCTAACCCTTAGGTGATTTACAATCCCATTAGGTGCTTTGTTGAAAACTCACGAAAAGTGTGATAAAAACTTTATACGCCCGCCGCTTTTAATTGGCCAATAAATAATTTGCAATCCAGCAGACAGGCAGTAATTTCACAAACTTTGCGCGACTCGCCCACTTTTTCCTAATATGTCCCTGCGTGACTGTTTTTTGTGAAGGCATATCTACGATTTTTTTAATATATTCACACCTCGTTTTGTATGTGTAACAAAATAATAATAGTAATAAGACCACGACAGCGCTCAACTGCGTCGACACCACAGCTCTTTTTCCAGCATTTTTTGTGTTTTCCACATTGATGATGTTTCAATTTTAGCGCGTTGGCAGCAATGCGAATGTAAATGCAGTGGAAACATTGTTTATTGCGTGTGGCAATTGTCTAAATAAACCAACTGTAATAATTGCCTCAACGAATCAAATGCAATCAAAAACGAAAGTGTAAAAAATTCCAATTGAAATATTATGCTTTCCACGAGCAAAAGTAAACTTATGTATATTTGATATTGTTAAGCTGTGGTTCAATACTGTAACTTTTTGTAATACAGTTATTTTTTTAGCATGCAATATATTTAGGTTAGGTTATACTGGCCGGTTGTTACGCTATGCATAGACCTACGGGTTCATAGCAAAGCCAGATGGAGGGGCAGTTTACTTTGAGGTGAAGCATGCGTCATACAGGATAAGAGGATGGAGCCAAGTGTAGAAGTTTACGAAAGTGTAGAAAATTTTCTGATCGCCATTCACTTGGGAATGGCCAGAAACGATTATTTTACATATGGCTCAAGCAGCTCACGACTTCTGGTCTCAGACTAAGTGTCCTCTAGGTTGCCACAAAACAATCGTTTGAAGGCAAGCTAAAATGAGATGACGAAACATCCCCTACCTAGAGTTGAGCGCTAGGTTTGGGAAACCGCCACGTAAGAAACACACCCTATGAAAAGAACAAATAGCTTCGGTGTTTTGATGACAACGTGTTAAGGATCACTGATTATTCCCGTCCTGAGAAGCACATTCACGATGACAACATCTGATGAGTCGGTGCTACGAGTTTTCAAGAGAAAGGTTCTGCGGAAGATTTATGGTCCTTTGCAAATCCATAGTCGATGAAACGATGAGCTGTATGATATAAATTCAGCTCTGAGAGTGTTCGACGCAGTACCCGTTGGGGGAAGCAGAAGAAGAGAAAGACCTCCACTCTGTTGGAGAGATCAGGTGGAGAAGGCCCTGGCTGCTCGAACTTTTCTGTCAGAACAAATGACTGACATAAAGAAAAGCAAAATTTCTATGTGAATTGGCTATCATACATTTTCTTCGTGTATCGTCATTACTTATGCCCATCCGACTCGCATCTGACGCCAGTGCCAGAGCTGTCAAGAGACCGACCGGCAGTCTCTTCGATCCTACATGTACTTAAAGCATTACATCTCGCTTCGATCCAACAATTTCATTTCGTGATATCCGCATTTCCTGTACTATTTCGTTCGCGGAATTCCCTTCCGCTTTCCGACAGCCGCTACATCCACGGTCCATGGCGTTTATATTGGTCTTATTTGTGCATTTCTTGCATTGTTAGCTACCTCAGACACCTTTCTGACCGCAAAGACTTCCTCCTGGTAGATACTGCACTATTCTGAAAGCTTGAGGGGTCGCCTGAGATCCAGTTCCGAGCGATAGATTCCGGCTGCCACTCCATTAGCCACTTCGATGTTATAAGTTCCGCTGATGAGTTTCATGCTCCCCCTATATTGAGTTATAGACGAACTAGAATTTCCCGGTATTGTTCAGTTAGGACTCCGCATCAAGCAGCACTATAAAAATCAGTTCACTCGGGAGGAGCTGATGTAGGAAACAAGTTGGGTCCGAAGCAAAATGAATATCCACAACTCAAGACAATTACATGACGATAAGATACGCTCTAACCGAATGTTCAGTTTGTATATCAATTGTAACCTATATTGGGCCGATATCGACAAATAAGCAGCTTCTAGGTGGGAAAATTACGGTTTACTGCGGTTTATTGGGTCGTACTTCTTCCGTGATGATCAAGACCGGCACGTTACTGTGAATGCGAATCGCTATCGCTCAAAGATAACAGAATATTTTTGGCCCGTAATCGATGACATGAATTTTCACAATATGTGGTCCCAACAGGGCGGCGCCACAAGTCACACAGTGAATGTCATTATCGATTTATTGAAAACCGAGTTTGGTGAACGTGTTATCTCACGAAATGTCCAAATTAATTGGCCGGCTTAGTCGTGCGAATTGAAACCGTTAGAATGGTTCCTGTGGGGCTACGGCTATGGTCTATGCGAACAAACCAGCGACGATTGATGAGCTTCGTACGTGAAATTGCAGCAGTATCGGCCGATTTATGCTTGGAAACCGTCGAAAATTGGGTTCAGCGTCTGGACTTCTGCAAGCGTACTTGCGGTGGCCATGCAAAAGAAATCGAGTTCCAAACATAATAGCGTCGAACGTACTTTCACAGGAACAAAGAATTTCATTGATATTTGGGATTTCACCAATTTTGCTTTATTTAAAAAAAACTTTCGTAGCGCTCTTATTGAAAACCCCGTTACATATTGATATATTTTGTATGATCTTCCGCATTTCCTTCAGGGTGTTACAAACTTATCACACTCTGTTCAGGTTATAAACACGTGTTTAACAATAATTGCGCGTCCCACTCTACAAATGTTTACAAATCACTTTTGAACCATAAATTGATATTTCAACATACTTTATAGGAGCGTATACACACACACATACATATGTGGTAGAATTAATGATGCGAATGATTGACACGAGGAAGCGGCGTATATGTATTATAATGGGCGTCGAAATGATGAAGCGTTGAACATTAAGACATTGAATGATGTAGTTAAAAAGTTGGCGAATGTGGGTATATGCCCACAGATTCGAACAAAGTTTTAAGCGGCAAGCGCAGCTGGTGATGACAGTCAACTCTGAAATCAGTGCCGACTGAAATTAGCTGCAATGAACTGGAAAAATCGATCAACATTTATTGCTGTGTGGCGCTATAAAATTGAGCGCATGAAAGTAGACCATGAACCTATGGTACATAATACATATTAGTATACACACAATACATGCACTCACACATACATTTATACATAAAAATTTAACTGTTTTGCGCGCTACAAGTCACGTGAGAGCTGCCGTCACGAAAAAAAACACATTTGCACAGCTGTTCATTCCCCAAGCACTCATTTGCAAAGTGAGCCGGAAAAAAGCATTTAAATTAAACCGCAATTAGAAGCTTAGCGACCCCAAAGTGTTCTATCTAGAGAAACTACAATTTTGAAAAAATAGCAAAAACAAAAAAAAAACTGAAATAACAGACCTTCAACATTGCAATGCCCTCTTTATTAAATTCACACTATCAAATTGTCAGCAAATATTTTTTGTTGACATACAAACTAAACTAACACGAGTAGATAGTCAAAACGCCGAAGAGACAGCGCAATCGAATGATTAAATGTCAAACTCAATTTTATAATTGCCCATGCGAAATGCTCGTTGTTGTTGTTAAGCAAAAAATTGAAAATAAACACAGAATGAAAACAATAAACAGACGATACAAACATGACGAGGGAAAAAACAAGTTCAGCTGGTATTCCCCTAACGATGAGCAAACAAATGGCTAAACAACTGACAATTTTATCGCAAAAATCACACTCGAATGCGAGAAATAACATATTTAGTGTTGAAATGGGATTTTAATGATTGTACTAAGCAGTAGCAACAACAAAACAAATATATTTTACATAGTTAAGTAAAAAACGAACGCAAAATAAACAAACACTGGAATTAATTAAATTACAAAATTAGCAAAGTGTTAAAAAAGAACCAAAATTAAATAACGGAAATAAGCAGCCGGAAAATATAACATGCACGGCGGCATAAACAACTAAGTAGGCGACCGTAGTACTCTATCAATTGGTTTTGTAACTTTAAGGGGTTACTTGGCTTTACGGGTTTTAAAAAATCAATTTTTTTATTGTTCTATTAAATTCTACAACACCTCTAGAATATTGTCCTAAATTTTCAAGCTGATCCGAATACTAGTTTCGAAGATACAGCCTTGAGAACTTGTGCGCTCGAGGTTAGCTAGACTAAGTGCGCCGTCTTTAAGGGGTTATATACAGTTAGGAGGTCGAAAAAAGGGCATTTTTGAAGAATTTTTTCTAAGCAAACTGTTTGGTTTATTGATTTGAAACTTGGCAAGTTTATTATGATAACATTAAACTATATTCACATATTTTTTATTGCCAAAAAAAATTATCGGGAACGTTGATAGTGCCTATTTTTGCTGAGCTCCGCAAAAAAGGCCTCTTGCGGTGAGCACGATATCTTTGGACTGGATCATTTAAAAAGCAAAGACCAAATAAATTTCTTTAATATAATAAATAATCTAGTGATTGATCGAAGGAATTAGAAAAAAAAATTTTTTGCCAAAATGGCGGCTACTCAAAGCAAAAGGTTCGATTTTCGACCAAAATTCGGGTCTTTAATTGTTTATAAAAATAAGAAATTTTCATCGGATAGGGAAATCCTTCGACTAATTACTAAAAAATATAGTTAAGAAGCTTGTGTAAAAATTTCAGACCGATCGGTTCAGCCGTTTCTGAGAAATCTTGCTCACCAACTTTGAAAACACCGTTTCGAGAAAAACGAGTTTAAAGTTTTGAAAGCACTTTACATATAGTCGGCGCGCCTTCACTAATGTGTCTATAACTTCGAAAATATTCGTCGGATCGACTTGAAATTTCGTGTGTGTATACTCAGATATATATATGTATATATTAAGAAAACCCAAAAAAAAAATCGATTATTTGAAAATCCTAACTGTATATAACACCTTAAACGCGTTTTTCACGAAACTGTGTTTTGGAATTCGGTTGGCAAGATTTCTAGAGAACTACTCAACCGATCTTCATGAAATTTTACACAGGTCTTTGAGATGCAAATCTTAAAAACTTAGACAAAGGATTTTTTTCGATTACCACTATTTGAAAAAAAAATTCTCGAAAATTTCATTTTTTTTTTTTTTTTTTTTTTGTAAAAATGTCTATGCTAATGTTTTAACCAAAACACGTATTTTTTCACTTAAGATGATCCTATAAGGAGTATCCTGCCAAGGTGGACGCATCTTTTTCCGAGGTGTCACCGAAAATGGCGTCGCAATGGCCGAGTTTAAAATATATTTTTCCAAAAATTTCAGAATTTCTTTGTTAATAGCGTCCATCATGAACATCACGTTTAATATTGACTATAAAAGCTTGAAACAAGTCTGGTCTATTGCTAAAGACCAGTGTCTTCAAATAACTCCGCAAGAAGTAGTCTAATGGTGTTAAATCGCAGGTTCTTGGTCACCATTCAATGTCACAGTTGTGTGTGAAATAATCGCATCTACAAACTTTTCTCGCAATAATTCGGTTATTGCCCAGGCTGTGTAGCACATAGCCCCGTCTCGTCAGAGCAAGATGTTGTCAAGCACAAATTCTTCCATTGACGGCCATAAAAAGTTCGTTATCATCGACTTATAGTATATCGCTCTCGATTGACAGTAACGTAGTCACTAGCTTCATTTCGAAAGAAGTACGGACCAGTGATTCCATCAGACCAAAAATCACATAAAACTGTCAGTTTAGGTAAATGCAATGGCAAACGCTTTCTGTAATGTTGAAACACTTGAAAAAATATTTAATTTCATTTTAATTTAACTCGCACACAAATGAGAAGAGCAAATAAACAAGCGATGTCTGGCAGTAGGCCAGTGCTGAAATAATATTTATGTAAAAAGTGAAAACATCATAGAATGTAAAACCCAGATTTGAATCATTTAATGGAGCCTTTTTTCATTTTCTGAAAAAACTGATTGTGCTTTACACCAATGCTTTTCGCTTTCATTCTACAAACAGGCCAATTGAAATATAGGTAGATGGCCTTACTACAGTGGCGTAGCTAGGTGGGGGGCGAAGGGTCGCCCCAGGCGCAACTTCTTGGGGGCGGCAAAACGATCTTTGCTGTTTTTTATTTTTTAAATGTATTTTGCAAATTGTGTGAAAAGTGTACAAGATATAGGGCGAAAATGGGTTTTCTCTATGGCTTTTAATAAGATGTCTAGTAAATTTACTATCAACTTCCTCAAAAACCGTATTGTGAGAATTTTGGAACTTCAGAATTTGTGTGGCTTCTAGTTCCTAAATTTTATATGTTCAATATCGAAGATATTTTGGAAAAATTCTCTTTTGTTCGAACCACCTCATGAAACTTGTAGGTTGGCAGATAAAGGCGGGCGGTAGAACATCATTGGCCCCGGGCGCCCAAAGTTGTAGCTACGCCACTGCCTTACTATACAGAATAAAAACCATTTGCTTTTGAGTTAGCTTTAACCTTCAAAAGGCGCGTGTTTAAACTGTGCAAAGAGGGTGAGCACACTTTTGAGCAAAATAACGATGTGTTGATTATTTGGAGATGTTCAAGCGTAATAAAGCCATATTTTTGCGTCGATATCTTATAATGAATGAAGCATGGCTCCATCATTTCACTCTGTATTTCAATCGACAGTCATCCGAGTGGGCTGCACACGATGTAAACGCTCCAGAAAAACGGCTGACAGGGTTACGGCGTCTGTACTTTGGGATGCGCATGGAACAATTTGTACTGATCACCTAGAAAAGAGGAAAAGCATCGACAGCAACTATTACATAGCATTATTTGACCGTTTGAAGCACGAAATCGCATTTGAAGGAAGTGCTGCTGTTTCATCGAGATAATGCACTGTGTCTCAAGTCAGTGAAAACGATGGCAAAAACCCACGGATTGGGCTTCGAATTGTGTCTGCATCCAACGAATTCTCCAGATCTGGCCCCCAGGGACTGTTTCCTGTTCTCAGTTCTCAAAAGAACGCTCGCTGGGAAGATATTTTCGTCAAATCGCCGAAACTGAGGCCTATTTTAAAGCAAAGGACAAATCGTACTACAAAATGATATCGAAAAGTTGGAGGCTCGGTATAATCAGGGTATTACGAAGGGAACTACATTGAATAAAAAAAGCAAATTTTCAAAAAAAAATCTGTTTTACTATGGTAGCCTAGGGAGTTTTGAATTGACCTATTATGATTTTTCTTTCCAAAATTCAAAAATTATCAACAATGGTCTTCAAGGCATAAGATCAACTTTGTGTGAAGAAATATTTCAAATTACGGATTCTTAGTTAACTAAATCAAATATTATTAATAAACAATTTAGAACTATTAGAATAAGACAAAGCTTTTAAAAATAAGTATTTCAATCAACTCTATTACTTTTATGCTCTCTACGTAACTGTGTCAGCTCTCTTATCCACCGATAACAGACTTGTCAATATTTTGTAGGCTTTCGTCGAAGAAAATTTTCTTATTTTTAACATTATTTCGAAATAAGCCTTTTTGTTTTATTTTTACCTTGTAAAGAGTGAAATGAATCGAAATTGTATTTATAGGTTTAGTTTCGAGACTTTAGAAATAGCGATGTTTAATAATTTTAATGAGTCGACAGACATATAGTATATAGTATATATGTATATCGTATTTGTATTAGCAATAAAGCAAACAGAGTCTGTTTATGATTTTTCCAAGAAAATGGTTAAAAAACCACCAACCAAATAGCTTCTCAGACACAGCTTAGCTTTATTTCAGCAGTGTATACTCGCTTCTCTGATTTCTCTCCTCATTGAGCAGTCCATTCATGCTGAGACTCACGGTAGATTTCATTAACTTCTTAATTCTTGCATTCATACCCACAACTTGTTTGTATGTACACTTACTCACGTATCGCAAACCACCGCTTTGGGTGACAGCGCGTGCTTGCGAGAGCTGCCGTCAGAAACTCAAAAACTGGCGCGGCATACGGAAGTGTAAATATTGAATAGCGCTGATGAACGCAGCAAAAAGTAGCAAACGAAAATGTTGTAATTGTGTAAATTGCGATGAATTAAATCGAAAGTGTAAACAAATAAAGAGTGTGAACGTGAAGAGCAAACAGCAAATTCGCAACAACTGCCAAATTTTACTCTTGATTAAATGAGTTTCATAGAAATTTGCCAAAATTTATATTGTTCAGTTCGCACGGGTTATGTGTTTCAATTGGCGCTTGGCGGTATTGGCGATAATGTCCATAAACAATGAAACAGGTGCGTAGTGTTTGACACTGCCGAAGAGGCAGGCGCCCCCACAAAAATAGAGAGATAAATAATAAACATATACAAAAAGCGAATTGTCAAAAATCATGGACGTTTATTAAAAAAAAATATACAGATAAAAGCAACTAATTTGCTGACACTAACGTCACGAACAAGCCGCTTAATCGACTGAATAAATTATTAAATATCAAGTTGCATATATTATTAAGCCTCGAAATTTCTACAGCTTTATTTGCTTTCATAGAACGTGTTATTGTTTTCACACCTTGCTAAATTGAGAAACAACAAATATTAGATTTCAATGATTTGCCAATATCACTATTTATTGAGTATTACTGTTGTACTACGATGAGCAAAAAATAGTAAGACTTTATTTATAACGGGTTTTTCAATAGGGACGCTACAAAAGTAGACCGCTAGTGACAGCAAATGACACTCTTTTGGCGTTTCTCGTCAGTAAGGTTTGTCATTTCATCATGGAAAGATATACTACTCCAACAACGAGTCGAAATTATTAAAATTTACTACCGAAATTCGGAGTCAGTGGCCTCAACTTTAAGATCACTACGTACAATTTATACAGTACAAAAACATTCCCGTGCCAGTGAGACAAAAAAGTGTGCGTAGTGTCGAGAATATTGCTGGCGCTATCGCATCTATTGAGGAAGACCCAAATCAACCACTCACACGTCGTTCTCAAGAGTTGGGCATCTCTGTGCCGTCGTTGTGTTGAATTTTACGAAAAGATCCTGATCTACATCCTCGCAAGATCAAATTAATGCAGGAACAGAAACCGCTTGACCACCTTAATCGTCGTATGTTCGTGAATAGGGCTGAGAAACAACTTAAAAAATTATCCTGATTTTCATCGAAAAATCATCTTCAGCGATGAGACTCATTTCTGGCTGAATGGCTTCGTCAAAAAGCAAACAATGTGTTTTTGATCAGGCAGTAGTCCACATGTACTGTATGAGTCACCATTGTATTCGGAAAAAAGTCACGGTTTGGTGCTGTTTATGGGCCGGCGGCGTCATTGGGCCGTAATTCTTCCGTGATGATCAAGACCGACACGTTACAGTGAATGAGAATCGCTAGAGCTCAATGATAGCCGAATATTTTTGTCCCGAATTGGATGATATGGATTTGGACAATATGTGGTTCCAACAGGACGAAGCCACAAGCCACACTGCGAATGCCACAATCGATTTTTTGGGAACCAAGTTAGATGAACGTGTTATCTCACGAAATGACCAAGTCAATTGACCACCTCGATCGTGCGATTTGACGCCGTTAGACTAACTAGATCAGTGCAACTTTAAATCCGTCTTTTCCAAAACTAAATTTGTCAAATTTACTTGAGTGATTACTCGGAGACAAAAGATCCGATCATCATCAAAATGTTTTTGTCCGTTCTTACCAGTTTTGATCTGAACAAAAATATGATTTTGCTTAGGTTTAATTCAAGGAGCAGAGGAGAATCCCTGCAGCAGTGGTGGACATTATTTAACTAATTTTCTCTACAAAAATATTACTCTTTACTGTGTTAAAATGTGTATAAGAAACCTTAGGCTTTTAAAAGTTAGTTTTAGTTTTTAGTTTTTTTCTAATTCCCAAAAATCTACTTTATTTGGGCTGTCACACTAGGTATGCCCCTTCTGATATCTCATGCTGAATGGTGGTTAATATATGCTATGCAACATCAATCAAACAAACTGAGTTGTTAATTTTTGCTATACTCTGCCCCACAGTATTCGGATTAAGTTCCGATTTAAATGATATGCTGTGCATAAAAACAAATTTACATATGGAAGTCGTTGCTCGTCTATATTTTTGTTTGTTTTTATCTATATTTTATTCACATGTGTATATAGATTTCAATTTAAGCACATTAATCACGCTATTTGAATTTGCCATGGCGTAACGTCATTTAATTATAATGATATAAATCAAATGAAATTGGATTTTGCGCAACCGAAAACACGTAACGTATTACATACAAATATTGAATATATTACGACATCGAATTCAATCAGTTGTGGAAAGTGTTGGTTGCCAGTGTTGCCATCATCGTTACATTTATCTCTTTTATTAATTTTAGTAAGCGCATTTTGGAAACATAAATTCTTACTATATCTAGAAAATATATATATAGATAAAGTAGATCCTGGCGCTTTTTCTGGGAGAGAAGCTACACTAAAAGATGGCTTCGGGCTGCGTAGGCAATTGAGAAGTAAAGTCCTCTCTCGACGAACGAAGACCAAACTCTACAAGTCCCCGTCCTGCTATATGGTACAGAGGCATGGACGATGACGACATCTAATTAGTCGGTGGTAAGAGATTTCGAGAGAAGGGTTCTGCGGAAGATTTGGTCATTTGTGCAATGGTGAACACCGCTGTCGATGGAGCTGTACGAGAAATACCTCGACATTGACATAGTTAAGCGAATTAAGAGACCTAAGCTAACTAGTTCATGTCGTCCAGCTCTCCAGCTCTGAGAGTATTCGACGCGTACCAGCAGGAAGCAGAGAAAGACGAAGACCTTTATTTCGTTGGAGAGATCAAGTGAAGAAGGACCTGGATGCGCTTAGAATATCGATTTGGCGCCAAATTACGAAAATAAGAAACGACTGGTGCGCTGTTGTTAACTGTTAGCGGTGTCTACGCCATTAAAGAAGAAGAGGAAGCTGGATCTCAGGCTACCCTTTAAGCTTCCCGTATACCACAGTTGCTGCGAGGCGCAGGTCTTGTCCGGAAAGCGGCTGAGATAACAAAGATAACAAAGCAGGAAACCCGTAAAAAATACCATTATATACTTCAATAGTCAGGCGGCAACAATCCTCAATCACATTACATCAGAGAATGTCCTTAGAATAAGGATAGCAGTAGATGTAACAGCTGCACGTATACTGAGTTCCGGGCCACAAAGGAACTCCGGGAAACGAAACGCCTGATTATTACCAGTAGTGCCATCCGTCTAGCTACCGAACCATGTACAAAAGGTTTAGGACCCGCATGTTTTAGCTCACACGGTCTCGAAAAGACACAGGACTTTTGTTAGCCTAATGACTGTTTAAAACCTACGGGTATCACATGCGAACCGATTGGGCATAGGTAACAAAAATAAAGGCAGAAAGTGCAGAGAAGTAATGAAAGAGACGCTGGAACACCTCCTACGCAGTAGTCCAGCATTATCTACAATTTAGATATCTAAGAGCTTAGCAGTTCAAGGGACTAGATGAAGTAACAAAATTAGATATCAAGTCGCGCTTAAGGCTCGCAAAAAGCATCCTGTATGACGCATACTTCAGCGGTAATTAAACGGAACTACCATCTGGCATTATTAAATACCACCGGGTCTACGTATGGCATCACAGCCGGCCAGTTCTACCTAACTTAACGTAACCTAAATTTTGTTTTATTTCATATTTCATACTTTCCAAACCCCAACAGCAACTCTCTAATGCTTCGTAGCGCTTTAGTATCGCTATGTGAACACGATTCAAAAATGAAGGCCGACAACACTGCTTACAGCGCTTTAAAGCAACAATGATAATAATAATAATAAGTAAATATGTGGTGGCCAGGGACCACAGCAGTGCATATTATGTTTTACGATGGGCCATTTTTAATTGAATTTAATTAATTATGACTAATTAGACAAAAAACATTATGCTAAATAATAGATTTGACAGCAGAGCATTGTGTTATGACAACACATTTTCATTGCGTATGCAATATGTATGTATGTTTATACAAGTGACAGCTGGTAGTTGCCATCAGAGGCGAGAATTTTATGCCTGTCAGAGAAATATTTAATATGCATGTTTGCGCTCATATGAATATCATAACGGTAATCTATATTTATTTACATTGTAGTAAGGCTTAGTTAATTCGAGCAAAGCCGTATTGTCATTTTAATTGAAACTTGTTAAGCTCGGCAGCTACATTTGTGAGTTAATACACATGAAAATCGTAAAATTAAAATAGATTGACTATTTTCACTTTTAGAAAGAATTTTTACTGCGTTATGTAAAAAAACGGATTTTATACAAAAAAACAAAAAAAAAACAAAAAACAAAAAAAAAAAAAAAACATAAAAACAATCAATTTGCAACACATTTTTATTACATTATTAAATGGTTTTGTTTTCACGTTTTTTGTTTTAGTTGTTGTTTTTATGGATATATGCCTTTCAATTAAATAATTAAAGACCGAATATTAGGCAAAAACCGTGAGCGTGAGAGTTTCAATCTGCGTTTCACAATGAACAAA
The DNA here is from genome assembly GCA_037783105.1 of Bactrocera zonata. Taxonomy (NCBI): domain Eukaryota; kingdom Metazoa; phylum Arthropoda; class Insecta; order Diptera; family Tephritidae; genus Bactrocera; species Bactrocera zonata. The sequence continues at coordinate 371,121 of JBAWJQ010004342.1, forward strand.
TGCATATGAAATATAATAAAGGGTGATCCATTTCGAGGTTTCCTACTTATTTAAAGAAAAAAAAAAACACAGAAACTTCAGATTTAATGGGGGAACGTTTATTATTATGCGAAAGAACATTCTTTGACATTTATTTTTTGAAGACTATCTCTTTCAAATGTCTACGTCTCAGATGGTCCATCCGTTGAGTCCAATTTTCGATGACTCCTCCGAGCATTTCGAATGGTAACTGGCAAATGACATGCGTGATGTTTTGCTTCAAGGTCTGAATGGAAGCGGTATTGTCCGCATAGATTTTAAACTTTACATATCCCCACAAAAAAAAGTCTAACGGCGTAACGTGGAACATTGGTCTGTTAGTCAAGATCACTGGAATTAAGAAAAAAGGAAACGTCGTTTTTCAACAGGATAATGATCCAAACACACACTGCAGAAATGGTGACTCGCTGGCTCCAAAGTGAACGAATTCAACTTATCCAATGGAAGTCCCGACCTAAACCCGATTTAGAATTCATGGTGCAACTGTAAAGAGGATATTGTGCAAATGCCGAAGAGCGCCGAGCAATATGGAGGAGCTATGGAGTGGTCACAACATGATCAATCTGGTCGGTTGCTTTTCGATCCGGAGACAGCTATGCTGAAATCTGGTACTACGGATAACCATATTTCGGGTCTCGCCGAAGTCGATCAGCCTCAACCCATTTGGGGATGTTTCATCACGGTGGCTGAATTTACGGACCGTTATGCCAAGTCGCCAAGCACAATTTCGTCATTGTGGCACAGTTTTCTTGGATGTGCGCCAAGCGCTCATAGACCACATATTTGGTTACGTCGTCCTTCGCTGTAATGAGGATTGTGGCTAGACGTTCAGCCACCGGGTTGAATGCAAGTACTCGGCGACGGAGTCTCGCTCCCACCACGAATCCCATACCGAATTCGCACAGCTTTATATGGCCACAGTAATAAATGCCACAAAACCCCACTCGTCTCAGTGCTTGTCCCGTCCAACGCACTACTTGGACAGCGGTGATGTCAGGCTCTACTCCAATAGGCTAGGCAGCGGCACCTTCCCAATTAAGGGACCGGAAATTTCGGACACTAAATTGTACTCGTAATTCTTAACACGTTTGTAGGGGTCAACAACAGAAGGAGTGGCTCTCATCTGAGTCTGTTTTCTTCTGTTCATTGGTGGTATTTTTAACGTGGCGGGTCCCACAATCAGCACACAATACGGAGGGGATGTTTAGCCTTCTCTCTTTAGCTTGGCTTCAAATGGATGTTTTTTGACTACCTAGAAGATACTTGGTGATACTTTTTTTTTATTTTTTTTTTTTTTACGCTCCATGCAGCATACCGAAGGAAATGGGACCAAATACTAAATAGTGTAATTTTAAGCCAAACTGTACTTAATGAGTTTGTTCCAATTTTTTTTTTACTGAAGTTTTATTTAAATTATAGTCTCTCACGCCTCGACTACAATAAATCAATCAGTCCGATTATGTATTTTCGTAATTCTGCAATATTTTCTATTATATCTCAATATGCTGGCGAATATACCCAAAAATATACACGCATGTTGCGTGCCTTTCCGAATTTAAATGCACAAAATTGTCCAAACGCACTTATGATTACAATTTCCGCTTATTTCTCTTTCCATCTTACAGGTTTCGGGCAGCAGATGCCGGCGACACAAACGCAAATAATATCACGCGCCAACTGGGGTGCGCGTCCGTCAACGCTCGTCGAACACTTTAACGGCCCAGCGCCATATGTCATCATCCATCATTCGTATATGCCCAGCGCCTGTTACACGCGCGCCGATTGCATCAAGGCGATGCGCTCCATGCAGGACTACCATCAGCTGCAGCGTGGCTGGAATGACATTGGCTATAGTTTTGCGATCGGGGGCGATGGCATGATTTATGTTGGACGTGGTTTCAATGTGATTGGCGCGCATGCGCCCAAATACAATGACCGTAGTGTTGGCATCTGCATGATTGGCGATTGGCGTAGTGAGTATGCGAAGCGGTCACACGCACATGATTTATGCGCGTTAGCAAAGCTAAATGAAAAATGTCTATGATTTTTGTTTATAGCTGAGCTGCCACCACCACAAATGCTTGCAGCGGCCAAATCACTGATTGAATTCGGCATGGCCAAGGGTTATATCGATGCTGAATATAAATTACTCGCGCATAGGCAAGTGCGTGACACCGAATGTCCGGGCCAGCGACTGTACGAAGAGATTACGACGTGGCCGCATTTTGCCCTCAAGCCTCAGGCTACGGAGAATGACATTGCCAAGTAAGCACCGGAAGTAGAGAGCGGGCTCTCTCCACACACACACACACACAATACCAATTATGTCGATCAACGCTTAGGTTGCACATCCAAAGAGTTCGCTATTAATTATAATTTTTATTTTAAGTAGACAACTTTTATTCAAAGCATAGCAAATTCACCTAACGGTTTCTCAAACAATTTTATTTAGTCCTAAAGTAACAAAATATTAGCATATAACGGTAAGCTGCTCATTCATAAGTCTATAAAACGTTGCTCATAGCATCCATTACAAGCCATGGAGATCACCGCGACGATGATTAGTCAATTACTTTACGGATTCTGCTGCCTTAATACATATGTATGTATCTACACACTTATGGGTCTCTGAAAGTGGTTTGGCCAACACCCATTTTAAAATGTAAATATTTTTGGTGAGTTATCTATATATGGTTGTACAGGCAAGCCTATCAGGGTACTGCAGCCTTTAAGTTGGAATAATTATGTAAATTAAGAGCCTGCGAAAGTATGCTAAACAAATTTCAAAAATACAAATAAAACAGTATGAAAAAAAATAAAAAAAAATGGTAATATTTCACTCATGGCGTCATGTTTGGCGCTAAACTTTTTCTTCTGCCACAGGTACCGAATTAAGCAGCATATAATGGGACTAAATCAACAGCCCGAGGTAATACTTTAAGGTAAATATTAATAAAATTTAAAAATGTATGGAAAAAGCACTTTTGTAAAACAATTTCGATTTAAAACTCACTGTTCGAGCGCACGATGAATGGCTAACAAACTGTCAACGGCAGCCGATTACTTCGAGATAAGACTAGTTTTGATCAGAGAAAAATCGCAGGCAACTGTAAAAGTGAAGAGTTGAAAAGGAAAGGCACCTCGAACTCAGAGCGAAACGTCGCTCTTCTCTTGCGTTTTACTATTGCACAGCTGAGCGCTTGATAAACGCTGAGCTATTTTCGGTACCTTTGCAGGTTCAGGATTCTTCTGAGTTAAAGTTAATCGCAGTAAAACCAGCGAGTTTTTCGCCCTCTACCAGTTTATGCTTGACATAGTTGTAGAGATTACAAGTACAACTGTCAGAGCCCTCGAGGTTTACAAGGACGTCGGTTACCTTCTGGATAAGACTAGTTAAAGTAGCAAAATCGTAGGCAACTGTAAAAGTGAGGAGTTTATAAGTAAGAGCACTTGCTGTTGTTGTTGTAGCGGCATAATTCTGCCGAATTGACAATCCTTGGCTGGATAAAACTCCTGGTACGTTTCGGTTATGTAGACTCGACTATTGTGGGAATGGAAGGGAGGACACATCAACTACGCTATTGCTGGAGTTGGTAACGAGCCGGATCCACTCTTCTTTTGCATGTTATTGCGGGACCAGCGAGTTTCTCGTCCTCAGCCAGGTTAAGCTTTCCCTAAATGTAGAGAATATAACTGGTCGGTCCACTTGGTAAGGTTAAAAGTCTTGCCGGATGCCCGTTATAGAAGACGAGATAGAAACAGCACAACACTTTCTTATTCACTGCATTTGCGAAATCAAGACTAACAAACCTTGAACTTTACAGCTTTAGAGATCCAGTTGAGCTGGCGGAATGCTTAAGTATTCAATTATTTCAGATCTAGATCTGGCTTCACTAAGGATTGATCATAATCAGTTCAAGTGCGATCCTTTCTTGGCTTTAGGCATATCACCTAACCTTGAGAGATTTAACGGAGCTGGCGGAACGCCCAAGTAGACATTTAAAATTCAATTATTTCAGTTCCAGATCTGGGTTCAGTATAGGAGTGACCATAATCAGTCTAAGTGCGTTCCTTTCTTGGGTTCAGGCATATAACCTAACATAATCCAGTGATCTCATAGCAAAGATTTTAGCAGGCTGAGTTGTCTGGAGGTCTTAACTTGTCAAGTTTAGGATGTAGAATGTCAAATTTATTACAGTAACCTATTTCAAAATATGTCAGATCCAACATAGACGACTGTCGGTCTAACTTAATAAATTCTAATTCCCAAAAGTAAGAACTTTGTAATTTTTACAGTTTTTCTATAAAAAAAGTTCATATGAGCCCACTGTGTCAAGGTTTATTGGAGTAAAGGTCATCAACTTTACTCACTTTATCTTGTTACGGAAAACCTGCAATTTTTCGAGTAGACAATGCTAAACTTTTGCCTACAGAGTGTTTGGTAGCAGCTGCAGACAGGAAGAATTTGAAAAAAAAATAACCTAAAAAATACCAAAAATTAGCATTATCACGCATAACATGGAAATTCAGCAGCCTCGCGTTTAGCACGGTAAAATACACACCGACCTTGGCTTTTATAAATGCGTTGATGCGCTCTGCACCTATGGCCACGACCCAGCGAAAAATTCTGGTAAAATTTAAATTTTTTCGCATGAAATGAAAACGAGCAATGCTGAAAACCTTAAGCAACCCACCCACCAGTATTTGCGCCGAACACTTTTCCACTTTTTGAACAAAAACCTCAATGCAATGGCAGGGCCACAGAATGTCACATAATGTACCGAATGTTATGACGAAACTTTTGCAGTTGCCAAACAATATGTGCGCACACATTTCCAAGTAAGCAGCAAATGTCGTAGTGCACACGGTGGCGTATGAGTAACGGCTTTGAATACCACGCAGTGAGAAACCAATCAACTCTACGCTACGAGTTTTGTTCCCACGTGAGGCGCCGTAATTATCATATGTGGCAAGGTAAGCAGCCGCATAAAATATTATCTGCAAAATTTGTAAAGATTTAATAAAAGCAAAGCAAATTATGTTTTATAGTTCACTGGAAAAAAATCTAAAGCTTGCTGCGTTGCAAAACAAAGTAGTAAATTTCTGCTTCAATGCGAGTGTGTTCGGCTACAGGATACATACCAGACATTGCACACGCAAATCCGTGCAAATGTACGCATGCACATGCCTACATATTTTGGATATATATGAATGCCATGTGCAAAGATAAACATTTTTCTTCTGTGTGCAACTTTTGCATGTAAAACGAGTATTTTCGTTATTTCATTTTTTTATTTCAAGTTTTGTTTTGGAAATTTTCAAGTTAAACACGACGTCGCTTCTTTTTTGCTGCGCTTGCTACATGACATGAAGCTTGTTGTTGAGCAGAGTTGAGACGACATTTCGTGCTGGTTATGCAAAATTTATATTATGCTCAAGATTTTAACAAATTCTCATTTATTTCGTTTTTACTTTTGTCCGCTTTTGTTTTCCATTTTTCATGTACGTTGAATTGAGCGATGCACTGGGTGAGGTAAGTGTGGGTTCCACTACATGTTTAGCCCAAAATGAATCTGCTGTTACGCAGTGTCACGCGGTGGTTTGAAAATAATTTGAGTCTTTCTTTCTTTCTTTCTTTACTGGCGTAGGCACCGCTTACGCGGTTATAGCCGAGTCAACAACAGCGCGCCAGTCGCTTCTTCTCTTCGCTACTTGGCGCCAATTGGATATTCCAAGCGAAGCCAGGTCCTTCTCCACTTGGTCCTTCCAACGGAGTGGAGGTCTTCCTCTTCCTCTGCTTCCCGCGGCGGGTACTGCGTCGAATACTTTCAGAGCTGGAGTGTTTTCATCCATCCGAACAACATGACCTAGCCAGCGTAGCCGCTGTCTTTTAATTCGCTGAACTATGTCAATGTCGTCGTATATCTCGTACAGCTCATCGTTCCATCGAATGCGATATTCGCCGTGGCCAACGCGCAAAGGACCATAAATCTTTCGCAGAACTTTTCTCTCGAAAACTCTTAAGGTCGACTCATCGGTTGTTATCATCGTCCAAGCCTCTGCACCGTATAGCAGGACGGGAATTATGAGCGACTTATAGAGTTTGGCTTTTGTTCGTAGAGAGAGGACTTTACTTTTCAATTGCCTACTCAGTCCAAAGTAGCACCTGTTGGCAAGAGTAATCCTGCGTTGGATTTCCAGGCTGACATTGTTGGTGGTGTTTACGCTGGTTCCAAGATAGACGAAATTATCTACAACTTCAAAGTTATGACTGTCAACAGTGACGTGAGTGCCAAGTCGCGAGTGCGACGACTGTTTGTTTGATGACAGGAGATATTTCGTCTTGCCCTCGTTCACTGCCAGACCCATTTCTTTTGCTTCCTTATCCAGTCTGGAGAAAGCAGAACTAACGGCGCGGGTGTTGAGGCCGATGATATCAATATCATCGGCATACGCCAGCAGTTGTACACTCTTATAGAAGATGGTACCTTCTCTGTTGAGTTCTGCAGCTCGAACTATTTTCTCCAGAAGCAGGTTGAAAAAGTCGCACGATAGGGAGTCGCCTTGTCTGAAACCTCATTTGGTATCTAACGGCTCGGAGAGGTCCTTCCCGATCCTGACAGAGCTTTGAGTGTTGCTCAGCGTCGGTTTACACAGCCGTATTAGTTTTGCGGGGATACCAAATTCAGACATCGCGGCATAGAGGCAGCTCCTTTTCGTGCTGTCGAAAGCAGCTTTGAAATCGACGAAGAGGTGGTGCGTGTCGATTCTCCTTTCACGGGTCTTTTCCAAGATTTGGCGCATGGTGAATATCTGGTCGGTGGTTGATTTACCAGGTCTAAAGCCACACTGATAAGGTCCAATCAGTTTGTTGACGGTGGGCTTTAATCTTTCACACAATACGCTCGACAGAACCTTATATGCGATGTTGAGGAGGCTAATCCCACGGTAGTTGGCGCAGATTGTGGGGTCTCCTTTTTTATGGATTGGACATAGCACACTTAAATTCCAATCGTTGGGCATGCTTTCGTCCGACCATATTTTACAAAGAAGCTGATGCATGCTCCTTACCAGTTCTTCGCCGCCGTGTTTGAATAGCTCGACTGGCAATCCGTCGGCCCCTGCCGCTTTGTTGTTCTTCAGGCAGGCAATTGCTTTTCGAACCTCTTCATGATCGGGCAGTGGAACGTCTGCTCCATCATCATCGATTGGGGAATCGGGTTCGCCTTCTCCTGGCGTTGTACGTTCACTGCCATTCAGCAGGCTGGAGAAGTGTTCCCTCCATAATTTAAGTATGCTTTGGGCATCGGTGACTAGATGACCTTTGGGGATTCTACAAGAGTATGCTCCGGTCTTGAAACCTTCTGTAAGCCGCCGCATCTTTTCGTAGAATTTTCGAGCATTACCCCTGTTGGCCAGCTTATCAAGCTCTTCGTACTCACGCATTTCGGCCTCTTTCGTTTTCTGTCTACAAATGCGTCTTGCTTCCCTCTTCAACTCTCGGTATCTGTCCCATCCCGCACGTGTTGTGGTCGATCGTAACGTTGCGAGGTAGGCAGCCTGTTTTCTCTCCGCTGCGACACGGCACTCCTCGTCGTACCAGCTGTTCTTTTGCACTTTCCGAAAACCAATGGTTTCGGTTGCAGCTGTACGTAAGGAGTTTGAGATGCCGTCCCACAGTTCCCTTATGCCGAGTTGTTGACGAGTGCTCTCAGAGAGCAGGAGTGCAAGCCGAGTAGAAAATCGTTCGGCTGTCCGTTGTGATTGCAGCTTCTCGACGTCGAACCTTCCTTGTGTTTGTTGGCGTGCGTTTTTTGCTGCACAGAGGCGGGTGCGAATTTTGGCTGCAACAATATAGTGATCCGAGTCGATGTTAGGACCTCGGAGCGCACGCACATCTAAAACACTGGAGACGTGTCTTCCGTCTATCACAACATGATCGATCTGGTTGGTGGTTTTTCGATCCGGAGACAGCCAGGTAGCTTGATGTATCTTCTTATGCTGGAATCTAGTACTACAGATAACCATATTTCGGGCCCCGGCGAAGTCGATCAGCCTCAACCCATTTGGGGATGTTTCCTCGTGGAGGCTGAATTTACCGACCGTAGTGCCAAAGATACCTTCTTTGCCCACCCTGGCGTTGAAGTCGCCAAACACGATTTTGACATCGTGGCGGGGGCATCTCTCATAAGTGCGCTCCAAGCACTCATAAAAGGCATCTTTGGTCACATCGTCCTTCTCTTCCGTCGGGGCGTGACGCAAATCAGCGATATGTTGAAGAACCTCGCTTTGATGCGGATTGTGGCTAGACGTTCATTCTCCGGAGTGAATGATAGTACTCGGCGACGGAGTCTCTCTCCCACCACGAATCCAACACCAAACTTGCGCTCCTTTATATGGCCACTGTAGTAGATGTCACAAGGACCTACTCGTCTCTGTCCTTGTCCCGTCCATCGCATTTCTTGGACGGCGGTGATGTCAGCCTTTATTTTCACGAGGACATCAACCAGCTGGGCAGCGGCACCTTCCCAAATAAGGGGCCGGACATTCCAGGTGCATGCCCTCAATTCGTAGTCCTTATTTCGCTTGCCATGGTCGTCATCAAAAGGGGGGTCTCTCATCCGAGGCTGTTTGGTTGTTTTCATTGGTGCGTTTTTTTACTTGGCGGGTCCCAAACCCAGCGTACAACCCTAAGTAGGGGGATATTTCGCCTTCTCACTTTAGCTCGCCTTCAAACGGATGTTCTTAGGCTACCCAGAGGATACTTGGTCAGAGACCGGAAGTCGTGAGCTGCTTGAGTCATATGTAAAAGAATCGTTTCTGGCCACTCCCAAGTGAATGGCGATCAGAGAACTTTCCTCACTTGCGTGAACTTCTACACATGACTCCATCCAGAGTACCAGAACTTTTTTTCGATGTATTAAGTCATACTCAAAAACGCCAGATATCCCATAATCAGTTGTCCGTCTGTATATAAACAAACTAATCTCGAAGTTTTTGAGCTATCAATCTGAAACTTTGCCCTCGTCCTTCTGTCACCAAGAAGCCACTCATTTACCGGAACAGCCGATATCAGACCACTAAGGGATATAAACTGAACAATCAGTATAAAGTGTTTGTTTGGAAAACTTTCTTATTTGAGGAGATATCATCATCAACGTTGGCGTGGGTTATTGTCCAAGGCAATGACGCAATCTACGCAGAAATTATTCAGATCGACAAACTATAGCATATAGCTACCATACAAACTGACCGATCAGAGTTCTTGTAAGGAACATTGCCATCTTAATTACGGCTGGGTGTCTACAGACGATTAGCAGCATTATGCCCACCACCCTCAATGCAGGCTTAAACCAGGAAAAAACGGATGACAAAAAAGTACAAAATTCCTCTTTGAAGGTGCCCTTCTATAAATGGAAATCAACTCTCTCTCAAGGACCGAATCAAGTACCTTGGGGTAGTCTTGAACAGAAAGTTGCTGTGTAAGAACAACGTGGAAGAAAGTGTAAGAAAAGCCCACAATGATTTATATGCGTGTAGCTGCCTACATCTGTATCTACTCGGCACAACCTGGGGCTCTCTTCCTCTATCATACACTGGTACTACACCGCTACTGTTAGACCAATTTTGATCTACGGTGCAGTAATATGGTGAACAGGTGTACGGAAATCCATCTACCGGTAGCCAACGGAAAGGGTTCAGAGGCTTGCTGCGCTGTGCATAATGGGAGAACGACTCCAATGGCGGCTCTTGAACTGGTACTAAACCTGCCACTTATAACCCTCTACGCTGAAAACCACGTAGGAAATCGGAGGACGACTACTGGCTGCAGGAGAATTTACATATAGAACTTTCGGGCGTAGTTCGATGGGTAATGACGGCTTTTTTTTTAACTAAGAAATAAAGTTTAAAGTAAACATAGGAAAAGATGTCTGACATAAAGGTATGTTAGTTATGCGCAATACTCTAAACATCTTTACGGATGGTTCGACGGACGATGGAGTGGTGCCGGAATATACTGTCCAGAGTTAGGCATAAAGCAACGTTTTAAGTTGCCGGACCACTCCAGTATATTTCAAGCTGAGGTCTTTGCTATTGTGGAAGCCGAAAAGCTGGCGGTACTTCCAGAGTCAAGACCTAAGTAGACAGCCAAGCACCAATCAACCAGGCCACAAAGGCATCGAGGGCAATGAAATAATAGACGAATTGCCAAGAATGGTGTACGATTGATATGCAAACACCTGATCAACATTTGGAAACCCATGCATTGTCTATACGACGATCTCGACAGAAGTATGGTAAAGAAAATTAAATCCCAATGGAACGAGCTACCTGGGTGCAGAACTGTATAAATCGTGTGCAAAACGGTAGCTCGAAAGAACACAGCATTTCTATTGGCACTCGCTAGAAGAAACCGTAGAAACATGATGCGAATACTAATTGGTCACTGTCTGGTGGCGACACAGGTCGCAGTATCGAGCTGACAGATGGAGAAGACTGCATGAAATGTCTAAATCAAGACACCGGGGAAACAAGGGAGCATCTTTTGTGCACTTGTCCCGCATTGGCAAGGCCACACTGTAAGCAAGGCCACTGTAGCATCTGGGGTTCCCACGGTATGATACATTGGAAGAGTTATCTACAAGGTCTGTCGCAAAAGAAACAGGACTTTTTAAATATAACTGTTTCTGGTGGCGCCACCTATTGGTGGGTATATGAAATAAAAAGTTTGATCTCTTGTTGACATTTCGTAAAATTTTAAGACAATTGGATAACTACAATCGATGTTATCGATCAAAAAGTGACAGCAGCTTTTGGTCATCGGTCGTAAAACGCATTTTGAACAAAGAGCAAATATTAAATTTTGTTTTAAACTTGGGAAAACGTTTACTGGATCATTTCAAATGATAAAAAAAAGTTTATGGTGATCAGTGCCCATCCCGTAGTAATGTGCATGAGTGGTTTAAGCGATTCCAAGAAGGTCGTGAGGACCTCTGTGACGATCAGAAGTCACCGAAAAAAATTCGTCTTCAGAAGTCAAAAATAAAGACAATGCTGATTTGTTTTTACGATTCCGAGGGTATTGTACACCGAGAGTTCGTCCCACCTGTCCAAACGATTAATGCTGTGTTTTACCTTGGTGTTATGAAGCGTCTTTTGTCACGCATTCGTCGTGCTCGACCACAATACCGTGAGGCAGGGTCCTGGCGCCGTGTCATCGGTCGACGCTTGTCACTGATTTTTTGACAAAAAAAACTCCATATTAACCATTAATCACTCACCCTACTCACCTGATCTGGCACCCTGTGATTTTTACCTATTTGGAAAACTTCATTTGCCCATGAAAGGACACTGGTTTCAGGACATTTCAGCTGTCCAAAAGGCGACGACCGATATTCTCAAGAGCATTCCGAAAAATGACCTCAAACACTCATTTCAAATGCTAATTGACCGGGCTAAACGCTGTATCGAAGCACAAGGAAACTACTTTGAATAAAAAATATAACTTTTGAAAAATATTAATTTTTTGTTTTTTTTTTAACAGTCCTGTTTCTTTTGCGACAGACCTTGTATACTTAGTAAGGTCGCAGAGTCTGTTAAAATTCTCGGATGGCTTTACCACTTTGCAACTAAACTCTAACTGGTATCGCAAAGAACCAAACTGGTCTATGCGTGGCTTATTGGACTACCAGATTAACTTAACCTAGCCTAACCTAAAGAGTTCAGGTTTTTTTTTATTTTATTACTTTATCGCAAGTTCAACAGATAATATGCAAAATTGAAGTAGAGATTTTATTATTATTATTATATAAATAATAACATTGATTTGAGCAGTAGACGAATTAAAATTTTAATTTTCAAATCAAATTTTCTAGTTGGTCCCTTAGTTTGGTGTGCGCTTGGTTTATTTGCACTTGCTCCATATTTCTGTCGTTATGCAATTGCAATTGGCTTGTTACAACAAAAAATAAAAAAAAAAAATTTAACGGTACATCTTTGACATTTTTACAATGTTTGCTTGTTCTTCGTACTTTATTTAACAACTGAAACTTAATGCTGAGGATGTAGTGCTCTTCGCAAGGGCACTGGGAAAACTTTTAATGCGGCCTAGAATAAAGCAAAGAAACAATGTACTACATATGTTTGTACAAGTGCCAACTATATGCTCGTTGAGTACCGGGAAATTCTTAAAATTCTTTCTGCGCCTAGGAGGCCTTAACCAAAAAGTTGAGCGAATTTCAGCGTAAAGCAATAAAAGCAATGAGAAAAGAAACGCAACGATGCCAGCGATGTCGATGCAATGCGTTGCGCCAACGGCAACGCGCGGCGAATAAGAGATATTTCAATAACATACTTTTAGGCATGCGAAAAATGCCATGCATGTGTGATGCCACCTGTTGTTATAAAAATACGCATATCAAGCATGGCGTATTCCGTTTTCAAGCGATTCAGGCGAAAAAATAATAAAAACAAGAACCGAGCAATTTTATCTCAAAATCTCAAATAAATACCAAAACTCAAATGCATACGATTTTCAATATCGTAGAAACGGAAGCACATTATAACTTAAATAAGCAGACTTCCACATTTGCATTGCTAAAGCGCGCTATAATTAATTTTTCAAATATTTTTCGCTAAAAATAACGCGCTGCACGCTTCCACTGCGCTGCCGCTGCCGGTAAAAGCATGTCGCTGGCACAAATGTGCAGCATACCCTGTCTCCGCCAATGAGCGCAACAACGCCTAGAGCTTCGAAAAAAATGAGCATTCGCCCAAAAGCATACTTTTAACGACTCGTGAGCGGAAGTTGAACGCTTCCATTAGATTCAACTTCTCTCCACAGCAGCAGCGCAGTGATGTACCAGCCAACAAGTGCAGGCCAACTGAATAGAGACAGAGGCAAGCGGCGCGTATACGACGATAGCTTTTCAGTTAGCCGCGTATACAAAGTATAACAACAAAAGCAACTTTAAATAATCAGAAAACTATATTGTTGCCCTAAAGGCTATTATAATTTCATAATATTCGACAAAGTATACGCCATCAAACTGTGAAAATAGCGCAGCGCCCAATACGCACAGCAGTGGGCGTAAGTATAACGGCGCACAGAGGCTTAGGGGTACGGTGCTCAAAAAGTGTAAGTGTTCTGTGAAATGCAATGCACTTAACATTTTGCGCTTTCACAAGCAAGCAGAGCGTATAGAAGGTGGTGTGGTGTGGTGTGCAGGGTGAAGCGCGTGAACGAAAAGCGCATTAGCACCGCCAGTTGAGCAACAGGAATAGGTGGCGTAGCGGATTTGGGAGAAGTGTATAATTTCCAACTGCCACTTGGTGGTTACTCAACACGATCAACCAGCAGACCAACTTCCGTCGCATGCAAGCGTTGCGCGGTGACGGCAGTAGGGGTCGCTAAAAGCTATGCTACTCGCTCAAAATGCAAGCTGATTTTAATAGAAAAAGTTTGCGCGAGTTCAACAACGCGCGTTGCTAAAAACAACAAACATATTCCTAATGCTACAGAAATCGGGGTAACTAACCAACGCTTTGCAGTTCGTTTTTTCCACGCATACATAAGCTGTATGCGTATGTTTGTATGTATGACAGTAAAGTAGGAAAAAATTTAGAATTTTTTCAGGAAATTTGCGGTGGCTGCTTAAAAATTTTAATATCATAGTTTTTTGGCTAGTTTCCATGCACAATATAAGAGTACGGCAATCGGCGTTGGTATGTGTGTTAATTATTTATTTACTGGCGCATGTATGTATATACATATATATAAGTATATAGTATGTAGATATCTAAATACGCGGGCAATAAACGCTTCCGGCTGCAGTACATATCACTGTATATATGAAAGAAATTTGAATTCAAATAAATTCAAACCAAACGGAAATGAAATGCATAACAGTAGTTTTTATTATAGAGTGGAATAACGGTGCGGTGGGCATAATATGCTATAGTTTTAAAGCAAAAATATACATCACTAGTTGAATTGTGTATTGAAAATTGGTTAGCACTTTTATGGGCAGCAGTGATGCAATAATTATTCTTAAATCGCTGATTTAGTGTTTCCGAAGAATTTTCAGCGCAATTTTTTATTTTTCTCCACTTACGTAAGATATGTAGATAAAAAATTGAGGCTTTAAACTGCGACCTATGGTATTATTGTACCCTACCCTATAACACATATAGTCAAAAAGTTCCAGCATTCTGAACAATTCCAGGAGCCTATTGGGAGAGACTGAGGTAATATGATCCCTGTTCACGTAGATGGGACCTAGGGCCTTGAGCCTGCTTCTGTAAATTGCTGGGAAATCTAGAATCAGGACTTTTGGAGTTTTCTGTTCCACGTTGCAGAACCGGCAGTTTGCGCAAGAGACTCTTTCCATGTTGGACAAGTGCTTCCAGGGCCTGCAGTGCCAAGAAGCCGAAATTTGTATGAGAGGAGATTGATCACTTCTTTAAACTTTACAAGGTTGTACCCTTCCGGAAGTAGTTTGGCATGGCGCATTTCTGCTATTCTCTCCTCCGCGCGGAGCAACTCTTTTATAGTGTCGGAACCCACCGCAATGGATGGTTCTGGTCTCTTAATCCTGGAAGCTGCTGCAGAGCGGGCTAGTTCGTCGGCCAACTCATTGCCGGCAGCCCCTTTATGCCCCCGCACCCAGATTAGATGTAAACGGTGGCAAACTGATAGACAGCTCAGCATTCCTATACACTCCTCCACTAAAAGCGATTCAACCTCAAGCGTTGAAATCACCTTTAGTGCTGCTTGGCTATTGCTAAGTATAGCGGAAAATATCCCATTGGTATGGAGAGTTTGGTGTGCAGTCCCGGAATGCCTGCACCAATGCCTTCCTTACTGCCTTACTGCCGAGAGTAACTCTGAACTTCTTTGTAAAGTTAACCCTCTTGGTAACGCCTTCGCTTGGAAGAAGATGCCAGTGGTATGCCTTCTCCTAGGGCCTTCATTTGTTGAGGCGACATTATCTTCCCTTCGCCAAACCCTCGGCTGCCATGAACAGCATGGTATGTTTCGCTACCTGTTTGATCACGAGATGCGGCGATGTAAGCTCCAGCATGTCTTCAAGTGCTGTGATTGGGCAAGTGCGCATTGCCACTGGAACGCAGCCTCAGGCGCGCCTTTGCAGCTTCGATAGTTGAAGACAAACCGAAGACTGCGTTACCTTAGATGCCCAAGCAACCGCTGACAATAGGTCTTATGATCAAGGCATACAGCCATCTTCTGATAACTGGCTTGAAGTAATGGAATATGGAAGCTTTATAAAGAAACAAAAATCCAAAACCAAAATATATCAAAATATATGAAAGCCCATTTCCAACCGGTCTCAACAATGGAGTTGCGTCGTCAGGTATAACGGTAGTGGGGAAAAGCACATTCCCGAAAAATGCCTTTCATAAGTATATCCAACTTTCACAGTTACTTCTAATTACTCATTGTATTTCCAGCATACATATGTTCACTAGGGTGAGTCAAAAAAATATATATTTTCAGGAATACCAAGCAAAAAAAAATGTTGCCTTCAAATAATCAAATTTCTAACGTTCACATCGTTTAAACAGTTATGTTTACAAAAAAATCGAAGAACATTTTGTAAAACTTTCAGTTTTCTTACAAGATCTATGAAAAGAGATATTATTTAAAGTAGTTAGAAGCGGGTTTTGAGATGTTCTATCCGATAGTAAGAAAAAAATAAAAAACTGTAAGGCGAAAGCTTTTACCGTTACAATAAAAAGCTCATACTTGGAGACACTTTCTTACAGGTGTCTAAGAGCCCATTTCCCAGAGTACCAAGCGAAAAAAAGTTTTTTTTTTTTTGACACACCCTAATGCCAAAATACATATATAAACATAAATATGGCCGTGTACATGCCATCAACACCGCAAATGCTGCTTTGTATATTAAGTTACAGTTTGCATTTCAAATTGTAACCAACCGGAAGCGGCGTTTATTATTATGCGAACCGTTTTCGCTGGACGGCGAAGCACTAAAACCGCAGCGTGTTTTTATATAAATGCTGTGGTTGTACAGATTGTTTAAATTTGGTTTCTGCAACATTGGGTATTGAGGTTTACGAAATGTACACTGTTATTATAATTTTTTTTTTTTTTTTTTTTTTTTGTTTTGTGCACACTCAGTAAAAAGTTTCGTTGCACAGCATTCTCACTTTGCCGCCAACAACATTCGCACATTTAACCGTTATAATTAATATACAAATATCTCTTTGCGATGTTTGTGCATTTCTGAAAGGTTTCAATATTGTTCTAAATTACGTAAACTTAAGTAATGCTACAAGCGAATGGCAGACTTAAATCACTTTCATATGTGTCAAATGTCACATCAAAATAAACATTAGTGTTAAGGGGGTATTCTAGTCTAGAAGCATGAATTTCAGATAATTTTTAAAGTGTCGTGAAAAAAAGGCAATTAATATTTTTACCATCCATTTTTTATTGGTTATTTGTTAATTTTGGAAGAGTAGAGAAAAAAATTAAAAACTAAAAATAAGTAAAAAATTTCGAAAATTATGAGCTGGCGAAGTGGGGGGTCTCTAAAAACTTGCACGTGACCATGCCCAGATTTCAACCCTCCTAGTTATCTGAAACCAAAAAGAAAAACAGATTATTAATCTAGAATAATGTCGCAATGGCCGGAGCTACGGAAAAGTGGGAGAAAAAATTTTTCACAAAATGGCGACTGGCTAAAAAAAAAAGTTTTTTGGATCACTTTTTCTGACTATTTCGAGTTTTTTAAAAATAATAAAAATAAAAATTTGGGGATGGGGCTAGTTCCAACCATAGACAAGCCTTTAAAGAAGGCTCTATAAAATTTTCAAGTAAATCGGTCCAGTAGAACCTGAGAAATCGTGGGCATCGTTCCAAAAAAGTCAGTTTTGAGAAAAACGCGATTAAAGTTTCGCGTTCCGGCCGAACCAGTTTGGATGCCGGGTCAGAAAAATGCCTATATCTCCAAAAATAATTTGAATTTTGAAAAATCCTCTTGTAAACATATTCTTGAATAGTCAAACTTTGAAAATATAAAAAAAATTTCGATTTCTTTAAATTTCTAGACTAGAATACCCCCTTAAGTATACACTTGTCTTTCTATATAAAGTGCATTCGGTGATTTTCACGACCTACAAAGAGGGTCGAGAACGCGTACACGACGAACCACGTCCAGGACGGCCATCAACATCAACTGATGATCAACACGTCAATAAAATAAAGCGACTGTTGGTTTGGAATCGACGATTAACAGTCATAGATCTTACTGGCATCGTTGGAATATCGAAAGGATCAGTGAATATCGGAAGTGATTTTGAAAGACCATTTGTGCCGAAGGAAAGTGAAAGCACGGTTGGCAGAATCTCATTAAACATCATATTCTTGACGATAAGTTTTGGATATATGCTTACGACCTAGAAAATGAATATCAAATCGTGACAAAAGTGAGCCGAAGACGAAAAAGCACGTCAAAGCAGATGAAAAATCAAGGTCATGTTGGCAGTTTTCTTCGATTAACGAGATCTCCGAATTCCTTCCCACCGGCCAAACTGTAAACAAGGAATACTATTTGAGTGTGGTGCCTCGTTTACACGAAGCTATTCGCAAATGCGACCGGAATTATAGGCCGACAACTTTTGGTTTTTGCAGCACGATATGGCACCGTCGCAAACTGCATTGATTCTTCGTGAGTCTGCGCCAAATTTTCAACCAACATCATGCCACAAAAAAAAAAAAATTATGTACAAAGTCTTAGAAGTTTTTACTCATAGTAGTATGCTCAAGTAGTCCGATATCGGCCATTCCGAGTAATGAGTAGCTTCTTCTTGGGAAGCAAACAACGTATGCCGAATTTCAAATCGATATCTTAAAAACTAAGTGACTGATTCGGGTATGTATAAGCAACGAGACGGACATGGCTAAATCAAATCAGCTCGTTACGCTGATCATTTCGATATAGAAGGAGCGTTCCAAAGTAAGCAGGACGTTTTGAATCTAGCGCCCCCTGGTGGCGCCATCTACTAGTGCGTCAGAATCTGCTATCTTTATCGATTGTCCAGTGAGAATTTCATGACATTTCATGGATTGGAAGTGAAAGTATTGCGTTTTAAGTGTCAGTATGTATGTGTTATCGGTGCGAAAATGAGCTTCGAACAAAGATGGTGATGATTGCCTATCCCATAGCAGAGTGCACGAGTGGTTTCAACGTTTTCAAAGTGAAATTCCATCGAAACTGTGCGTGAATTCATCAAAAACCAGCCGATGTCATCATTTATATTTATGGAAATGGAATTGAACATCTCCAAAACATCGATTTAACGCATTTTGACCGAACATTTGGGCTTAAGTGTGTGCACGGTCTGTTCTGCACAAATTGACTGAAAACCAAAAATTGCTCAGAAACCAACATTCGAAGGACGATTATTTGACCAAAAATCGCATTTTAACCCTTAACTACTTCCCGTATTCACCCGATATGGCACCGTGCGACTTCTTGCTTTTCGGAAAAATGCATTTGCCCATGAAAGGAAAGCGTTATGCAGACGTAGAGGCCATTCAAATGGTTTGCACCGGCATAGTGGCGGCCATACCGGCCAACGAGCTAAAACACACCTCGAAATGCTTTTCGACCGTGCAAAAAGCTGTATTAAAGCAGAAGGAGACTATTTTGATTTTGGCGAAAAAACGATTTGTTCGGTTTTTTTTTTTAAGTCCTGTTTACTTTGGAACGCAACTTGTATATTTCATAGGGTCTCCAACGCTTCCTTCTGAATGTTAAAAACATTTTCAGGATATAAAAATAAATTTCACCGCATGATTCACATCGAAATTGCAAAAAGTGGTCCTGAGCATTAAAATATACAAATCCGGCAAGCATGGTACGTTTTTTTTTAATTATTACTCGGCAGTTTGGTTGTTTGGGCGAAGCGGCAACCATCGACGGGAGAAATTCAAACGGTCTTTTCACCTTATGGCAGAAAATTGGTTTCAGTACCCAGTCAGTTGTATGGGAAACGGTAGTTTATTGTTGCCACGCTAAAGCCCCAAACACAATGGCTGCACAGAAAAGCGAATATTTTTGGAAAAAAAGTAAATAAAAGTAACGAGTAAAACGAACGCATACGAGCAGAGCTGAATGCACCAGAGGGAGCATATTTTAATCGAGTGAAATACAAAAATAATAAAAACAACGCGCACCAGCGCAGAGTGCGATTTAATTGTGCTTATCGTGCTGTGTTTGCTTTTATTGTTGCAAGCATTTTTATCGTTCTATTATCGCGCTCAGTGTTTTATTTATTTGTAACTGTTCAGTGCACATGCAACAGCGCTTGGAAAAAGAGCGATGACGCGCACCAACCTATTGTTGCTATTTTGCCGCTGTGATTTTCAATTGAGCAGTAAAATGCAGTTGGCGGCAATTGTTGGTGCGTTCGCTTTTATTGTCAGCCAATGTTGCAGTTGCCATGCCATTGTTGCAACCATTGATGGTCGTCAATGTTTATTGTTGCTAACATAACATAACAACGGCAATCGTTACTTCATTCACTGCTGTTTTACGATTTGTTATTGTTGTTGTTACTCGCATTGTGACAAATTGAAATACATAGTCAACAGTTTTCCGAAATATTTGCTTGCGTTGAAAGGTGCAATCAGTTTTACTGTTGCCATTGTTTTTGTTATAGCTATTTTGTTAAGCAAACATAACTAGCTTTATTGCGCTGTTTTTCTTTAGCCAACAAATAACCGTTTTGTGTTTGCCTCTTTTGGTTAGTCGCCTCGCATACTCTGTACATAGGTTGCTCTTTATGGGCGAGTACATATAATATTTGGAATGTTTATATGTATGTATATAGCATACGACTGTGCCCAAAAAATAAGGTGACATTGTATTTATTTTGAAATTTCTTTATTTATTCTTCCAAATCAATTTCATCACCTTCAAAGTAATCCCCTCCCGATGCAATGCACTTATGCCAACGGATTTTCCAATCTTCAAAACACTGGTTGTAGTCACTTTCCGGGATGGCCTTCAGTTCCGTCTTCGCTGCGGCTTGAATCTCCTCTATCGTATAAAAACGGTGTCCCCGGAGCGGTCTTTTGAGCTTGGTGAACAGCCAGAAGTCGCACGGCGCCAGATCAGGTGAATACGGTGGTTGCGGAATGACATGGGTTGAGTTTTTTGCCAAATGATCACGAATTTCGAGGGCAGTATGGGATGGTGCATTATCGTGGTGTAAAAACCAAGAATTGTCTTTCCACAATTCCGGCCTTTTTAGGCGGATAGCGTTATGCAAACGACGCATAACGTTCAAATAGTATTCATTGTTGACTGTTTGACCGGTTGGAAGGAATTCATAATGCTCAAAGCAGCAAAGCGAAGAAAGCAGTCAACATAACCTTGATTTTTGAGTGACTTTGGCGCGATTTTTTTGGTCTCGGCTCTCTTTTGGCACGATATTCGCTCGATTGATCGGTTGTTTCGGGGTCGTAAGCATAGATCCAAGTCTCATCGCCAGTTATAATGCATTTCATGACAACCTGGTAGTCGGAAAGCATCATTTCACACACTTCAACGCGACCCCTTTTTTCCAAAAAATTCAATGTTTTCGGTACCAGTCGAGATTTGATGCGCTTGAGGCCCAAAACATCCTTCAAAATGGTATTGGCTGAGCCTTTTGATATGCCAACTTCATCAGCAAGGTCTCTAATTGTTAATCGACGGTTTTTCAACACCAACTTCAACTTGAGCTTCGTCGGTTGAGGTTGATGGTCGCCCTGGACGCTCTTCGTCTTCGACACGTTCACGGGCGGCTTGGAACTCACTATACCACTTGTAAACATTCATAGCCTCATCACCAAAGGCTTTCTGCACCATCCTCAACGCATCCGCAGCAGATAATTGATTCCGTAAACAAAATTTAATGCAAATTCTTTGCCCAACAAATTTCGATATCGAAAAAAACGAAAAACTCATCTTTCGCAGCTCACAAAACGACACGTCTCTCAAACACTAATGAATATTTTGACATGAAATTGGACATAAATGTGACTGACAGTACTACCAACCTAAAAAAAAAATAATTCACCAAATCCTTCAACGCGCGCAGTTTAAATTTAAATGTCACCTTAGTTTTTGGACACATTAGTATATATCCACATATGTATATGCCATATCAGAAAGCAGTAACTATTGCCGTTTTGATTGCAGCTTCTGAGAGTGTCCCAACCAATCGTTAATTGTGACCTATTGGGACTAAGAGCAAAATGCAAGTAAAAACATGTAAGGAAGGGCTCACTTCGGATATATTATACTCTTGCAACTTGCAAGAATCAAAGTCACCTCGAAGTTCGAAAATCTTTATATAAAGTATATGGGGGCTCAGAGCAGTATTAACCCGATTTAACCTATTTTTAATACTATAGGATTATTAAAAAGCTTCCTCTCTGAATTTTAATTATAAATTTGACACTTTGACACATTGACCGATATTTTCGGTCAAAAGTCAAATATATTCACTTCTATCCATATATTCGGTACTTAAGGGCTTGATCAATTTTGGTTGCATTTGGACCGTTTTTGGTCATAAGTTGGCTTTAAAGGAATTATGACTGCAAAATTGTATCATATCGTATTAATTACTTCTTGATCAGCGTACTGGAAAATGAAAGCATCAAATGGAATTTAAAAGTGTATTATATGGGCAGTAAGCGTGGTTATAATCCGATTACGCCTATGATTGATATGTTATGTGATATATCAATATAAGAAGCATGCTACGTGTCGAAATCGTTCAGCTGGGTCCCGAGATATGTAATTTCACAAAAAAAAATGGGCGGTGCCACGCCCATCGTGCCCATCGTCCAATTTTTACATCGATTCCCATAAAGCCCTCTCATACCATCTCGGAGCGGTAAAATTTAATATCTCTGGCGTATTTAGTTATGGATTTATTGAGCTTTTAGTATTTTTGAACAGTACCGTTACATGGTTTCATCCATCTTAACAAGGGACGGGGTCACGCCCACTTTTCAAAAATTTATTGCCCACAAGTTACAGTTTTATATCTTAAATTAGTGCTTGCTTATGGCCTTTTATAGGTTGTCGGTTAGTGACATTTTGTGGGCGTGGCAGTAGTCCGATTACGTCCATCTACGAACTCGAAATCTTTTTTGTACTAAGAAACCCGCATACCAGGTTTCAAGATAACTAAATTTTTACTCAAGTTACAGCTTGCAGGACGAACGGCCACCCGAAACAGTACCCAAATCGATGGCAAGCACTTTTTCTCACCAACGCCAGCATTGCAAGCCATTCAATCGATCGATTTGCCAAAATTTTGCAATTCAGTAGGGCAGCACCCCTTGCGTATACGCAACAAAGCAAAGCAGATGCGAACAGACGAAAACCCATAATGAGTTCGGAAGGTTTCATTTACTTGCCCAACAGTGGCAATGCGATCGCTAAGTGGCTAAGAGCTACGCCGGGCATATTATGTAAAGTGCATGTATTAGAGCTAGATCTAACTAAGTGAACACAAGAAAAAGTAAAGGAAGAATTTCCAAATATTCTGAATTTGCGCGAATTTATACAAAAGTTTTGCTTTAGATAAAGCGCCAACTAAATATTGAACTGCACTACCGTAGCAGGTAAATTGAAACACATAATCGAGATATTTAACTGCATCCATCAAACGCCATGGATTTCCTGGACGAGTGGTTCTTATCACAAGGTAAAGGAAACCCCCGCCAACAACTACTTTCACGACCAAACGAAAGTGCAGTTACAAGTTATAATTATAATATGTTCGACCTATTTAGATTGGCAGGCGATAGTGAGTGTATGTATGTATGTGTGTGTCTGTGTATAATCAGTGCAAATGGCTGGCCGTTGAAGCTAAGTGGCACTTTCGTTTTTGAGTGAATATTGTAAGCGCAATCTGTAGCAGCTTAGCTGTCATTTGCCCATTAGTAAACTGGATTACAGAAATGCTGTGGATGTTCGTCCAGCAGCGAGTTAAATATCGAGCAGTTGCAAGTATTTGCAGTGCAAAATTTCGCAAACGAAACTTCTTCTGTTGAAAACCCGCACAAAACTTGCGTAATTTTAATTTACTTCAATTGTGTTTTACTTTTACTTTCTTCGTTCTCGCGCGCATATTGATTGTGCAGTTGCAGTGGTGTGTCTTGGTGTGTTTGCATTCCGCTTTAAGCTTTTTTTTTATTTATTTTTCATTGCTCATCCAAGTTTTTCGTACTTTCATTCGACGTGTTGACATTACGCGAAGATCACAGAATTTTGTTGAAGTCATTTCATTAAGACTCGTGTCTTTTTTATTAATTAAGCGCTGCTCTGCATTTTATAAAGTTCCACATTTTCCAAAGCAGTTGACAGTTCAGTGAATTGCTGCAACTTAGCACAACTATTTAAGACGACAAACACGCTGACGCGCTTCAGTGACGGTGTGGTGTGTAAGAGTTTGCTGACATTGCTTTGCATAGATTATGTGATTGCCTTTTAGGGATTTTGCGCAGGCAACACAGCTCATCAAATAAACATTTGTATAGAAAGTGAAGAAGTCTACACAGTTATCCCGAAATGGATGGCTTTTATGTAAGCATACGGAAGCGTTGTATTTCGCAAATGGATACCGATTGCCCTTATCATATAGAAATCCAGTGTAAGTAATGCAGAGTGAATGAAAGTGAATGGGGTGTAGTGCTACCGGCTTTCCTTTTATAACATTTACAAAATATGTCATCTTGCGCAAAATTGCTCATATTTAGTTCAGTAATAATTTGTTACAATTGAAACGAAGAAATATTCCAACAATTATTGCTGGAATGAAAGAGTTTCCTTAAAGCATAGGGTAACACTTAATACACTGGTAGTCGAAAAAGTCTTTTCGTATTTTTATACAAACTTTATAAATATTTGAACAAATATGTACCATTTTGGTCGAGCACGTTTCCGCTAGAGACATTATTCCATAAATGTAAAGCTTTCATCAATGTATATCGAAATTTCGAAATTTCCAGAACGGTAGCGGCGAACCATTGTTATGCTACACGAACTGATACAGCATCGTTTGCATAACTTCGCAAATTTCATTGGTGGCTTGCGTGGCATTCTTCCCTTTTTTATACACAAATTTCAAAATATAGTGAATTTCTTCATTATTTTTACTCATTTTTGAACAGCTCTAACTTTTTTTCAACTTCCCCGAATTCAATTTTTTTAGAATTAAATGAAGCTTAAAATCTCACCTTATCAACACTATATGGTATGATACAATGTGTTTAGTAGCACTGTAGATATTCGACTGCAACGACATCTATTGACAAAATACGAAAGAACTTTTCGACTACCCAATACCCTAAGCGGTTACAAGGATTTCACGGCTTCTCAAGTTGATCCAAGTATAGTTTTGGGCATACAGCCATGAGAAGGTGCGTGCTCCAGCAAAATTGAAACACGTTTTTATCGAAATTGTGTTTGCAAATCCGGTTATCAAGCTTTCCGCGCAGGTCTTCGAGCGATACGCTTCTTAAAAGAAGACATTAAGAAATATTTACCAAATTTTCCATTTTTTGTAAAAAACATTCGTAGAAATACAGTTTTCACTGTTTTCACTTTCGGCCAATACCTAGCTTATTGCGTTTTTATTTTTCCATTTTACTTAATATGATCCTCTCTTCTGCTATCCGCACGAAGGCAGCTTTTTTCCGTGGGTCTACCAGAAATGACGTCGCAATGGCCGAGTTTTGAGTATTTTCCTTTGAAAGTTTCACAAAATATTCGCAAAATATTTACTTGGCACAATGGAAATTTTAAATAAAATATTTAATTTTTATATCAAAAAAAAATATTTAAAATAGGACGTTTTATGCTCGAGGAAGCCCATATAACCTTTAATTCATTGGTGTTTGTTGGGAGATCGACATTCTAAAATACCTATAACTTTAAAGTACAAGAATGAGAAACCTTTAAACAATACTCTTACTACTTATACATTTTCGGAAATATGATTTTTTCCAAAGTTGTATTTCTTTAAGTAGAAGAAGCATATTTTTTATTTTACTAATTTGAAAGTCTTTTAGGAAAGCACGTAGGGCCTTAGGTTAGGTTAGGTTAGATGGTTGATCCCCCTAAATTGACGGAAGATCCCACTTAGACTGTTAATTGTAGTGCAGTCTCGACAAAACAACTTGAATTTAATGTGCTTTTTTCTCTTTCCGCTATTTCATCCGAATTTCTAAAGGTGTACGATGCAATATATTTCAGCCTTGAAGACCCTAGCAAAAACCAAAACTAAATGTTCTCAGTGAGCCATATACAGATTAAGCTAAATAGAATTTACTTATTTTGAGCCAGTGTGTAACCGGTATATATCTGACCGAAACCTTACAGTCGACATCATAAAAAGATTTAAAAAGATCATTGTAATGATTTTGATAGGTTAAGTTATAAAGGGTGATCCATTTCGAGAGAGAAAAAAAATCACAGAAACTTTAAATGTAATGGGAAATGTTTATTATCATTTGAAAGAACATTCCTTGGTATTTTTTTCTCTTCAAATGTTGGTCGCGTCTACGACCATTCGTTGAATTCAATTGCGATGACTCGTTGGATTATTTCGATTGTTAACTGGCGAATGAAACGTGTGATGTTTTGCTCCAAGGCCGGAATCGAAGTGGGATTATCCACATAGACTTTAGATTTTACACATCCCTACAGGAAAAAGTCTCACGGTGTGATATCACATGGTCTTGGTGGCCAATCGACTGGCCCAAAACGTGAAATTATCTGCTCACCGAAGTGTTCTCTCAATAAATCTACGTATTAATTGATGCGATGTGTGGGAAGTAACGCCGTCTTGTTGAAACCAAATGTTGCCAACATCGCCAGCTTCAATTTCATTCATCAATTAGTCGATTATCATGGCGCGATTGAGGATTACGTTCTCACCGGCATAATTTTTGCTTATATTGAGATAGTATATGGAGCGATGATTTCACCGACCCATCCACACCAATCCGTTGTTGTTTCTGAATGAAATGACAGCTCTTGAATCTCTTCAAGTTGCTCTCTATCCCAAATGCGACAATTTTGCTTGTTTACATACCCATTGAGTCAGAAATGGACTTCGTCGCTGAAAAAAATTCGTTGAAGACATACCTCGTTCTAGATGATCTTTGACCTCTTCAACTCATGAAAATATTAAAAAGTTGAAAGATATGGTGCTTGAAAATAAGCAGGAAAATGTTGGAAGGATTGCAAGAGAGCTCGACAACTCTCGCGAGTTTATATGATTTTGGTGGATAGTTTGGGTACAAAACGCGTTCTTGCTCGACTAGTCCTGAAAAAGCTGAATTTTTTTCTAAAATAGTACCATAAACAGCTCTCTTTAGACTTTCTTGATTGTACGAATTCCGATCCCACATTTGTAGAGATCATTGTAACAGCCGTTTGGATAGGGTTTATGAGTTTGACATCTCCAATCATCACATGAATGGCGTGGGAAATAACGAATCGAGCCCAAAAAAAAGCTACAAAAATCAGGGTTCATTGCTTTATCGATATTCGTGGTTTGCTGCATCTTGATTTTTTTCCGGAGGGACAGACGGTCAATAAGGAGTTCTATGTGGCCATATTGAGGCATTTGCTTGAGAACATCCGTCGAAACCGGCCGGAATTGTGGAGAAGCAATTCATGGATTTTACACGATGATAATGCAGCATTGCATCGAGCCACGTTTGTGACCGATATTAAAACCAAACACGCAATGAATACTATGGATTAACCATCGTATTCAGCAGATTTGGCTTCGTGTAATTTTTTCTTGTTCCACAAACTGAAATTGCCACTCCGTGGAACCCGTTTTCAATCGATCGAAGAGATAAAACAAAATTCGCTAAAGGAACTGAAGGCCATACCAAACAGTGCTTATGAAAAGTGTTCCGAAGACTGGAAAAATCCTTGGCATGGGTGTATTACAGTGTAAAATATCATGAAAAATACTTATTTTAACCGTTATTAAAAAATCTGAACATTAAACTTTCTTCGTTTACTATTGCATGAGTCGAAAGGAGGTTTTTCAAAAATAGCAAGCAAACTCAAAACTATGAAGAGCTAATTTTGAAATTATCTCAATATAAGCAAATATACACTGAATGGTTGAGCGAATTGGAATAAGTTGCTATATATTACACTCACTCATTCGCACACGCTTTTGAAAAATTTAGGCGCATTACAGATTCGAAAATCCACAATTTTCAGTTCTACGGAAGCGCTGGCTAGCTGTGTACCGGAAAATACTGAAGTGATTGTGCTTAATTTTTAGGTTGCAGACCAAAAAATAAAATATCTCTCAGTCTTAAAATAGAAAATTAACAAAATTATTGGTGGAATATAAACAGAAAAATTACAAAAACTCAAAAAAAATATATATATTGAAAATCGTCAAATAAAATCTCGAAACTACAATCATATTTTGAAGTCACTTTACGAATTCCGTCCCTTCTTAGCGCAACAGCTCAGAAGTTATGCCACATATACATACATACAAATTGAATTATTCAAATATCTTTGACCGAATACGTTGCAGAAATTCCCACGAAACGTTTAAATATAGCGATGATTGCGATGGCGATGGCTAAGGCAAAATCGTTCGCCATTTAGTATAATTGAAAAGTGCAATAAGAGCGGCGCGCAGATATTGCAAGTTTACGTATTTCCAAATGCAACTTTGCGCAGCGATTCAAATTAATGACCCATCAAATTTGCATAGATTTCAACAAGCGAGCGGTTCAGTAGAATCGGAGGGGCGAACGAAATGAATGACGAACGGCAACGCAAAAATGCAAAACGAAAAAAAGCTAGGAAATTAATAAGACAGATAGATAGACACAAGGGAAAGTGGAAAGCGGCATAGAGCAAGAACGAATTCAATTTTCGAAAACGAAGAGAGGGCCAACAAGGCGAAAAAACAATTCGCCTTTCGCAGCATTTTCACAATCGAGCAGTTTTTTTTTTTTTTTTTGTTTTTCCTTTTCGACAGCAACGCCCCCACATGGTTTTATTTTTACACATATTCGAGAAATAACAAAAATAACGGAACGGAATATAATTAAAAGCTACTTGCTACTCCGCTTTGTGCGATCATTCTCATAAATTTACACAAATAATACTATGTAAATACACTGAAAACACACAGGCAAAATCTTGTGTTTTTATGTATACATAAGTGTGAGTATATGAGAATGTGTGTGTGTGTTTGTGTTTATCAGAAGAAGAAAGCGCAAAAGCAAACGATTGAGATAAACCAAAAGCGAGCATATTTTCACAAAATAAAAAAAATAAAATCATTTTCGTAAGGCGAAAGGCGGGCGACGAAGCAACAGCCGCGGAGAATTGAAAGCGAAACGCAAATGGCAACCGAAATAGAAGTTCGTTAAAATACAGCGAATGAAGAAATGCGTGAAAATGTGTGGAAAAGTGTTGGAAAAATGGCAGCGCACATTCAGCAACCACAATTAGCATCGCCGAGAACAACAACAACAACAACCAGAGCAACTGTGTATTTGGCCTTTGCTCAAGGTAGGGTACAAAGAGGCTGGGCGACGAGTGGCGAGCAACGTTGGCCTCCGCTGAAGTGCAAAGCAAACGCTTAACCTTTTCAACGTTTTCAAGCGCTGCTGACTTTACACTACAATTTTGACGGAAAATGTTGACCATTTAATCAAATTATGCATAAATGTATATGCACATAAATATACATATTTACATATGTATGTATGCGCTTACTTATGTGCAAATATATTTTCCGATTTAAATACTTTTTTTCGTATATGCGCTTTTTATACCCTGCACAGGGTATATGAAGCTTGCCACGAAGATTGTAATATCGATCTGAAAATTTGCACACATCCTTTTCTCCCCAATAAGCTGCTCGCTTGTCGGTATCGCCGATATCAGACCACTATAGCACATATACACATACATAGCTGCTATACAAACTGAACACTCGAAATCAAGTGCTTATAAGGAAAACTTTCTCATTTGACGAGATATCTTCACCAAATTTCGCATGGGTTATTGTCTAAACCACTGGTGAAATATCCGAAGAAATTATTCAAATCGAATCACTATAGCGTATAGCTGCCATACAAACTGAACGCTCGAAATCAAATGCTTATATGGAAAAATTTTTTATTTACCAAGATATCATCACCAAATTTATCCTGGGTTATTGTCTGAAGAAGTGGTTTAATTTCCGAAGAAATTATTCAGATCGAGTCACTATAGCATATAGCTGCCATACAAGCTGAACACTAGAAATCAAGTGCTTATATGGAAAACTTTCTCATTTCAAGAGATATCACCACCAAACTTCGCATAGAATATTGTCTAAAGAAGTGGTGCAATCTCCGAAGAAATCATTTAGAACGAATCACTATAGCATATAGCTGCCATACAAACTGAATGCTCGAAAGCAAGTGCTTATATGGAAAACTTTCTCATTTCAAGAGATATCACCACCAAACTTCGCATAGAATATTGTCTAAAGAAGTGGTGCAATCTCCGAAGAAATCATTTAGATCGAATCACTATAGCATATAGCTGCCATACAAACTGAATGCTCGAAAGCAAGTGCTTATATGGAAAACTTTCTGATTTAAAGAGATATCACCACCAAACTTCGCATAGAATATTGTCTAAAGAAGTGGTTTAATCTCCAAAGAAATTATTCAGATCAAGTCACTATAGCATATAGCTGCCATACAAACTGAATGCTCGAAAGCAAGTGCTTATATGGAAAACTTTCTCATTTCAAGAGATATCACCACCAAACTTCGCATAGAATATTGTTTAAAGAAGTGGTGCAATCTCCGAAGAAATCATTTAGAACGAATCACTATAGCATATAGCTGCCATACAAACTGAATGCTCGAAAGCAAGTGCTTATATGGAAAACTTTCTCATTTCAAGAGATATCACCACCAAACTTCGCATAGAATATTGTTTAAAGAAGTGGTGCAATCTCCGAAGAAATCATTTAGATCGAATCACTATAGCATATAGCTGCCATACAAACTGAATGCTCGAAAGCAAGTGCTTATATGGAAAACTTTCTGATTTAAAGAGATATCATCACCAAACTTCGCATAGAATATTGTCTGAAGAAGTGGTTTAATCTCCGAAGAAATTATTCAGATCGAGTCACTATAGCATATAGCTGCCATACAAACTGGCCGATGAAAATCAAGTTTATATAAAGAAATTTGTATATTTGAGAAGGGTATAGCTTCGGTGCCACCGAAGTGAAATGTTTTTATATACAGATACATATACATATACATATACATATATAGGCGTTTGGGCATATTTACAGTTATACGCAATGCCAGAAAGCGTTTGGAGATACATATATTGACCAACTGTTCGTAAATTAAAGCAATCTTGCGTACAGAAATGAATTGAACGGACTGAAGGCCAAAAAGTAATAATAAATACAAATGCAACACAAACAAACAGATGGACTTCATTTTTTTCATTATTATTATTTTTCTTTCTTATTTTTCTTTATTTATTTTTTTTAAATTACATTAAAAGTGACGATGACTTTCGACTCGAACGCTCAGTAATATTGATCTGATTGCGCCCAACCATTTGTATGAGCGTTTATTGCGCTTAATTAGCACTACATTATTGAGCATCGCTTTCTACGCTCGTTACTCATTATTTTAAATTTCTGAATTCACACAAAAATGACGTCGCCTCTACACAAATATTGTAGCACAAGAGAAGAACAACAAATGCAACAATGTCTAAGACACACGTACAAGTGTTTGAGCAGCCCCGTTGCCGCTAAAGCCCCTCGCCGAGTAGGCTCAGCAATGCTAGCATTGTTAGCCTATTTTTAAAGATGAAAATCACCACCGCCAACAGAAAATCGGTGGCCGCACTTTCCACACACCGAACTGTGTACTACAAGCAGCGTTGTGTTCCTGCTAGCCTATATAATTTTGCGCTGCTTGGCAAATGTATTTTTGAAGTCCGACGAAATGTGGATGAATGGATACACACAAGAACGAGCTATTTTCTGAAGCAAGTGAAATTTCTCAAACAGCTGTTGCGCTTCGACGGGACGAGTACGCGCTAAATTTGGTCGTTTCGAAATAATTGCGCACAAATCGAGAATATTAACGAATTCATCGAATAATTATAAATATAAAAAAATATTATATTTACTAATTCAAATTGAACTGTGTTGAGTAACTTTTTGTAAAAACAATTTAATAGTTTCCTCTGTTTTCTCTGTATAGTTTAAAGCGGTTATAGTGATTGAAACGAGACTTAACGATATTAGTGTAATACTTGACAGCAGTTTTGTCATTAGTGTTGCCGTTGCGCTTTGTTAGCGATGTTCTAGAGTTCTTACACTTTTTTCTAAAACTTGGAAAATTTTCGTAAAACTGGAAACGTGAATCAGCCGAACCACACGACACAATGCCATTCGTTGCGCCGAAGAGCACTACCACCAGCACCACTGGACGCACCACTTTTCGGCCGCCATGGGTGAAAGAGGACTCGACCGCCAATGCAAAGCCCACGGTGCCGTGGGCAAAGAAGACAGCTGCCACAACGGCCGATAAAGATAAGGACAAGGAGAAGGAGAAGGAAAATGGTGAAAAGACGACAACTACGTTGGCGGCCAAGAAGACAACGGCACCAGTAAAAAAAGCGAATGAAACAGTTGCGACGGCCAAGAAGACTGTCGAGCCCGTCAAGAAAGCAGCAGGGGAGCCGTTGAAGAAGAACGCTGAGCCAGCGAAGAAAGTGATTGAGCCAGTCAAACGTGTAGTAGAACCTGCTAAGAAAGTAGTTGCACCCGTTAAGAAGGCGCCAGAGCCTGTCGTAGCCAAGAAGCCAGCAACCACAACGGCAACAAAATCAGCTGCAGCAGCGGTAAAGAAGAAGGAACCAACGCCATCGTCATCGGAAGAAGAGGAGACTGAAGAAGAGGAAGAAGAAGAGACTGAGGAAGAGGAGAGCGAAGAAGAGGAGAGCGAGGAAGAAGAGGAGGAAAGTGAGGTGGCGGCAGATGACAAAGAATTGGAGGACCTTGAAGGACTGTCCGATTTCGAATTTTCCGAAAACGAGTTTACACAGCCATCGCTGAGGTTGGGCGTGAAACTAAAGAAGACACCACAAGTCAAAAAGAAGGAGAATGAAAGTGAGTTATCAAGACGCTTCTCAATTGAAAAACCAAAATTACGACCGGTCATGGTCAAGCGCGACAAGTCCATGAAAAAAGTTGAAGGTGATAGCGACGATGACGAGGACGAAAATGAAGAAGAACACGAACGTCAATTACGTTTCAAATTAGAGAAACCAAAATTGAGACACGTTAAACGCGAAGAGAAACCCTTGCCCAGCAAGAGTACCGAGGATATTATGAAAATACGGCCCGTTTTGAAAAAGGTTAACAAAATCGACGAAATACTCAAAGAGCCGAAAGAAGAGCCTAAACCCGAATTCAAAACGAAACAGTTGCGCAAAGCACCGTCAATCAAACGTGAGCCCAGCATGAAAAGCGGTGAGTGTTTGTGCAGACAGTGAGTTGTGAAATGGAAAGTGAAAAACGCAAAGAATATATAGTGTTAAAGCAAAAAAGCAAAAAATCAATTAATGCTAAATAAACCAACAAGCTAACCAAAATGGAAGTCAGCTTTAGTTGCAATAATTTTTTATAATTTATTAAGTGATGCCTTTTAGCTGAAATAGCGCACAGAAGTGGCGCACAGGCTTCCATCAAGTGGCTCTTTTAACCTGGCTGTAATATATGAAACGCTTCATTAACCCTTAGCAAAACGCCAATACGTGAGTTTTGTAAGTACAACTTTTTTTCAAATAGAACACAGGAAGTATTTTCTAAACCGTCTTGTCGCCGCTTGGACTTCGTTTTGTGCCATGTTAATGTTATTTATTAAAATATGTATATTTATGACCATCATTCGCCTCATTTCGAATTCACTTCATACCAAAATGCTTTAGAAACAACAAAAAAGTTGTAGCATTTCTAAAGCACTCGAGAAATCTAGAAAGGAGGTCGCCACTTTCACATTTATATCGCACGCATCACATTCGTTCATACATATATATACATATATACCCCATATGTTCCCATGTTACATACAGACAACTATACGAAGACACATTTATAAGGCTCTTCGGCAATTTGAAGTGGTTTGAAATGTTTTGAAATGTTGTTAATACGCGTAAATCACTTGCAAAGCCACACATTTGGATTCCTCACAGACAGCTTACCACCCACTCTTGTGAGGCTTTCAAGAATTGTCTGGCATTCCATTTTTATGCCAGACATGTTAGCGTATTTTCAAAATATTGTACAACTGTGCAGCTGTGTCCATGTATGGGTGTTGTGTGGGTGTGTTGGTAATAATATTTTGTTCGAAGAAATGTAGTTAAAGACAAAATTCATTATTTTTCTAATAGATGGCTTTATTAATCTGTATGGCGCGTTGTATAAGTGCGATCGCTTTAAGTAATATGGCGTTAGAAAGATAAGATTTGGTACTAAACAAGCGTCTCAGACAGTTTTGTGCTTGCTTGACTCAGTATTGTTTGGGCACACGTCAAACCTACAACTACATAGAACAGAATTTACGGACAATAAGGTTTTCTATGAGTTTGGTGAGACATCTATTATGAGATATTCCCCTACGACCAAACTCTTAATTCAGAGCTTTACTGTCAATAAAAAGACCGTCTGAAGGAAGCATTGTATTCCAGCAGGATCGTTCCAGGCGCTTAATTGAGAGATTCCTCTACATTGACATTTTACTACGGGTGGGTCCAGTGATTGCTGCCTGTGCTTGTCTATGGCGAATGATTTTACTGCTGAGAAAATCGTCTCAAAAAAAACCTTGTCCAGTTTTTCGTCAATAGAGCCGACTAGTTTTGAAATTATCTCGAAAATGGCGAGAAGTTATCGATCAAAGCGGTTAACATTTGACATAAATCGGATAACTTTAACTACTAAACTTTATTGGATAAAAAATTAATTTATTTTTATTGGCCCTTATACTTAAATTTTTGGTTAGAACTGCTCGTTTTTAGACTTCTGTGATGATGAGATGAGATGTAACGAAACCCACAAAACGCCTTTACTCGAAAGCCCCTGAAGTGTCAGAACTAAGCACTAAGCATTAATGGAGCCGGGGTCAAAAATTAACAATGGGCGTGGCACCGCCCCCCACTTTCAGGTGAAAGTACATATCTCAAGACCCGCCCGACCGATTGCAACCAAATTTGATATGTGACGTTCCTTTTTTATGTTACAATGTGAAAATGGGCGAAATCGGAGTACAGCCACGCCTTCTTCGCATATAAAAAAGTTGAAATATTAACCAATTTTTTTCTTGGTGTAAAAATTAAGAAGCAATTAATATAACGAGATAAAACTTTGCACGAATAGTACCTTTAGAGTATGCCAGCTTATGGTCAAAAATTGTTCAAATCCAACAAAAAACCGTTCAAGCTCCTAGGTACAGAACATGCGGACCACAGTACCTATAGTTGACTTTTTATGGAAAATATTGGTCAATGTGTCAGATTTATACTTGAAATTCAGAGAGAATCCTTTCCTTAAAGTAGTATGCATGCGTGCTACAAATCGGTGGAAACGGGTTAATAATTGCCTTAGTCCCCATAAACCTAATACAAAAATTTTCGAACTTCCGGGTGACTTTATACCGCGTGAATCGGTAAATATGTGAGTTATCTTAATAAATGAGAGTACCTGTTTTTTCTTATAACGGTGTATATTTGTCCTTAGAATGGATAAAATAGGGTGAAAATTTCCCCCAGGCCCCTTATAACTAACAGGCCTTATGTACCTGAAGGTACTTCTGTGGCTTCAATCTTTTCAATTTGCAAGAGCACTTCCTTACTTGTTTTTCTGACAACGGTTGCTCCGCCTTCGGACATACAAAGGATATCAGGTGTTCGGCAGCAGCACAAATTGGATGAAAAACTTCGTCCAATCTGTCGTCATAACCTAAAACCCAAGTGATACATATACACATTAGTGCGGTTTGATTTACAGAAAGCCAAAAAACGGAAAATTCTAGTAAACGGGAAATGTTTTACGGATCATTCTGAACAATTTTGCCGAAGAGACTATGAGTCTGAAACTGGTGTCGAGCCAGCGAATTTTGAGACGCAGTTTTTTGGAATCATAAAAATCTGTCTGCCAATTTTTAATATTCTACTGATCATTTATCGGAATCGGTCAGATCGGTATGTGGATGCGAATATTTGTTATAATATCTCCCAAACAACAGATTATTCATATTTTGTAAACTCGTCTTAAAAATCACTGTCTCGGAATAGTTTTTAGACCTATCTCTCTTAGGCAAAGTTGATCATAATTGCATACGCGATTTTATAAAAAAAAAACTCCAACCCAAAACCCCAATTCTAACACACACATTCCCGTATATGACTAATTAAAAAAAAATCAATGAAATGTAGATATGCGAACCTTTGTTGGTTGGCTTTTGGCGCTCACCTACCTTGCACACATATAGAAAAAAATTACTCATACGAGTATAAATATTTCATTTATTAAAACAACCGCCAGAAATATTAAATAATTGTTCATTCAGCAGCAGAGGAGACCCGCACAAAATGTGGTTGCATTGATTTAATTGTGGTTTTCGGGGTGCTGCAACGCTTTCGGCCAGCCACATACTCCACTGCAGGTGTAGATATTTATGGATACACACATACAAACCCACATGTATATGTATTCAATGTATATGTGTGCATGAAATTGCGAACGCAGTAGTCACCGGCTTCCTGCGCCACCTCTGTGTCCATGGTTAAGGTTGGACGAAATTTCTATCGAAAATAATTTTGCTAATGAGTTTTGCGGCTTGCGGGCGTTTTCCACTTTGCCGACTTTTCCGCAAATAGTAAGTGCCGTTTGCAAGCGCTTGCTCTCTTCGCATGACCACCAGGTTGTGAATTTTATTGTAAATTCAGTTGCATTCGGTCATCTGTGTAGCATAATCATAATATTTTCCGCATTGAATGTTACTGACTATATTCTACAGCCGACAGAGTGTATTGTAACGGTATCCGGTGTGGAGGGAAGTAAAGTTATTGAATTCACTTCAGCACCTTAGGCTAAAAATGTGAGTAGAAAACTAATATTTTCTTGCAATTTCGCATAAATGCTATCGCAAGACAATAATAATAACTATTTGTTGTTGTTTTTCAATGCGAAGCACTTTAGTTGATTATAAAATTGTATAAATATAAAACTTATTTCAATTGAATGCCGCTTACATATGTAAATATGTGTGAATGTACTTGGGTTTGTTAGAAGCGTTTGTTGTGCTTGTGGCTAGCGGTAGGTCGGAGGCCTTTCAGAGCAAAATGCTTAAAGCAGAGACAATGTTTTCCTGTGATCGCAATGTTTTGCATAAAATTTATTTATATTTGTAGAGATACTACATGATAATTTGTCTCTTAAGACTCATCAAGATGTAGGCCACAAATAGCTAGAGAAGCTCAGCCAAGCTAGTAGTAAAATATGCATACTACTGTGTACAAAAAATAAGGTGACATTTGAATTTAAACTGCGCACGTCGAGGAATTTGGAAAATTATTTTTTTTTTTTGGTTGGTAGTACTGTCAGTCACATTTATGTCAAATTTCATGTCAAAATATTCATTAGTGTTTGAGATACGTGCCCTTTTGTGAGCTGCTAAAAGTGAGTTTTTCGTTTTTTGCGATGTCGAAATTTGTTGAGCAAAGAATTTGCATTCAATTTTGTTTACGGAATCAATTTTCTGCTGCGGATACGTTGAGGATGGTGCAGAAAGCCTTTGGTGATGAGGCTATGTCTAAAAAAAATGTTTACAAATGGTATAGTGAGTTCCAAGCCGGCCGTGAACGTGTCGAAGACGAAGAGCGTCCAGAGCGACCATCAACCTCAACCGACGAAGCTCACGTTCAACAAATCAAAGATTTGGTATTGAAAAACCGTCGATTAACAATTAGAGACCTTGCTGATGAAGTTGGCATATCGAAAGGCTCAGCTAATACCATTTTGAAGGATGTTTTGGGCCTCAAGCGCGTCAAATATCGACTGATACCGAAAACATTGAATTTTTTGGAAAAAAGGCGTCGCGTTGAAGTGTGTGAAACGATGCTTTCCGACTACCAAGGTGTCATGAAACGCATTAAAACTGGCGATGAGACTTGGATCTATGCTTACGACCCCGAAACAACCGATCAATCGAGCGAATATCGTGCCAAAAGAGAGCCGAGTCCAAAAAAATTGCGCCAAATACGCTCAAAAATCAAGGTTATGTTGACTGTTATCTTTGATTATCGTGATGTGGTGCATTATGAATTTCTTCCAACCAGTCAAACAGTCAACAAGGAATATTATTTGAACGTTATGCGTCGTTTGCGTAACGCTATCAGCATAAAAAGGCCGGAAGTGTGGAAAGACAATTCTTGGTTTTTACACCACGATAATGCACCATCCCATACTGCCCTCGTAATTCGTGATCATTTCGCCAAAAACTC
Organism: Bactrocera zonata; assembly: GCA_037783105.1. Classification (NCBI taxonomy): domain Eukaryota; kingdom Metazoa; phylum Arthropoda; class Insecta; order Diptera; family Tephritidae; genus Bactrocera; species Bactrocera zonata. The sequence continues at coordinate 408,818 of JBAWJQ010004342.1, forward strand.
AACCCATATCGTTCCGCAACCACCGTATTCACCTGATCTGGCGCCGTGCGACTTCTGGCTGTTCACCAAGCTCAAAAGACCGCTCCGGGGACACCGTTTTTATACGATAGAGGAGATTCAAGCCGCGGCGAAGGCGGAACTGAAGGCCATCCCAGAAAGTGACTATAACCAGTGTTTCGAAGATTGGAAAATCCGTTGGTATAAGTGCATTGCATCGGGAGGCGATTACTTTAAAGGGGATGAAATTGATTTGGTAGAATAAATAATGAATTTTCAAAATAAATACAATGTCACTTTATTTTTTGGGCACAGTTGTATATCTTACTTTCATACATATAAAAGTGATTTCAATGTGAAGTGCTCCGAACTCTTCTAATGACATTCATCATAAGTACATACTTTTTATTCTACTGGACCCATGACGCGTTCGTCGAAGTGAATTTTTCAGTTTCAAAAAAGAGAAAAACATCACAAGGAGCAAAATTAGGCGGATACAGTGGTTAAGCTATGATTCTCGTTTCAGATTTATCCAAAAAGGCAGTCACGATTGTGATGTTAGAATATAACGGCGCACTTCACCATTATCGTGGTGAATAATTCATGAATTTTCTACCCACAATCCGGTCATTCACAACGGACTGTTTTTCGTGAGAACTTCGAAACACTCAAATTGAACTCTTATTTGGCCGTTTGATCCTGTGGAATGCATTCATGGGGAAACACACTACAATAATCAAGGAAAATGATTTTTGATCAACGCATTCTTGTATCACTATTCGCTAAATTATTAGACAGTTTTGAAGACACATTCATAAACCTACGTCTCGTTACCAGTACAGGTGCGTTTGATGAATGTAGGGTCCTCAGTTACATTATTAAACATCTCTTTCGCGACCGCTACTCGTAAAAGATTCAGATCTTTTGGTACCAGTCTAGCGTGGGCACTTCATACCCACAATAATAGCCGAAGAGTGTTGATGCGATCTATAAGAGATCTTAAGATCCTCTACTATCTCTCTGATATCAGTACGACAATTTTCAAGCACTGTTGGTTCTCGGTCTTATCGCATTAACAGATGTGGATGGACGACTCGCAGCGGCAAGTTTCATTAATTTCACGACCTTCACTAAATGCTTCGTGCAATTCAAATATAAGGTGAACCAAATGAGGTACTTTTTCAATAGCTTTTTTTTGGACAGATCACGAGTAATTCCTGTCAAGCTGTCTTGATTATTTTGTTCAGTATTTTTTCAACTTTATTACGAAAACTCCTGTTCCATAAAGAATGTGTTACGAGCGCTTCGCTCAACTTATGGTCGACATAATCGGCTTACTGAGCATAGTTTCCGCAACACCATCAGCCATTTTGAGTTCCAGCATTCATTATTGAATACCATTCGAACGAATAGATCACGTCCAGCATGCAGTGAAGAAAATATAGCTGCCGTAGCAGAGAGTGTACACGAAGACAGTGGAGAGTCGATGTGGCGCCGTTCGCAGCAACTTGGACTGACGTATGGAACGACTTAGCGCATTTGACGTCGAAATTTAAAGCGTATAAATTACAGCAACATCTGAAGCCGCTCGACCTTCCCAAGCGATATCGCTTCGCTCTATGGGCTCTTGAAAAGTTCCAAGAAGATCCGACATTTACGAGCAAAATTTTGTTCAGCAATGAGGCCCATTTCTGGCTCAATGGGTATGTAAACAAACAAAATTGCCGCATTTGGGACGAAGAGCACTTTGAACAGATTCAAGAGCTGACATTTCGTTCAGAAAAAACAACGGTATAATTTGATTTGTTGGTCGGTGGAATCATCGGTCCATATTTCTTTAAAAATGATGCCGGTGAGAACGTAAACGTCAATGACGACTGTTATCGCGCCATGATAACCGACTATTTGATACCTCAAATTTAAGCACGTGATCTTGACGACATTTGGTTTCAACAACAAGGCGCCACTTACCACACATCGCATCAATCAATGGATTTATTTAGAGAGCTCACTTCGGTGAGCAGATAATTTCTCGTTACGGATGTCGATCCTCGAAATGGATCACCCTTTACTTGTTTTCGTCCCAAGACACCTCTGCAACATTTTCAACAATTCTATAGCCATGATTTTATTGGAACACACAAAATTTTAAGCAAACTGAATGCTTAACTTTTCGCGTCGTAAAAAACAGTTGCGAAACACACACTAATTAACATTTGGAGATCAAACTTTTTACGAGCATAAACAAATTTTGTAAGAAAAAATAAAAAAATATTAGTAGATGTAGACATTCGGAACAGTCCGAGTCAAATTTGATCAAATGGTAATCTAATAAATTCAAGTGTAGCTCTTGACAAGATGACACAAGATGCATTCGGACCAGTCCGGGTGTGATTTGATCAAATGCTAGTCTAAGCAACCCGAAAAAATTCAATCAGCTTTCAAACTAGTGTATGCATGAATATTAAAGCCTTCATTTTAGACATCTCAAGGTCAATCTGCCTACCATTATAAAATTAGCCTTCGTGAGTACAAAATGTCGTTCTTAGGTGCTTCAATAAAGAGACTATTCACTATTCCTTCAACAAATAACATGAGAGCATAATTTTGAGAAGGGCGTTGGGTGTGTAGGGCATCTAGGATTTTTTTTTTTTTTTTTGAACTTTGTCATTGAATTTTACGTGGGCGAGAAGCACAGCGGCCGTCACCCTCACTTGAATATTTTATATTATATTATTATTATTTTTTTCATACATAAAATGATACATACATACATATGTATTTCTGACAAGTCAACCAGCTGCGCACCAAAGGTGGGTGTGAGACAAACAAGCACATGTGTATATATGTAACATATACACATGCACACAGGCAAATTTATTTAGCAGCAGTTGAGGGAAATTTGGCGTAGAAAGTATCTGCCACTAATACACATACATTTTGCTTTTGTGTAATTTTGCGACAAAAATGTATAAACAAAAACTGAATTTATCCTCGCTTTGGGTGTTGCGATGGCGGCGGCCGAAGCGGAGATTTTTATTATATTTTTCTGCAGCATTCACAGGCATACAAACGCACACATACTGCGCTACCTACCGCACACTTGTATTAGGAATTTTGGCAAAAATGCAAAGCGTCCGAATATTTTTCGTAAATATTATCATTTTGTTTATATTCACATACGAGACTGTAAAGTTCGCTCCTATGCTTTTTGTTACTGTACACACACATACATATGAGCAGCACATATACATATCTGTGTACAAATGCATGTGTTTCCAATTTAAAAATAAATTCTGTGTCTAATAAGCTCAGTTGATTTTGCGTTGTTTTCAGCGAATTGAAAATTTCTGAAGATAAACATGAATGAAAATTATATGTACAAACACACATATGTATGCGCATGGCTTTGTAATAATTAACACTTATCGTGTGACCAGCAGATGACCTGCAGCAGATACTAAGCGAAGCGTTTCAAGGCCATCGTCGCCCACCTATGTGTGCTTCTCTTATTTATGTAATTTCCATTAAAAGGTTCACATAATTAAGCTTAACTGCACTTCTTTTCTGTCCTTGCCCTATCAGCAAAGTGCGAACAGTTATTTCATGTAATCTGTGCAACTCATTCGGCGGTCGTTTTCGCATTTGTTGGGATCCGCCAACAATTCAACCAAGGGTTAATGGCATAATTCTGTGTCGAGACGCCATTAAAGGCTTGCTTATCGCTCTAACAAGTCAATTGAAAAGTTGTCGTACTACCATAGGACAGTGCGTTTTTTGGCAAAACTCGTTTTTTTACTTAACGAAATTCCCTTCAAGGATGATACACGGATTACAGCAATCCTTCGACTCCTCAGTACCATTTTTTAAGTAAGATTTATCTTTTGCTTCAAAATAAGCCTCGAATTCGGTGATCACCTCTTCATTCGATGAAAACTTCTTCCCAGGAAGCCTTCTTTTAAGATCTGAGAACATGAAATAGTCGCTGGTATCCAGACTTGAAGAATACGGTAGATATGGAAGCAATTCGAAACCTAATTCATGGATTTTTCCATAGTTCTCACTGACTTGTGACACAGTACACTGCCTTGGTGAAACAGCACGTTCTTTTTCTTGAAGTTTGGAATTTTCGGCGATTTCATCTTTCAAGTAGACGCTGTTGATGGTTCATCCTTTTTCAAGGTAGTCAATAAAAAGCGCATCGCAAAATAGAGACTCCATAACCTTGCCAACTGACTGTTGCGTATTCCACGCTTTAGAGCGAGTTCATCGTGTGCATTCCACTCAGAGTGTAACAATCGTCCATTGTCCCAAAGGACAGCATTATCAGAGAGAGAGAGAGAGGGGAGAGTACAATCAAATGGTACACTGACAGCTCGAAAACGTCGGAGGGAATCGGTGCAGGAGTCGCAGGACCAAGCACCGAACTTTTCTTACCCATGAGAAATTTTCCGAGCATTTTTTAGGCAGAACTCTTTGGCACAAGTCGATGCATAGAGATAAACCTCCAGCGCAACTATCAAGCGGCACTTAAAGCCTATAAGATCAAATCGCTATTGGTGTAGGAGTGTAGAAAGCGGCTAAATAGTCTAGCGGTGCACCTCATCTGGGTGCCCGGTCACAAAGGTATAGCCGAGAACGGACAGGCTGATGTGCCTGATAACTGCAATTTTTATTGAATGAGTGACAAAAGTAGCTTCACTCAAATGAGATAATTCTAATGATCCAACAGCTGTCAAATTTATACACACACTTTTTTAAGATTAGGGCTAGCTAAATATAGATTTAATTGTAGTAGTGCTGTCCATAGTCAGGCCGTTCAATTGACCTGTTAAGTTACGCTTCTGGATAAATTAAATTTGCAACAAAGTTTGTAAAACAGCATATGGAACATCAGATACCTTTTAAAATATATATACGAATGAACGACATAACGAGCTGGCTCGATTTAACCACTCTACCTACACTAGTTCCGCTTTTTTTATATTCTTCTCTCCCCAAACAGCTGCTCATTTATCGAAACTGCCGATATCGGACCACTGTAGATATAACTGCCGTACAAACTAAATGATCGAAATCAAGTCCTTGTATGGGAAACTTTTTTTATATGACGAAATAACTTCACGAAACTTGGCATAGACCATTATTCAACGAAATGGTACAATTTTCGAATAAATTGTTTAGATCCGACCTCTACAGTCTATAGCTGTCATACAAACTGACGGTTTGTTATGAAGACCTTGTTTGGAAATCTTTTTGCCACTTTCAGAGGAGTACTGAATTGTTTAGGTGTACTTTTTTAATATTTCGAACCGCTATTTGATTCTCGAATACAATACCCAGTCTGTATTTATTGTGAGAAAACTTCTGTCGGAACGTATATTTAAGTCTCAATGGTTTCGAAAGTGTTTAATAATCATTTATATTTGTGAAGCATATTAAGTATAGCTTCGAAATCCAACGCAGAATAACACTTGCCAAGAGGTGCTACATCGGACTTAGTAAACAATTGAGAAATAATATCCTCTCTCAACGAACAAAAAACAAACTCTATAAGTCACTCATTATTCCCGTCCTGATATATGGGGCAGAGGCATGAAAAATGACAATTTCTTGTGTTTCATTTCAAATCAATATTTGTGCGGTAGAGAATCTGAGGTAACATCAATTAGACCGCAGTAGTCATGTTAAAACTACGAATCTTTGGCTCTTTGGCAGCGATTGCCATAACCGCAGCAAAGCGAGCAATAGCACGAGTTTGTTTGAAAATCAGAGTTCATAATCTTGTAGATTATACTATAAATACTTTTTTTTTCCAAAATTGAAAAGAAATAATAGTATATTGTTCTTACTCCAAGCTCTTATACCAAGTCTACATTATTTAGACGTTTCATATTGTTTGGGCTTGTCCAGAGCAAACCAAAATACTGGAATAAAAATTCAACCACGACGAGTCATGAAATGAAGTTCCGCTGACAGGGTCAAAAACTATCTTAAAAAATTTTTAAATTTTTCTACGCAAAATACAAACGGAGGGTGAAGGCTCATCAGTAGTCTAAATTTGCAACGTTTAGAAGGGAAACACGTGCGTAATTTAGTCGCTCTTTTGTCCACAGGCCGCTGACGACACATGACTGGCGAAAATTCCAAAATAAAAGCTTGAAATAATGACAAAAAAAAAAGAACCAAGACATTTATTAAATGACTTGGCGAAGCAGTGTTGAGGTTGGCCGAAACCGCTGCTCGCATTCTACGGCTAATGGAGGCCACGAATGTCAACACACAGGCCGCACAACTCAAGCATTCGACGCGATTGCGACGGGGATGCTGACAACAACGGTAATGGAATGTAATGTAATAATGTTTATTGTTATGAGCCGTTTTAAATGGCGTCCTACCAGCAGCCAACCAAGACTGAGAACGCACAAAGCACTGGTAATAATGGTAATACTATGTATGAAAGAAGAATGGCAAAAGGAACAAAAATATTATTTTAAAATGAAAGAAAACGAAAAATGCGCATAGTGCAAAACTTGCCAAGACACAACAAACAGAATAGCAACAACAACAACTAAACTTGCAGCTTGCTGCTACGATGAAAAGTTCTCTAAAAGCTGGCGTAACTCAAGTGGGCTTAGTGAGAGGGAGCAAGTTGAAAATCTTTGCCAACAAAAGTAGGGGTGTGGAGTTTAAGGATTTGCTGCTGGACGGATTTGTTTAAGTGCCTCATTTATATACAAAAGACGCCCGGAGATATTTTTAAAAATATTACAAATAAAATAAAATAAAAATGATAGTTTCATCCGTTGGGATAAAAATGCAATTGTGAAGAGACACACACACACGCGAAACCCACCCGCGAGCATGAGCATACACAATATTAGCGACAAAGAAAGCATCGGATAAGGGCGCAAAATAAGGGCAAGGCACGGGAATAAAATGCAAAGTGACGATTAATTCAAATTCTTCTGCCCCAAAAAAGGGGACAATCCATGAATTTGTCGGGGGCAATCAACTATGCGCATCAGTGTTGTTGTAGGTCCCCATTTGCATATCTGTGTGTCTTTATTTATTAAATTATTTGTGGTGAACCGTACAAAAGAAAATAACATGATTGATCATGCAAATGTTTGGAATTTGCAAGCGCTCACAAGTGCAAATCAATGGAAATTTAATAGCATTTTCAAAGTGATTTGTAAGTAGAGGTGACGCCTTGGAGCCAAATATATGCAAACACACTGGGCGACAAATGTCCGAACGACTCCTTTTGTACAAAATTCAAATGAAATAGCACACAAGCGTTTTATGTTACTCTGTGTGTATGTCGTATTCGCATGTGTGTATGTATGCGCGTATGTATGAAGAATTGCACGGAAACATGCCAACTGTATGGAGCATAAATTCCGTCTTTCCACTCATTCTATATATTATATGTATAGAAGCCAAAGTGCTACAGTGATTTAGAAGAACGAAATCCGAGATTTTAAATATTTAACATAATGACTCGCTATAATCGCGTAAGCGGTGTCTACGCCAGTAAAGAAGAAGAGAACATAATCATAACCTGAAGGACACTCATTTTTGCATAAAACTTACCAGGGACGGTACATATTTTAACTGTTACTTCTATACTAAGCACTCCCATATAAATTCAAATAAAAAATTGTATATAATTTTTGATTTTTATATCACATACGGTCTAACGTCTAGAAGAAAATTTAGAAGAAATACTACTGTGAACAAAAAATAGTAAGACTTTGTTCAATTTAATTTTTTATTTAAATTTATTTTACAATTCTATGTCGTCTCCTTCAAAACAATCCCTCAGCCCCATACACTTGTGCCAACATTTTTCTTAATCCTCGAAACAGTTCTTAAAGTCAATATTCATAATAATCGTAATGCGAGTAGCACATTTAATGTCTTCAATTGACGCGAAACGATTTCCCCGGAGCGTATACGTTGGTTGTGGCACGAGATTGGTTGAAAACTTGGCGAAAAACTCACGAGTAATCAGTGCAGTGGGCGACGTGTTGCAAAAATCAAGAGTTGTCGACCCATAATTCCGGCCTCTTTTTACGAATAACTTTAGTTGTTTAGTCGAAGAGACCGAAACCCATATCGTCGTCACATACCACACAAATAGTATTCCTTGTTGACAGTTTGGCCGGTCGGAAGGAATACGGAGTGCACCACAACTCTTTAATCTTTTTCGGTTTCGGGTCACCTTTGCCACGATATTCGGCCGATTGATTATCTGTTTCAGGGTCGTAAGCATAGATCCAAGACTCATCGCCAGTAATAATACGTTTCATGACATCCTGGTAATCAGAAAACATTTTTTCACAGAAAATTTAGTGATTTTGGAACCAATCGTGCTTTCACTTTACTTAGGCTCAATTGATATTTTAAAATGGTTTTCACTGACTCTTCCGATACTCCAACGATGCCAGTAAGCTCTCTAACTTTCAATCGTCGATTCTCAAACACCAATTCCTTTATTTAATTGACGTCGTGATCTTCAGTTGATCTTGAGTGCCGTCCTGGACGTGGTTTGTCGTCAACGAGTTCTGGATTCTATTGGAATAATTTGTACCAATCAAAAACACTTGCTCGCGACAAACAATTATCATTGAAGGCCTTTTCAAACATTCAGAATGTTTTGGCACAAGCAAGTTGATATCGCACACAAAATTTAATGGAACTTCTTTGTTGAATAATTTCACTCATCTAAAAATTGCCGAACACTTCATTTACTTCAGAAAAATAAGCGTATAAGGTTAGGTTAGTTTAATCTGGTAGACCAATAAGCCACGCATAGACCAGTTTTGGTCCTTTGCGATACCAGATGGAGTTCAGTTGCTAGGTGCATGAGGAGTAGTCAACCCTTAGGATGCCTGCGCTTGACGCGATTTTTAACAGACCCTGCATCCCCACTAACGATACCTTCCCCAGATTATTTTAATGTTTAATTTGGCTCAGATGTAATAGACAGTCTTACCAACCTAAGAAAAAAAATATTTCGACCAATGAGTTTTCGTGCGAAATTTAAATTAAAAAATCTTACTATTTCTTGCCCACAGTCAGTTTTTGAGATATCGTTTTGAAATTTCGCACTCGCCCTTTTCGATTTTAGATTTTAGATTTCGCATTTTCATTATTTAATTTTCGAAGTGCTCAAATGCGAGAGCGTCTGCTAGCTAAAATGGAACACTGTGCCTTCAATGTATCAAAGACATAATTTCGAGTATATATATATATGTAATGTACACACACAGTTTACAAAGATGTATTTATTGTAAGTAAATGAACATATACGTACATACCTACATTGAATATTGTTAGCTTTGTCCGCTTTTTCATTTGCTTTCATGGTCGTGTTTCCTTTGCATTTAATTCAAAGCGAATACTCGAAACGCTTTAAGGCCAATGATGTTGTTGTTCAAAGATGTTCATATCAATACACACACACTTACATATACACATAAATAGGTATTGGCATGTGTACAGTAAGTGTTTTGAAAAGAAAAAATCTGTACACAATAAAGCAAAGCCGATTGAGAACAAGTAATTCTACGCCAATTAGCCGAACGTTCCAGCGAAGGCTGCTAATGATGGAATCGGTGACAGGTAAAACAATTTTGCAATTAAATTCAACGATTTTCGTGGGTTTTCCATAAATTCAGCGTTGTGGTTTTACTTAACGCACGAGAAATTGTTTTTCTCAGAATTTTATTATGTGGGCACACATACAGTCATGGTCAGAGTAAACAGCATACCCAGAGCTATACAGAGTGTTGCAATATTCTACAAGAGTCTACAGTTGCTGACGTACGCCGATGACATCGATGGCCATAACAACCGCGCCGTTAGTTCTGTTTCTGGACAAAGAAGCGAAGCAAACGGGTCTGGTAGTAAACGAGGGCAGGACAAAATATATCCTATCATCAAGCAAACATTCCTCGCACTCCGAACTTGGCTCCCAAGTCTCTGTTGACAGTCATAATTTCGAAATCGTAGATATTTTCGTCAGCCGCGAAATCCTACACAGAATAACTCTTGCCAACAGGATTTACTGACAGGACTGTGTAGGCAATTGAGAAGTAAAGTCCTCTCTTGACGAACCAAGACCAAATTATATAAGTCCCCGTCCTACTGTAAGGTATAGACGTAAGGACGATGACAACATCTGATGAGTGGGTGTTAGGAGTTTCCAAGAGAAAGGTTCTGCGGAAGATTTATGGTTCTTAGCGCATTGGCAACGACGAATACCGCAGTCGATGAAACGTTGATAGTTCAACGAATTAAGAGACAGAGGCTACGCTGGCTAGGTCATGTCGTCCGTACGGAAGAAATCACTCCAGCTCTGAGAGTATTCGACGCAGTACCCGCCGGGCAGGGAGGGAAGATCTCCACTCCGTTGGAAAAACCCGGTGAAGAAGGACATGGCTGCACGTGTAGTTTCCAATTGGCGCCAAAGAGTGAAAAGGACGACTGACGGCTATAAACGCGTAAGCGGTGTCTACGCCAATAAAGAAGAAGAATGAAACAATATTTTCAATTTGTTGAACATAACTAAGTTATTACTCAATCTATGCTATGCTAATGAAAAAATGCAATTTGTGTTTTGTTTACATTAATAATAAACGTGTGCTATTTCTCTGTCTGTCTGACTGTATATACATACCTACTCTGGATACATGCGAGTGGGTGACACGTTATAGAGCTTCCAGCGCTGTGGTCGCTCTTTAATTAAGAACCATTTGTGGCGTTGCGTGAGTCACTAGCGGATTTTGAGCACAACAAAGCACCAATAATTAATCCGATTATATAACACGTCCAGCGTGTAATATGCATTCAACTCATACTAAGTGGAAAATGCCTGTGAACCATGACGTAAAATGTGTTCGCAATGTTAATTTAAATAAGGCTTCCGAGGCGTAGAAATATTTCACTTAAGTCGCTTTCAAGCCCACAACAACGTGAAGCGCTTAAATTAGAATGAATCGCAATTTAGTTATAATTTTATTAATGCACTCTTAAATATTTATGTTAGTTAACATTTCGTTAATTTCATTTGTTTACGCCATTTCCTTTCTGCACATTTTACGGCGCTACTAGCAAGCGTAAGCCAAACTCTCCAGCTTGCCCTTGCCCCCGCACCACATTCATCCGGCTTTTCATGCACTTATGCTAACGATCGTCTTCAAAGGACTCCACTACTCACCACTACATAGGAGCATACTTGCACACCAGCTCAAGTACCTCAGCAACAGCTTCACTTCACCACTTGTTCACTTCCCCTCGGTTTCAGCGCGGCGAACCTCTTTGCATTTCTGATGGTTTGCGGCGATTTTGTATGAATAAAAAATATGCTTTCAGTTGTTGCGCGGTGGCAGTGAACTGAATTTCATTACTTAAAAGTCTATTATTAGCAGTCTACTATTCTGTCGTTCTCTTTAAGTACTTGTGTGCGGTAACAGCTATACTTACCTAGTATCACCAAGAAATTGGAAGTGTAAAATTTGCCGCTATTTGTAATTTGCATTTGGAAACTTAACTTTGATTGCTTTCTGTAGCGCTGCGAGAGTGGCACGTCGTTGCCAGCCTGTCTGATATTGCGAAAACTATATGCGCTCTTTTTTTGGGGGTGTGGTGAACTTATTTATGAACACAGGAAGTTCTATAAAAATTAATTAAATTCCTTTTGCTTAAATCAGAGTGTTTCTTCATTATGAGATTGCTGTCCTTAACAACAAAACTAGCGAGCCTCCTTTTTCGGGCTAGAAAAAGAAGTGAAAGGGGTAGATCTCATGGTGAACCAGCGCAAGACAAAGTACCTAAAAGCTACACACAAAGACTCCACGCGTCTTGGGAACTATTTCTCTGCTATGAATTTGAAACAATGAAGGATTTAGTCTAACTCGCAATCTGCATAAATACCAACAATCTAAGCTTGGAGATCAAACTCAGAATAACTATTGCCAACAGGTGCAATCGATAGACAATTGAGAAGCAGATGCCACTCTCAACGAACGAAAATTACGTTCTGTAACTCTCTATATTTTCTATATTTTTTTTTTTATCATTCCCTACCTTTTATACGGCGCAGAAACATGGACAATGACGAACCGAAATGAAAAAGCACTTGAAGAATTTGAGAGAACTGTTCTCCGTAAAGTCTTTGGTATCGCTCGCGTTGGCGTTCAGTACCGAAGAAATGCGACCACGACGATATGGATATACTAATATGTCCAAAAAATAAGGTGACAATTGAATTTATATATATAGGATTTGGAGAATTATTTTTTTTAGGTTGGTATTACTGTCAGTCACATTTATGTCAAATTTCATGTCAAAATATTCATTAGTGTTTGAGATACGTGTCGTTTTGTGAGCTGAGTTTTCCGTTTTTTGCGATATCGAAATTTGTTGAGCAAAGAATTTACATTAAATTTTGTTTACGGAATCAATTTTCTGCTGTGGATACGTTAAGGATGGTGCAGAAAGCCTTTGGTGATGAGGCTATGTCTAAAAAAAATGTTTACAAGTTGTATAGTGAGTTCCAAGCCGGCCGTGAACGTGTCGAAGACGAAGAGCGTCCAGGGCGACCATCAACCTTAACCGACAAAGCTCACGTTCAACAAATCAAAGATTTGGTGTTGAAAAACCGTCGATTAACAATTAGAGACCTTACTGATGATGTTGGCATATCGAAAGGCTCAGCCAATACCATTTTGAAGGATGTTTTGGGCCTCAAGTGTGTGAAACGATGCTTTCCGACTACCAGGGTGTCATGAAACGCATTAAAACTGGCGATGAGACTTGGATCTACGCTTACGACCCCAAAACAACCGATCAATCGAGCGTATATCGCGCCAAAAGAGAGCCGAGACCAAAAAAATAGCGCCAAAGTCGCTCAAAAATCAAGGTCATGTTGACGGTTTTCTTCGATTATCGTGGTGTTGTGCATTATGAATTCCTTTCAACCGGTCAAACAGTCAACAAGGAATATTATTTGAACGTTATGCGTCGTTTGCGTAACGCTATCCGCCTAAAAAGGCCGGAATTGTGGAAAGACAATTATTGGTTTTTACACCACGATAATGCACCATCCCATACTGCCCTCGTAATTCGTGATCATTTCGCCAAAAACTCAACCCATATCGTTCCGCAACCACCGTATTCACCTGATCTGGCGCCGTGCCACTTCTGGCTGTTCACCAAGCTCAAAAGATGGCTCCGGGGACACCGTTTTTATACGATAAAGGAGATTCAAGCCGCAGCGAAGACGGAACTGAAGGCCATATCGGAAAGTGACTACAACCAGTGTTTCGCAGATTGGAAAATCCGTTGGCATAAGTGCATTGCATCGGGAGGGGATTACTTTGAAGGAGATGAAATTGATTTGGAAGAATAAGTAAAGAATTTTCAAAATAAATACAATGTCACCTTATTTTTTGGGCACAGTATTACAACTACTGTGATCGCACAAGGAATAGAAACAATTCGCAAAGTTTCTTGTTCTCGAACTAAACGGAACCACGAATGAAGAAGAAAAAGAAGAAGAAGCAATATTTCGAAGAAAGTACAAAACGTTCGTCAAGAAGTTAAACTGTACACCTCAAGTCGGTAGGTTACTCGTATGAGATGCGATTGATAGGTTTATTTACAAATTATTTTGTAAGCAAAACTGCTATTTGCTGAAGAAGCTATGTAACTGCTATTCAACAAAAATTAAAATTAAAATCATCAGAAAGTCTTTATAGTAAAGTAATCATTATCAGACCCGCCTGAGAGCTTAATAATGGAAGAATCACTGCAAGCTGCATAGCCGATGAGCTCGCAAGAAAAGACCACTACATCGTCGTGGGCCTCCGTTGTTTTCTTACGTTCAAGCGCTGGGCGCTGGACTTCACCTGAGCTTAGCAGACATTGATCAAAAACTAGCTTCTGTGCGCCTGCGAGTTTCTTTTGGCGCACTGAACTACTTGTTCTCAGTCGGAAGTTGTTTCTGGACACTGTTCAATACGCGTATCGATGTTGTATGGAGGAAAGTACGGTGGCAACATCCAGGCGCTTTCTCTTTCTTTGTTGAGCTTTTGCAAGACTGAGGTTGGAACATCTCGGCAGTCATATCTTCAGCGAAACTGGCATAATAGCCGGAATTATAGATTGTCACACTTTTCTTTATATATTCAAGATTTCCTTAAAAATCACCTCTGGCTACACATCATTTTTCCCGTTACCATATTATTGACACTATGGTGTGGTGAAATCAAACACAAGAAAATGTATGTGTGTGTCTTGTATAGGTGTGCCGCAAGAGGGAGGATGAGGATGAGCACTTTAAGGTACCCGCTTTCGCTCTGCACTCTTAACATTATTTTAACGAAAAACGAAAAGAACTCAAATAAAAAGGAACAAAGAAAAAGGCAAAGGCAAAGACAAGCCTTCTGGTACATAGTAGGCACAAAATCTGGTGAGGAATTGAACAAAAAGCTCGAGCACCTCACTGTGAGAAAACTTCCGACAAAATAAACAAAGCAAAGTTCCTCGCTTTGTTGGCTTTGGCTGAAATTAACGAAACTCGAAATAAAAATTCAAAGGCTCTACCACATAATACTCGTAATGAGACGAGCGCATCTCGCTGTAGATAACAAGGTTGCCAGCCGCCTATGACGTACATACATTTGCAGTGTAAGTAGGTGTGTGATCAAAGCGACATTCGCTTAAATGATGCTTATTGCAACAGCGGGGGTGACGCAGTCGTTGTTTTCGCCGCAGGCGCCGCTGCAACAACAAAATTCTTATTGTAAAGTTAAACACAACTGAGCCTAATGCCGTAACGCAGCCGGGCAGCGGGAGCGTAGGAAGCGGCGCATCACCAGCGCAAGGACAATTCAGTTTTCAGCGAATAAAAATACACGAAATACAATAATAACAATATAATTATGAAAATCACGGAAAGCGTTGAAAACGTTGAAAACGGAATAATCTGCCTTTGTTTGAGGGCTTTTCGCATAAGGCTAATTAGCGGCATTTTAGGCACATTCTTGAATGAACTCAGCGACACGAATTAAAGATAATTGAATTATTTTGGACCCCAAACCCGTTTTCTCTCAAAAGCCATAGAGAAATTGCTGATTTTTAAAATATGTGTGTAAGTAAGCGCGTAGAAGTTACATTTGTCATGTATGACCTTGAACAAAATTAGCGCCAAACACTTCATTAGGCCAAAAGAGTAAGTGAGAAACACTCAGTGTTGCATAATATTTAAAATAAAGGCACTGCTTAAGCAGACAGTGGAGTGGAATGTATTAATGTTTCGAACTACTCGTAGCTTATCGCACGTAGTCACTGAAGGAAAATGAATGAAACCGTGCGATAAATAACAGTCAATAATCAATAACCAATAAACGAGTTACCGAAGTAATTGATTTTGCAAAATTAAAAATTTAATACCAGAAGTGAAAGCTTAAGGGGGATTTCCTCGTGTAAAAAACAGCTTTTTTTTAACAATTTTTTCTCGTATAAAAAATGAAATATTTTATCGTCACAAGCAAAGAAATTCTGAAGTTTTTTGAAAAAAAAATTTGAACTCGGCCATTGTGACGCCTTTGCGGGTGACGTCGTGTTGAGAACTTGGATGAAAAAAAAAATAAAAATTAAATTTTTGGCGGACATTTTTACAAAAAAAAATTAAAATTTCACGACATTTTTTTCAAATAGTTGTAATCGAGAAAAATTCTTTAAGAATTGTATCTCAAAGACCTTTGTTAAATTTCATGAATATCGGTTGAGTAACTCTTCAGAAATCTGGCCAGCCGACTTCAAAAACATATTTTCCAGAAAGCGCGCCTTAAGACGGCGCACTTAGCCCAGCTAGGCTCGTCCGCACAAGTTCTCAAGGTCGTACCTCCGAATCTATTACTCGGATCAACTTCAAAATTTAGGACAATACTCTAGAGGTGTTGTAGAATTGAATAATACAATAAAAAAGTTCGATTTTTTGAAACCCGTATACCCAAGTAACTCTTTAAAAACAAAGCAATTTTTGAGAATTCTAAAAAACAAGGGCATCAATTTTTTTTAAACTTTGAGAATATGTAGAAGAGGAAAATATTTGAAGAAAAAAATGTTTTTTCGAGTTACGTGCGATCACCGACAACGCTATGTCTTGAACTGTTTTCTAGAAGAAATTAGCCGTAGAATGACCTTCTTCTTTCTCTTTACTGGCGTAGACACCGCTTACACGATTATAGTTGTTGCTTGTTTTCGCTATTTGGCGCCAATTCAGGATTCAAAGTGCAGCCTTCTCCAACTGATCTCTCCAATGGAGTAAAGGTTTCCTACATCTTCTGTTTCTATCGGCGGGTACTGTTCTCTTCCCAGTAAAGCTGGGTTGTAATTGGGTATAGCCATGCTTTTGGGTAAGAAATTGCAGATTGTGTAAGATGCGATAGCCAACCCTTATTTGGCCTGGGGTTACGGCTAAAAAAAAAGAAGCTTTAGGGGGGTCACTCCGACATATTTGGTTTAAGGGTTCGCTGAAGTCTAATTGTGTACGTTTGTTCAACGCTGCTGCGAACGGATATCTCCCTTCCGCTTTCTTGCTTTCTATTCAATTCTTTTTAAAAAGTGTTACAGTGATCGGATTTAGTTCAAATATAAGCCGTTTCGTTCGATAATCTGTTTTCATCTAGATGGCAATTTCATAATACCCCTTCGTAAAAGCCCCCCTCCTTATTTGAGAAGAACTCGGACAGCCACTTTTGACAATCCTCTTTTAAATTCAACTTTACAACAACAAGGACGTTCAACATGGACAGAAACAGGTGGTAATCACTTGGCGCTATGTCCGGGCTATATGGTAGATGCGATAAGATCTCCCATATGAGCTCCTGTAGCTTCTGACGAGTCATCAACGAAGTGTGGTCTGGCGTTGTCCTGGTGGAACATTACACCCTTCCTGTTGGCCAATTCTGGACGCTTCTGGGCGATCGCTTGCTTCAAGCGGTCCAAGTTGGTAGAATTAAGCGTCTAGCCATATGGGAGCAGCTCATAGTGGATGATTCCCTTCCAATCCCATCAAACACACAGCAAAACCTTCCTGCCGTCAACCCCGGCTTGGCCACTGTTTGGAACGATTCACCGGCCTTCAACCACGACCGTTTTCGCTTGATATTGTCGTAAGTGATCCATTTTCTATCGCAAGTCACCATCCGCTTCAAAAATGGGTGGAGTTCGTTCCGTTTCAGCAGCATATCGCAGGCGTTGATTCGGTCCAGAAGTTTTTTTTGGGTTAAATCATGCGGCACCCAAACATCAAGCTTTTTTGTTTATCCAGCTTTCTGCAGATGGTTTAAAGTGGTATGGTGACGAACTTCCATCTTCTGGGCGATGTCACGAGATGCCACATGCCAGTTAATTCGATGCTTTCCATGATTTCATAGGTATTCGTCGTCACAGGTCTTGCGCCGGCTGGTTTATCCATGGTGTAGTTTTCAGCCGCTCTGAATCGTCGAAACCACTCCTCCGCAGTTCGAAGTGATAGAGTACCATCCCCTAAAACACTATTAATCTCACGGAATGCTTCTCTGGCGGATTTGCCTTTAACGAAGGAAACCTTTAAAAAAGCGCTAAATTCGTCGTTAGTGAACTCCATTTTTACATGCCTATAACTGTTGAACGCAATATCCAAACTAATCATGCGCTGAGTTTGGGACCCGCCACGTAGAAACCACTCTCAATGAAAAGGAAACAACATCCTCGAATGAAAGTACAACAACCTACGGTCGTAAGCAAAAAACAAAAATTGACAAAATGGCGGCGTTCGAAAACAACGAAGAGGTGAATTTTACGAAAACTTTGGACGTTTTCATCCTGCCAAAAGCCATATTTTTGATCAGATCAATGTATGGAGTGCTTCTGGATAGTTTGTCCCCGAAAAGTCACGCAAGGAATTTGAAATTGCGAAATGAGCGAAAAATTTTGTTGAGGGGAAAAAAGATTGGACTGAGTGGCTACTTTTTGGGAGGCTGTAACTCAAAAACTATTTGAGATATGGTTTTAAAATTTTAGTATGTTATTTATAAAGGCATAAGCTACCGATGGATATATAGTTCCACACTAGATGAGCTTTAATAATAATATAGTTGTATGAATGAAACTGGTAATAATTAAGAAATTTGGATTATGAGAAAGAGGAGATGTGTGAATGGAATAAATAAATAGATAAATGTCATGAAAAATAAGTCGCTTTAGTATTTTATATTTTTCCAAGAGCTAAATAATTTACAGTTATATTAATAAAAAACATTCGCCAGCTACCTGTAGAAGTAGCCAGCCCAATCAAGCTGATTGACTTCGCCTAACTTTTGCCACGCCAATTAACTTTTAAGCACAAGCTAATGAATCAGGTGTGCACAACTTCTAACAAATGCCAAGTGATAGCGTTTCAAGAGCAAAATATGCACCGACCACAAGCCACAAAACACAATTACTACTCCAGCCACGGCTATCCTTTGCTGCTTCCCTTAGAGCAATAACACTGCTTGCTATCTGTTGAGTTAACGCACAAGCGTTGCACTGGCACAAATGAAGAAGGAATAGCGTTGCAAAAAGAGAGCGTACTTTGAAATGAATGTCCGTAGTTAGGAAAATGCACCTTAGCTTACGCCGCCACAGAATCAAATTACTGCAATACAACCACGCAATCGTAAACTCATTAAATATTTCACTTTCTTACCATTGCAATTTACTTTCGACTTATGTTGCTCAGTGAATTAAAAATCCTCTTAATTTTCTCCTTCCAACGGTGTTTTTCCATTATGCATTGATGTGCGTCACCACCTGCCTGGTTGGACCAAATATTACTTTGATATGCAGTTCCCGCACCACCACCGCTGCCATCACTGGTGCCCAAAGCACCACCACCACCGCCGCCACCATTGGGCGCTCCTGGCGAGAAGCGAAATCTAACAGAAACACAAAAGGCCGCCTTAGAAAAGCTTAAGTAAGTCGAATGAATTTGCTGGCGGCATTACTTATTTGCATAACTTATGACTTAATTGTAAATTGCATAAATTATTATTTTTTCTCTCTGCACTTACTGTGTGCGCTGTCTAGGACGCGACCGCGCAGGCGTCCAGACTGGTCAGAAATGATGAAGGAGGTGGAGTCTGGAAGAAAATTGCGCCATGTGGAATGCAATGACAGGTGAGTTGAAAAATGTTAATGAAGTTAACCAGCGCGAATAACGAGGCTAATAGACGAAGCGGAAATTTCTTGGTAAAAATTTATTTTTATACGCTGAAGAGGGTGGGTTTGCCAGGAAGTTTATAACAACCAGAGGGAAACACCGGAGACTGTATAAAATATATACAAATATGTAGTTTATAAATGATCAGTCGATGTGACGAATTGAGTTGCTTTAACTATGTCCGTCTTTTCGTCTGCCTGTGTACATATATGCGAAGTAGTCCCTCAGTTCTTGAGATATCGCTCTAAAATTTTGCACCAATCATTTTCTGATCAAGAAGCTGCTCATTTCTTGTTGTTGCTGTAACGGTTACCGCTTTGAGGTAAGGTTCAGGTAAGTTGCCATCGAGCTCATCTAACGGTAGGACGAGAAAACTTGTTGTTAGATGAGTAGGGTCAGCTGAGGTGGTTAGAGTTATGCGCGGACTCGTTGCATGATGGACGTAGTTTTGGAGTTCCTATGAGGCGGCTCCGCTTGGGACAGGTGACTGCAGGAATGGTTTCTGCAAAAACACTACACCAGCAAATGCTTGGTGAGACGTTCGTTATGTTCCTTAACCGGAAGGAAGGACGTTGGAAGCATACAGGCATCACTATGTAAATGTTCGAGATATCAAGAGGCATCCCGTTATAGTGCGGGGTGCTCTGTTCTGAAATAGCTGAAGCTTCCTCGTCAGCGCTACTACAATTCCCACAACAACCGGTTCTACGTTTTTGGAGAAACCCCGGTTTTTACCCGGCCAAGGGCTGTTTTTGGCAAAAAAAAATCTTTCGATCTAACCCTATTTGGATCGGTGAGTTTTTGAATAAGTTTGTCGGCTACTCATTTGTCGGCTACTCGTTTGTCGGAAACGGCGATATCGGAGCAATACGATCAAAATCAAGTAACAGTATCGAAACTTTTTCTTTTGTTAAGGGTATTCGTTTTTGTTTGTTTTAGTTGTCTTTAGCATTCTGCGTTTATGAATCGTAATTACATATAATATTTTTTATATTTATAGATCTCAGCCGATTCTTACATGCAAGTCGATGACGAAAGTGGATAATAAGTTTATATACGAAACTGAAAAAGATAACTCACACAATAAATTGCTTAAGCAAATTCAGGGTGGCATTAAACTAAAGCCCACACAAACGAACGATCGTAGTAAACCCATCCTTGGGGGCTTGCGAAAGTTCCGTAAGCAAATGACTATAGAGGAACAAATTCAAAAGTCCCAATCAAAAATTAATCTGTTAGCAGAGGTAAATACCATACAGCTTTCCTACTTTGGTAACTAATATCTAAAGGTGGTCTTTTTTAGGCTGCTACCGCTGCTGTTGGCGCCGCTGTTGGAGCTTCTGGCACCAGTGATCCAGCCGCTATCACAAATAGCATTGTGGCCGCACTCTCGATAGATGATCCAAGCGGTGATGAACTCGACGACATTGACAAAATACGCGATGATCTGCAGAGTACGAAGCAAATGTTGGCGCTTGAACTGCGTAATCGCGAAGCGCAGGATCGTGAAAATAAGAAATTACTTGCGCAAATAGCTACACTAGAAGCGGAATTGGAGCGCGAAAAATCACGCGAAAAGAATCTGGAATATGGTTCTCGTATTATTGTGGCGACCATGGATCCCACACCGGCCAGCGAGGAGGCATACTTGAACTCACTGAAGCAAGAAGCGGATGATGCTCGCAGAACAGCTAAGGAATTAGAGAAAAAATATTTAGATACAGGCGAGTTGCTTGATCAAGCTAAGAGTGAGATTGAGGAACAAAAACGAACGATACAGATGTTGGAGCGCAAATTAGCGCAGGCTATGCAGGTGAGTTGCATGAAAAGTGGCTTTAGAACCTTTAGAAATAAACAAAAATGGCGGTAAAGAAAATTTGAAATGTGGCTTTTGGTAAATAATTGCGATTTTCTACGCATAATTGAATTTTAACAATTTGCAAGCTTTTTATTTTCGTTCGCTATTAACATAACCTCACTAAAAAACCCAAAAGGATGAAGTAACAAGCAAACCATGCCCTATATGCGCTAAAAGACAACAAGCTAAATATTTTTATTCATACGATGACTCAGATGATGCAGAATCATGCTTTGGCTTTGATAACTTTGCTAATGGCTTTACTAATAAGGTAATTACGCTATGGCGCTTTGGATGCAACGCCATGACACAATACAGACTGTCTAAAGCATTTTCAAATTAATAGGGAGGTGGTTCTTTGAATGGATCCCGACGTCCGAGCGATGTGCATGGTGGCCGTGATAGCTCTCCTGAGTTAGAATTAGAAATGAGCGAGAGTGATCCAGATGAACCGGAGGAAAAGAAGTTGGAACGGCGCGATCGTCGCCTCGCCAAGGAAGTGAAGGTGCTTCGAAGTAAACTAACAAAGGTAAAGGTTAAACGTGAAGCAGCTAAAAAGGAAAAATTAGCATTGAAGCAAGCTATGAAGAAGAATCATGCTATACTCAAGTAAGTAAAATAATTTAAGCAGTCTCCATCTATAAGAAAATATTTATGGGTTTTTAACACTTTAGAGAGGAGAATAAAAAGTTTAAAAAACTTGAGAAGGAAGTTCAAAAGATGGCTGCTTCCATGAAAGAGGAGGAGGAAGACGAGGATGATGATGAAGAAAAGGTAGTATATGTAAAATTAATATTAATTTTTAATTTTGTATTTAATTGCTACATTTATAACTCAGGAGGAGGAAGAAGAAGATGAGGAAGATGTAGAAGAGTCTGAGGAAGAGGAAGAGTCCGAAGAATCAGAATCAGAAGAGAGTGAAGCCGAAACTGAAAGCGAGTC
The DNA here is from genome assembly GCA_037783105.1 of Bactrocera zonata. Taxonomy (NCBI): domain Eukaryota; kingdom Metazoa; phylum Arthropoda; class Insecta; order Diptera; family Tephritidae; genus Bactrocera; species Bactrocera zonata. The sequence goes on from JBAWJQ010004342.1 coordinate 430,879, forward strand.
CGAAGCCGAGGTAACAAATCACTTATATTTGACAAATGAAAAATTTAATGTGCTCTATTTTGCACAGGATGCCAGCAATGCCGATAAGAAGAGTAATCTGGAACCTCGACTAAAGAAACACGAAAGCCGTCTGCTAGCGATGAAGAAATGCAATGTGCTTTTACAGGCCAATGTAGACAATTTACAGGATGAGATTACGCAAATACGTGCAAAGGCTGCGAATTTACAAGCCGAATTAGATGCAGTATTGGCCGATCTGGGCTTCTAAACTATCTCAGCAATCAATTTAGATTAACAAGTGAAGATATGCGTACAAGGAATGCTAGATGCGATATTCGTCGTCCCTTATTATTGTATTGCGGTATTTATAGCTTTTATTGCGAATAACTAGAACTTTTTCTAATAAAACTTACCTTATGAAATAAATGTGAATGCTTTGCACTGTTCAAAATGTGATTCTTTATTGGATTGTAGGTATAATTCAGTCATAATCCTGGTCACTTGCTTTTTCATCACCTTTCATCACATTGTCTACAATTGTTTATATAAAAACACTGTGTTATTGTATCTATGGGCAAAAGCACAAGCAAATGATTGTAGATGTTTGTATTTTAGCACTTTTGACTGTTAAAATATTTCATAATTCGTAAAATATGATTTGTTTATAGTATTTATTATGATATCTTTTGTTTTGAACTAAAATTTTAAATACTTCGCAATCAGTGCTATTCAAACTGTGAATGTTGCCATAGCAAACAGCTGAAAGCAAACGAAAACAGAGTTGCTTATTCTGTGTATTCTTTTAGCAAATAGATTATTTTACAAAATTGAAAGAAAACGAAATGTTACGCACAATCTTATGTCTTATTTATTTAATTATCTAAATTTTGTTTTCGAGAAGCTATACCTTTTATTCGCTGGTAGTTCCTAACGCCATTTTTTAGAATATTTATGTTAGAAAATATTTGAGCAAATTATTTTGACATATGTATTTTATTTTTGAAAGTGGCAACACATATCATTATTCGACGAAGTCAGTGCCTAATATTCGGTAAATACCAAATAGCTAAACAATTATGGTTAAATTGTTAGTTTCATTTAAAAACTACATATTAATTCTACCTTATTTTATATAATATAGAAGTGTACATTGATCTTACGACTACTCAAGAGTTTTTTGTTTCTTAGTAAATTATTTTCAATGAAAATAAATGTAAATACATAGTCTAATAGCTTCTAGTAAAAGTATAAATTGAAAAAATTAAAAGTATTAATTGAAAAATAATGTAAATTTTCAATAGTATTTTTACCTAAAACTGTTAAGTATTAATGATTATCATAACAAGTTAGTAATCGGTTCAGCATTATTTACAAACATGTAACCGGTTTTAAACCATAAAAGTTTACATCTCGATGGGAAATTCAGTTAAGGATGCGGAAGTCATACAAAGTTTATGTTGTGTTGACGACAATATTATCTAAAATATCTTAAAAATGTTAATAAAGTTAACAATGATTATAAACTGTCTGCTACTCTTACCGAAGGTATAATATTGAGGTATAATAACGTAAGAGGTTCCTGTGCGTAATTACATATCTGGGACGAATAGTACGAGGGAAATCGATTTTTCCATCTACACCAACAACCCCTTCGAAAACTAACCAGGTTGTGTAGCTAGTGATAATTCATTTTACATAAATTAAATTAACAAACATTGTGATTTTATGCAGATTTTTTGTGAAAACCACGAAATTAATATGCCTTTCTCACTACATCACTGTTGGAGTCCATCGAAATTACTCTTAGCCTGCTAAGCAAAAAACTCATGACAAATTATTAAACGATGCCAGAAAATTTAGAACTGCATCAGTTTGTCGACGGTTTTCGTCATGGCGAAACTTCACATAGACTACTTACGCGCCTCAAAGCAACACTTAATTGCCCTTATTTGGGTATTATACTAGCTACTCTCTCCTCGCTTTTTTTCTCGCTATGTTCGGTTATAGTGAAGGGGCTCGTGGACGTAAATCCAATGGAGCTTGCTTCATTTCGGTGAGTGAGATGTGCCTATTTCATGAATATATACGTATATGTACATATATAAAAGTACATATGTTTATACATTTTGTTTACTTTTAATTGAAACGTCGTTTACTTTCATGGACAGGTTTATTGGTGTACTGCTTCCTGCAATACCCATCGTTGTCTACAATCGATACCCGGTATTTCCCGAAGGTAAACGTGTGATATTACTGCTACGCTGCTTTATGGGCACGACCGGTTTAATGTTAAGTTTTTACGCTTTTCGTCATATGCCACTCGCCGATGCTAGTGTTATAATCTTCTCAACGCCAGTATTTGTTGCCATTTTTGCGCGAGTGTTTCTCAAGGAGCATTGCAGCCTCTTCAACATCGTCACCATCTTACTTACTCTAATTGGCGTAGTGCTAATTACACGACCACCTTTTGTTTTTGGTGATGCCGCCCCTTCAATGGAGACTGAACGCTTTTCAGGGAAAACCTACGACATTTGGGGTCCAGTTGCTGCCATATCATCCACATTATTTGGTGCCAATGTGTATATATTGCTGAGAGCCCTCAAAGGGCTACATTTCTCCGTCATCATGACAAATTTTGGTGCTTTTGCCCTGGTGTACACATTTATTGTGTGCGGTTCGATAGGGGCATTGTGCTGGCCAGCATGTGGACGAGATCGTTGGCTTGTGGTGGTTCTGGGTATATTTAGCTTTTTGGGTCAAATATTACTTACATTGTCACTGCAAATGGAGCAAGCTGGGCCGGTGGCTATTGCACGTTGTGCAGATATTGTATTCGCATTTATATGGCAAATCATGTTTTTTGGGGAAACTCCAACTGGCTATTCCCTTTTAGGCGCCTTGTTAGTTGTGAGTTCAGTTATTTTGACAGCGCTTAAGAAATGGGCATTGTCGCTGCCACGGGAGTCCTCGGCTAGAAAACGACTACGATATTTATTATTAAATTAAAAACATATAATATCTCTCTTAATGGAGCATACAAATATTACGACATTAATAATAGAAGCGCATTGTGGTTTCTCTCATAGGATGATAATTATAATAATGCATCTACGTAGTAATATATTAAAAGTAATTATTAAGAAACGAATCAACTAATATACGTTAGCAAAACCAATTAAACTACACTTTATATTGTAATTAATTCAAACGAGGCTGGCATTTAAATAAATATGAAAGTAAAAATATTTAAAGTATAAAACAAATAATACTAAAACAATTACATCATGTACTGAACATAACACGGTTAAATGAAATCTACCAATAAATAAATTTTTGTTTAGTGTTTAATATCGATCCTGTTCATTAACAATATATTTTATTTATATTTGTATAAATTAAATTTATGTTGTCGCAGACAGTGTGAATATAAAATTTTTTGTTATTAAATTAACTGTTAAGTTTATCTCTAATCGTAAGTGTATTTATAATATGCTAATTTAGATAATTAGAATTTATTATTTAAAAGGCGAAATTTTATTGCAATTATTTTTTCTTTCTTGAAAAAATTTTAATTATATACAAATGAGTGGAGCAATAACTTTAAAAATCATTATGTCATGAACAGAGAAAGAGTACACTTTTGAAATAAATTATCCAAATCAGATATATAAATGTTTGTCGTAATGTTTTGAAGTTAGCATATACATATGTATGTTTAAAATACTTAATTGTGAACCGACGTTTTTATTGTTGAACAGCTGTTGATAAGAAAAACCAGCTGATGTGGTGACAGTTTGAAGCGCACTAGTTTGCACATTTTCTTGAAAACACTCAAAATTGTAAAAGCTTTAATTTCTTACCAATATAATAAAAAATAATTAATTTAAATATGCCTGACTTACAAAAACGCACACTATTCACTACCAAAACATCATTCCTAGCCACAGCGGCTGGCATTGGTTTGTTATGTCTTGTTGTACGTCAAAGAGCACGTATTCTATCCTACATACGCAACTACAGAAACCCTTTGGCAGGAAAGCAAATAACCGTTGTTGAAACACTTGATGAATGCCAACATGTTTTAGATACATTAACGCGGTAAGCTTTTATGCAAAAATTGATATACATATGTATATCATTTATTTGTTTACATATTTTTTAGCCACTGCCATGAATATAAAGTTCTCGGCTTCGATTGCGAGTGGGTGACAGTGGGGGGCAAGCGTCGCCCTGTAGCACTGTTGCAGTTATCTTCACAGAAAGGACTTTGCGCCCTATTCCGACTTTGTAACTTACAACAAATACCAAAAGGTCTCCGTGATCTGCTCGAAGATGATAAAGTTATAAAGGTGGGTGTAGCTCCACAAGATGATGCACACAAACTTGCATTTGACTATGGTGTGGGTGTGGCAAGCACATTCGATTTGCGATATTTAGCTGCCTTGGTTCAACAGAAACCAGAAGGTTTAGCTAAAATGGCAAAGAGCTTGCTAAACGTGCAACTGGATAAAAATTGGAGATTATCTTGCTCAGATTGGGAAGCCAAAGTACTAAACGAAAAGCAATTGCAGTATGCAGCAAACGATGCATTGGTCGCAGTGAAAATATTTGACAAGCTCGTGAAGCAGCTGGAACCAACGTTGGTTGAATTATACATTACTGAGTAATGAAATACTAAGACAAATTTGTGTTTCAGTTCGTTTTGGAATCCAAAAAAGTTGAACTTCGATATTATTCAAGAACGGTTGGAACCATTTTTTGATGTTCGCTTCAAGGAAGGATTTTTAAACAACTGTGCGAGTATCGAGAGAAGTAAAGCTGCAGCAGTTGCTGGGAAAAAGTCAAAAATAAAGCCTCTGCAAACTCGTAGCATTAGCACACGCAGTAGAGCACTGTACGATAACTGTAATTTGCAGGCACCAGATGGTGAACTGCTTTGTACTATAGATGCGAAGAAAGCGCAATGGTATGTAGATCAAAGTTTGGGCGAGATCATATCGAATACACCGTTAACTGTGCGTTTGAATTTCGAGCCATCGGGGCGAGCTGTCGGAGATGTGGGGCGATATTATCAGAATCCGAAAGAAAATCGTTGCGTAGTATGCGGTCGCAGAGATCCCTTATCACGCAAAAATGTTGTTCCCCGCGAATACAGAAAACATTTTCCAGGTAACGAATTGTAAATATACTCTCTAGGATTCACCTCAGTCCACCTCAGTTTTTAAACACATTTCAAAAGTCTTTACAGCCGGTGTACAGAGAACATAACATTAATATTTGAATATGAGAGGAATAGGAATATTGCATATACGGAAAAGCATTATGGCTTATGTGCGAAATTATAATTTAACATTGTAATAGTGAAGCATTAGTTGTATGATATTTGTAACTTATACAATTTATATATTTTTAGTGGTTATGAAATCGCATACATCACACGATGTGCTCCTATTATGTCCAGAATGTCATCAGCTTAGTAATATTTACGACTTGAAAATGCGCACCAAATTGGCGGAACAATGCAACGCGCCGTTCGCTAAAGAGGAATCAGCTGTGAAGTACATCGAGTTACCAGAGCTTAAGTAATTAGTCGGAGAAATTTATAAATTTCATTTGCACTTTATATATTATTATTCTCTTATAGGCAAGTTAAGTCCGCGGCGCGAGCATTATTACAAAGTCGAAATGAAATACCAGCAGAGCGACGTGAGGAATTAACACGCATTCTATTTAATCATTACAAAACAGAACCAACGCATGAATTAATTGAGGAGGCCTCGAAAATTGATACAACGTAATTGGATAACAGCAATTGTAAAAGTAACGGTTTTAACAGTTTAATATTTCTTTGTTAGTCGAAGCAATGAAAACTATTGCCACCATGGAGAGCACGTAGTCTATATGTATCAAAACGAATTCGGTGGACTCTGTGAACTGGAAAAGCTGTGGCGGCAACACTTCCTAAGTACAATGAAGCCTAAATATCTTCCTGAGCTTTGGAATGTCAATCACAACGCAAATAGGTATTGCAAATATTTGGAACCCTTAAATTTTTATATTTTTTTAATTTTTTTTTTTAATAGGTTGGGTATCCGCGCTCAAGAGGGGCGTGTTGATAAGGAGGATTTAATTGTTGCTGGCATCGATGCAGCTAAAGTCATGGAAACTGTAGCGAACAGTTGAAAAATTACATTTTAATAAATTTGGTTATTTCTGAAAATTTTTTATTTATAAATTTGTAACTAAAATTCGCTGTGCCTAAATTTATTGCAAATGCCCTTTCTAATTGCTATTTCCGAGCATTATCGTATGTTTGAATTAACGTAGCAAATTCTCAACTTATCTAACTGTTTACTTATTTCTAATATTTACAAAATAATGCGTTAGATGGTAAGGATAGATCACATTTTTTACTTATGTTTTTGCGAAATCTTATACGCAAGTAGTCATATTTTACGATAGTACTGAAAGTTTGCAAATACGTAGTACATTGCTTAAGAATAATATCAAAAGTAAGCGTTCTCTTAACTAAATGAAAAGTACAAGATAACAATAAATACGCTGAATAACTCCGTGAAATACGGTATTTATACAGCTGGGCGCAGAATCGGGTTTGTTGTTGTTGTTATACCGTTGATTTATCACGTTGGCAAATTCTGCTCATGAGTAGTGCTTGTTATGAACATTTTTCGGCAAAGTATTTCATTTAAAGCTTCTTTGTGTAAAAAAAATACTATTTTATACTGCTTGCAGTTCTTTTACATGCCACATACTAAATAAATTCGATGCCTTCATATTTCAAATCAGTATCGATGCGTTGCTCCGGTAATATCGTGTGCCCTTCATTATCGAATGCTGTAATAAATGTCGACGTCTTACCGTCTAATTCTTCACTTTTAATGGCTACTATTATTTTATCATTAGTATTTGGCACAAATTTGAAACTCGAAAACCCATGTGTTGGCGTCGTGTTTGCATGGTCCAAGGTAACGGTGTTGATATTCGTAAAACGCTCATCAGCTGATATGAGCAAATTACAACCCATGTGTTCATCGCGCGTTTCGTTATATCTAGAAAGGAAATTAATTTAATCATTTTTTTAATTGTATTAAAGCATCAAATTACTTTTCACGTGAACAGCGCCTTGGCAGGAAATACCATTTCTTTTGCACGGGTGACCACACACCACTCTCGTGTATCATATAGCCCGGCCAATTTATTTGCATTGCTTCTTGACGAAGAAATTTAAAATTGAATGCCCAGTCTAACGAACGTACCTCACCGCTGGGTGATATTACCTTCACATACATTGGATTTTCGTTTTCAAATTCGCCAGCACTTGTCGTCCACTCTTTGCCCATCGAACCAACATATAATTGTTGGTCTTTCACAGTAGCCCATTCCGCTTTGAAACCCTTACTATTTCGCCCATTTCCATCAAGCAATATAATCCATGGAATTGGTTTATCGTTAGTAATATCATAAACTAATCCCGTTCGGTCATCGAAACTAAGTAGTTTTCCATTAAATGTGACAAGCTCCGATAATTCCATGCCACGTCCTTTTAGCGAAAAGCTAGATTCCAATATTACAGGTTCACCGCCGTCCCATTGAATCGTAATTTCTGGCTTAGACCTACGATATGTTAAATGCCCTTTCTTCAAACGACTTTGCCATACAGTGCTCCCGTCTTTTTTAAGCACTTTCGAATTGGTGTCCAAATCGGCTACTATGGCTATGCGATATACTACCTCGTTGGCGTGACCAACAAACGGTGCTGTGAGCGGATATTTAGCGTTATAAGCCTCAGCAGCGCCATTGAATGGTGTTTTATCAGATGAACTACTGTGTGTCGAACTACTATAGGTTTTGAGCCACGCTGCATCCGATGAAGATTGTGATCCCGTTCGAACGTAAGCAAATAGGAAGCATAATACAATAGCGCAGATGATTAGTAGCGCAAAGTGGAAATTAAATCGTAATGTGCGATTTCCAATTCGGTATGTGGGTGGTGTACGTAGCGCTGAACGCCAATCGCGTGTATACATCACGGAACGTGAATGAGATGTATTTGTGTGATGTGACGTACGCGGGGTGCTTTCAAGTTGGCGATATTCGTAAGAATTATTGTGGATCGGCGTGGCTGAACTATGACTCGGGTTAGAATGTGTGTGATCAGCGCGTCCCAGGAAATTCATTTGTGCACTGTTTTAAGCTTACAAATCGAGCTTATTTTCTTCAAAAACTAGGAAACGCGCACCCTCATTGCAAAATAGATTCCAATCAACCGTCTCAAAAATTATATGAAGCTATTGAACATTACTATAAAATATAAATGTTTAGCAATTATACTTATGTGGCAGTTTCAAATGGAAAACAAATTGAAGCTAAAAATGTTTTCACTTAGCTACCGAGCTTGAAGCACTACAATGCTGATGTGGCGTAAAATATGTGTTTTGAGACTGCCAAATTATAATGTATTCCAATGTATTGTTTAAAAACTATTTCCAAACATTTCTTTCTTAATTATTTTAATGAACACTTGACGATAATCAACACATTACTCCAATACGATTATGCTTGACTTAATAAATTAATAAACAGCTGATCAAATTAGTAGCTCTCAAACTATTTCCTGCTGTCATTACATTTTTACATATTTGTGCATACTAATATTGAAATTATTACTAAAATATAATTTGTTAAAAATGTTTCTAATTGAAATGTTTTGTCATTTCTTTAATAATTTCGTTATACTATTTACACACATTACATTAACTTTATCTGTTTTGTCTAAGAAAATGTGGCAACTTTTGTATACTCGAATTTCGATTATCGAAATTTTGACAGTTCCATTTCGGTCTGTTTTTTTCTTTTCAAGTTTACCTTCTCAGCAAAAACAAACACGTGTGTGCGCAATTAGAAAATTTGTTGAATTTTTGCAAATTTTGACAAAATTCAGCAAAAATGCGTATTGAAACGTGTTACTTTTGTTCCAGCAAAATTTATCCCGGACACGGGATACAATTTGTTCGAAACGATTGCAAAGTAAGTGTTACTCCTTAATTTGTTTTTGTTTTGAATGTGCCTGATATTTGGACAAAGTTAAACAAATGTGGCTAACAAAATGCATGATCTAAATTATAGTAATATACATACGTATTTTGTTTTAGATTTTCAGATTTTGTAGAAGTAAATGTCATAGAGCATTCAAACGGAAGAAGAACCCACGTAAAGTACGCTGGACAAAAGCCCACCGAAAGGCTGCTGGCAAGGAGCTCGCCATCGATCCCAGTTTCGAATTTGAGAAACGTCGTAATGTCCCAGTTAAATACAGTCGCGAAGCTTGGCAGAAAACACTTGACGCCATTAAGAAGGTTACTGAAATTAAGGAACGTCGCCAAGACAATTTCGTCTTGCAACGTTTGCGCAAGGGCCGTGAAGTGGAAATACAGATGGACGTGAAAGACGTACAGCGCAACATTTCTCTAATTCGTTCTCCAGCAGCCGGTCTCAAAGAACGTCGCGCGAGGGAAGAAGCACAAGAAGCTGCACTTATGGATGAAGATATGCCCGAAGAAGAAATTACATATGTTGATGCTCGCGAGCTTGAAAAGAAACTGGAAGAAGGCGCAACGATGGAGGATATTGAGATGATGAAGGCTTAAGTTGGGGACAAAGTGTGTTATGGGGGTTTAGTTATAAGTCAAATAATGCATTTCTTGAAGGTATTGTTGACATTTCAAGAAATCGTTCTATGATTTCATAAAAATAAAACAAATATGTATGTAAAAATCCAACATATTGAGTGAATTTAAATAGAGCGGTAAATTTTCAAAATGTTTTGGATAAATCTATAGAATTGAGTTATTGTGTTCATCAAGGCACAATTTCCACCCCTCAATAATGACTAAGTACGCTCTACTACGTCCCAATAAAGAAAGCGACTTGTAATTGGATTACAGCAGTTCTTCCCCACCACCGCTTTTCATATCTGCGGGTTCTCTTAGTGGCAGTCTTCAAGTCTACTCTTTTGTCTTCTCTATTAGTTGTTAAATAGAAATTGGTGGTAATAGTAAACATTTGCTGCAAAAATAAAATGCATTTCCAGCGTATGTACAGAAAACTGCTCAGAAAAAAATATATACATATCAGTAATTATTAATAAATGAATAAATAAATATACTACATGTATATAGTTCTATTAAAAATGTAAACGTTTTACTTAAAGAAATCTTGTTCCTCGGTGCCATTGCCATTGCCTTTTTGGCTTTTTTGTGGTTTGCATTTGTTTCGTTGTTTGGCGATAACACACCAAATGAGCTAAACCCTCAGGCGGGCTATGCTTTCGACTACATAGTGGGTGAGTTACCTATACCTACATACACTATAGAACTTGACATTGAAACACTAAAAAAAATCAAAAAAAAAAAAAAAAAAAATAGTTGGTGCTGGCACTGCAGGTTCAGTGGTGGCTTCCTTGCTCGCCAAGCACAGTCCAACCTCAACGGTGCTGCTCATTGAAGCCGGCGATTCATTTGGTTTATTGAGTAAAATACCTTTGTTGACCACCTTCCAGCAAAAAGGTCAGAACGATTGGGGATTTGTATCAGAGCCACAAGTTTATTCATCGCGCGGCCTTGGAGAACAGGTAAATAAGTGGATAAGTATACAGTTGGCTTAAAATGTCTCCATCAATCTTAGCGGCAGTACTTGCCACGTGGTAAAGGACTTGGTGGTTCTGCCATGTTAAATTATATGCTGCATTTCGACGGAGAACCTCGTGATTTTGAAAGGTGGAGCAGTAGACACAATTTGACTGATTGGCGCTGGAAGGACATTCGACCTTTCCTAACTGCTGTGCGTACGCAGACTCATTCACTTTTTGAGATACCAGCGGACTATTCGAAAATAACGGAGGCGCTATACAATTTGAAAACAGAATTTTCGAAAAAGAATTGGCGGTTTCGGCGTGCTCGGTATACAATTAAAAATGGGCTACGTCACAATGTATTTCATCAATTTTTGTTGCCCTCTCTCAACCGTCGCAATCTCTTCACACTTACCAATGCGTATTTGAAACGCTTGAATCTCATTTACATCGACGAAGAAAAGAGCGAGGTGCAGACTATTTTAGTTGGCGTGATGGATAAGAAAAATCGTGAGGAGTACGTCTTCAGTGTAGATGTGCAATGTGAGGTGATACTTTGCGCAGGCGCTTATCAATCTCCACAAATACTACTGGCCTCCGGTATTGGCGATGCCGCGTTGTTTGAAGCATTGGATATGCGGCAACAGTTACAACTGCCATTGGTGGGTGAAAATCTACATGATCATGTTAATCTGCCGCTCTTCGTATCTATTGATACGGTGGGCCCGACACTTAATCAACGTGCTCTGCTTAATCCCCTACAAATTTTGAACTATTTGGTAAACGGTTATGGCCACTTGGGTAATTTCGGTGTTTTGGGTCACATCGACTCCAGCTACGAAGATAGCTTTGGTTTGACTTTCTTTGGTGTAGGTGCAGTGGACGAAAGCGCTTTAATGTCAATTTCCAATTTTAAGCAGGAGTATTTTCGCGCGCTCTTCCCGCGTTATCACAACACTTCACAGGAGGGATTCGTGCTGATATCCACATGTCTGCAGCCGAAATCTCGCGGCACTGTTTCGATCAGCATGCCCAATACCCGTCGGAAACCAATTATCGATCCGAATTATCTGCGTGAGGCCGGTGATATTGATTGCACGATCCGTGCTATACGCGCTGCCGTGGAGGTCGTGAAATCGGCAAGCTTTGCTCCCCTGAATCCGCGCATCCATTGGCCAAAGTTTGACGAGTGCAAAAAGTATGGACCAACGGAGCGGGATTTTGTGGAAAATATGCCGACAGACAGGTATTTGGAGTGTGTCATGAGGTATGCCCACTGCAGTGGAATACATTACGAAAAAAGGTATGACCAAACTATGTTTTGTTTTCGCATAGATATGTGGGTCTGGGGTCACATCATCCGGGCGGAACTTGTGTAATGGGCACATCAGCAAATAATAGTGTCGTGGATTCGAAGTTCAAGTGAGTGTTTTAGATAAACTTATAAATACATTTTAAAAAAGAAATTTAATTGCCTGTCTTACGCTTCTAGGGTACACGGCGTCGAAAATCTTCGTATCATTGACGCAAGCGTGTTACCAACGCCCATTTCTGGCAATCCTAATTCCATAATAATTGGTATGGCAATTCGCGGCGCCACAATAATTCTGCAGAAGGAAAAAATTAAAAAGAAATGAGCATTCATGTGGTCCACATACAAAAATATATAGAGTACATGTAGAGAATCTCAAAAGTTCCGCAAATTCCTATATGAATAAACATCTAGTTTCAACCGTCTCAACAAAGGCTTTCAGTTTTGTAATTTATCACAACAGAAACTCTAGAAAATAGTTGAGTTGATTTAGCCATGTCCGTCTGTCTTTATCTGGGCGAACTAGATCTTCGGTTTGAGAGATATCGATTCGGCGCACGACCTTCTCTCTCTAAGAAATTGTTTAAATGTCTTGAACTCGAGATCAGACCCCTCTAGCATATAGCTGCCATATAAACTGACCGATCAAAATGCCGTTCCTACGACAGTCGGGTCTATGTAACCCGGATTTTTATCCTAGCAAGGACTGCCAACTCGGCAGTGTCCCTAAACATTAGTTCAGGTATCACCAACAAATAAAATTATTATTTGTGAAGGGTATTAGACGTAGCTAAAGTGCCACCTTTTCCTGTTTTATTTTCACCTTGAAATCGAAGGATGAAGTTCAAGTGCAGCGAAAGCCCGCCCATTCAATGAAAAAAAGTATTTTATTGTTTAAGTAAATCTCTACAAATTAGCGACAATCAACGAATTAACGTTGCGCCAATGCAGTGTGACGCGCCGCTGATCTACACATGCCACATTGCGTTAGAAGAGAAATTCATTAGATAATAAGTGGACGGACATGTAATTTTACACAGTTTATTCTTTATTCTAGGTTGTCGGAAAGACAATGGGAGAAATATATGCTAATGTGCTTGAAGTATCTGTATTTATGTACATACATACATATATGAGAACATATTACAGTTCAAGGTCATTTAAGGAAGATACACTGATTATAGCGACGCTCCAGCTTTTCGATGCAATTTTTGTAGTATGATGTGCCCTTTGCTTCAAAATAGGCCTCAGTTTCTGCGATCGCCCTTCCTTCGATGTAAATTTCTTCCCAGCGAGCATTCTTTTCACAACTGAGAACTGGCAATAGTAGCTGGGATCCAGACCTTTTAAGAATACGGTGGATGCGGAAGCAATTCGAAGCCCAATTCATGGATTTTTCCATAGTTTTCGCTGACTTGTGACACGGTGACTGGTGAAACAGATCTTCAAATGCGGCAGTTTTCTGGCGATTTCGTATTTCAAGCGGTCCAAGAGTGCTATGCAATAGTCGCTGTTGATGGTCCTTCCGTTTTTAAGCTAGTCCATAAAAATTATTCCACGCGTATCCCAAAATACAGACACCATAACTATGACCGCCGACTGATACGCCTTTCCACGCTTTGGAGCTCGTTTATCTTGTGCAGTCTACTCGGTTAGCTATTGATTGGACTTCGGAGTAAAATGATGGAACCATGTTTCATCCATTAACGCATAACGATGCAAAAACTCTGTTTTATTGGATATGTTCAATCAAACACTACATCGAATCATCAAGTCGTTGTTGCTTTTAGTCAAAAGTGAGTTCACGCGGCACCCACTTAGTACAGAACTTCGTCATACCCGAATAATCGCGCTGTTAGTTCCGCTTTCTCCAGACTGGATAAGGAAGCGAAGTATATGGGTCTGGTAGTGAACGAGGCCAAGACAAAACATCTCCTGTCAGCACCCCACGCTCCCACGTCACTGTTAACTGTCATAACTTCGAAGTCGTAGATAATTTTGTCTATCTTGGAACCAGCCTTATCACCAACAACAATGCCAGCGTTGAAATCCAACGCAGGATAACTCTAGCCAACAGGTACTACTTCGGACTTAGTAGGCAATTGAGAAGCAAAGTCCTCACTCGACGAACAAATACCAAACTCTACAAGTCACTCATAATTCCCGTCCTGCTATATGGTGCAGAGGCTTGGACGATGACAACAACTGATGAGTCGCCGTTACCAGTTTTCGAGAGAAAGATTCTGCGGATGATTTGTGGTTCTTTGCGCATTAGCAACGCCGAATACCCCATTCGATGGAACGATGGGCTGTATGAGATATTCGAGACAGCGGCTACGTTAGCTAGGTCATGGTGTCCGAATAGACGAAAACACTCCAGCTCTGAAAGTATTCGACGCAGTACCCGCCAGGAGAAGCAGAGGAAGACCTCCAATCCGTTGGAAAGACCAGGTGGAGAAGGATCTGGCTACACTTGGAACGCTGCAGTCCATTTTTCTGTGCATAGTTCCCATAGGTTCTTGTGTAAAGACCCTATAAAAAAAAAACTAAAGTACACATAAGCTAAAGTGAGAGCACCGAATGTAACATAACCCAAATTTTATTCATACAGTATTTTTGAACCACTTTAGCGCGCTTAAACATGATTAACTTAAACATATTAAAACCGCTGCTCCTCGAGCAAAAAAGCTTCAATATGCCGCAATTTATTTATAAACCTAGCGTTGTCAGTGTTGGTGACAACAGCAACCACGTATTGGACTGCTGGTCGCTACATAAATTCGGCTGCAATTCTATGCTCCAACGGTAGTTGTGTGGAAGAGCGCCCCTAATGGATGCGCTCATGTGCATTTGTTGTAGTGAGAATGGAAAATATTTTATCCCAAATTGGTCTTACAGTGTCACTGATGAAGGGAACATCCACTGACAGCACACACTCATCAATGACGAAGCTTAAATGATAATAGAAAAGGCGCTACTGGGAAGCTCAGTTCGCAAGCAAGCTGTGTTAGGCGCGGACGAACGCAGATTAGTGCGCTTAAATTCGGGATTCAATTTTGAAAATAAGTAATGTCGCGGCAAAATATTAATAAATTTAATTAATCATTTGTGGAACTTAACGATAAGACGATAACCTACAATCAAGAGTCCAGCGCAAACGTTCGAGTGCCTATTTTTCTTGTGGAATCGACGAAAACTCCATCCAGTCACAATGACGGACATAGAGGATATTATTGCGAAGCTGCAACGCTTTTCGTGGCCGGATTATGGCGTCTTCATAGCCATGTTTGTGATCTGCATAATGATCGGCATCTATTTTGGCTTCATGAATCGCAGTCTTTCCGAGTCCGACTATCTAATGGGCGGTCGCAACATGCTCATACTGCCCATTGCACTCTCGCTGGTGGCGAGCTTCATTTCTGGCATTACCCTGTTGGGTTTGCCGACAGAGGTCTACTCCTATGGCGTCCAATATTTGTACGTCTCCCTGGGCGTGATTGCAATGGGCGTGGTGATGGGTGTTTTTTACCTTCCCGTCTTTCATCAGTTGAACATCACATCGACATATGAGGTGAGTGTTTCTATGGGAATATCTACGAAGACGGACAATCTATTTACGCATACACACACACACCCTCAAGTACAAATATGAAATGCAGCATCCATTATAGCGAGAGATTTAATTCAATTGAATTATTTGACGCACACACGGCTTAGCACTGTGTTTGGGTAAACAAATATCGTGTATGTTTGTATGGCATAGAAAATGTTACAGTGTCTATAAATACTGGAACTTACACAGATTGTGAGCGCTGTGTAGGCTAATTGAACTTTCGTCGATTTGTGAATGAAAATCAGTGCAACAAGTTGATTCACTTGTGGCAGGTTCATTAAATGAGCGGCGAGCAGCACGTGTGCGTCGTGTTTCATTACTCGAGGTTTGGCTTCTGTTCCGCTATTCAACGACGCGATTACAGAAATAGCAGTACACATGTGCGTTGCAAAGAGACTTAAGGGAGCTAGCATTACAGGCAATTTCCATGAGGAATCACTTGACACATTCTTAGCTTAGCTCTGTAAATGCCCAGATTAGTTTTACTGGTTGTCGTAGACTCCCGACAATACATGCTTTCTCCAAATAATCACTGACAAAAATTTCCATTTAATTTGTTAGAAAATATCCCCAAATTCATTCGTCTGGAAACGAGCTGGTTTTCCGATGGCTTCCTACGTGCTGTCATTGGTCCTTTAGACCAAGTGTGAGCTCAGCAAGCCCTGCCAACAACCATACTTTTGGGGACTATGATCCATTTAGTTTGTTAAAAAATATCCAAAATTCATTCGTTTGGAGATGACATCCTACTGGCTAAAAGTGAACCGTAAGAGGTCCTCCGAGCTATTGGCTCTTAGCAAATTCAATCTCGCTAGAACTAGCTAGTAGGAATTCTGAATGGACACTGTCCAATTGGTTCACATGCGGACTGGCTAAATATTCCGTCGAACGCTTTTTGCCAAAGATGTTTAGATGAAGCCTAGGTGGAATCTTCTTGTTATTTTTTCCTCTATTGAAAGGCTTTTGCCGGTCTAAGATTGAAATATCTAGCTAGATACAGCTTTGGGAAACCTAGCGAAGTTGCTGCGTTTGGTATTAGTCGTCTTAATAAATTTGTGGCAAGTTTAAAACGCTTCGTCGATCTATGAAGATCTGGTGATACACCTTTAGGAGTTTATGGATAACAGAAGGGACGAACATTTGAACAAGTGAGATTCATCGGTTTTTGGATCAACCCTATCGCCGAAAGGTGTATAGCTGCGAAAGTTTCCATCAGATTCAGAGAGTTTGGGTTCTTAAAAGAACAACGGTCTGGACACTCGGAAATCATCACTCACTTTGACTCCGTACCGGATCACTTGGATCATGGAGTCGCCACACAAACTCTGGCGGCTCTTTATCTACCCATATACTACCTGCGAAGGAGTTGTGTGTGGGAAAAAGCCGTTACAAGAGATGGGCAGTAGCTTCTTCACGGTTGGGTTAAAGCTTCAATTAAGCCATCAAGGTTGCAGTAGAATTACTGCTCCGGAGTGCAGCCCACTTCAGGGAAGTGACCATCCACTCAGATAGCAGAGCGGAAATACTAGTATTGAACTCATTAAAAGTGCGTTCAGGTCTAATCAAAGATTGCCTAACCTCGCTGTCAATAGCATCAGGTGTCTTTGTGGTGGTATGGGTGTCGGGCTACAGCGGAATCGCAGGAATCTGTAAAGCTGATGAGCTAACAACACCCTGGAACCCCTATCAGTAGAATGGAAGCGGATCGGTGCATCCGTACACTCTTGTGTTCTACTACTGGATAGCTGGGACCATCGGTGCATGCACTGTCGTAAAAACCTTTTGGCCCAAGATCGATCGCAAGCGATCTAGTCATATAAACTCTCTCCCAACACAAAAATACCTATTTTATGTACAAATGCGTGTAAAATAAAATAAAATGAAAACCTATTTTGCAGTATCTAGAGAGCCGCTTCGATCGTCGTCTACGCATGTATGGATCCGTAATGTTTGCTATTATGAACGTGAGTAAGCTTTAAGCATCGTAAATGAGAGCAATAATATCCGTTTTATCACTTAGGTTGCTTATTTACCAATTGTAATCTATGTGCCTGCCTTAGCCTTCAATCAGGTGACCGGTGTTGCTGTACACACCATAACGCCCATCGTTTGCATAATCTGCATCTTCTACACCAGTTTGGTAAGTCTTAGAACTAGCTGAAATTTGCTGTATGTTATTAGTAAAGAGAGTCTGGTTTTGCTTTAGGGCGGTATTAGGGCTGTTGTGTGGACGGATGTGGTGCAAACGGTGTCGATGGTGGGCGCGCTGATACTGGTAGCCGTCAAAGGAAGTCACGACATTGGCGGCGCAGGTGTGGTGCTGAAAAATGCTTGGGAAACGAATCGCATCGAAGGACCCGAGTATGTATAACTGCAATCCAAGATTTTGAGTTTTTAATTAATACCACTTTATTTGCATTGGAATAGCTTGAGTATAAACCCCACGGTACGCCATACGCTTTGGTCGCAGCTCATCGGTGGCGTCGTCTATTGGACCCAAACGAATGCGGTTTCACAGAATATGATTCAGCGGTATCTTGCTTTGCCCACCTTGCGTGCAGCGCGCCTAGCTTTGTGCATTTTTTGCTCCGGCGTGTTGGTTATGATGGCGCTTTGCGGCTACAATGGTTTGTTAATTTACGCCACGTACAAGAATTGTGATCCGCTCACCACAAAGGTGGGAGACGACAACCTTTTTCAAAAGTTGCATTAGAAAATTAGTAAATTTGGTTCTTTGCAGCTGGCCAAGGCACGCGATCAGCTATTGCCACTTTTTGTAATGGATACATTGGGTGATTATCCGGGGCTCACGGGGCTATTTATAGCCGGAGTATTCAGCGCCGCGCTGAGCTCGCTTTCGACGTGCTTGAACTCCATGTCTGCTGTGGTGCTGGAGGATTTTGTCAAACCCTTTGTAAAACGGCCGTTAACCGATAAGGCGATAAATTGGATCATGCGATCGGTTGTGGTGGGCATGGGCGCGCTGTGCGTTTGCCTGGTCTATGTAGTTGAACACATGGGCACCGTGCTGCAGTTGACCATGAGTTTGGAGGCCATCACCAATGGTCCGCTTTTCGGCATATTTACCATTGGCATATTTATGCCGTGGATCAGCGGCAACGTAGGCAAAAATTATAAAATCATGTTTTTTCATAATTATTTATAATGATTATTTTTTGTAAACATCGGCAGGCTGCTTTAACTGGCGGTGTGGTGGGCGTAATCGCCATGTCGTGGATCAGCTTGAAGGCGCAATGGGCCATAGCTTCTGGCGCTATTAAGTATCAGACGAAGCTCATCAGTGTTGACCAATGCGATTATCATTTTGATCATACAAGCTCATCGATGAGCTCATCCAATATGACCGATTTGAATGCGGCGGCAGAGTAAATATGTACTTTTCACTCTACAGAATTGAATCAATTGACGCATATTTGAATTCACAGGGAAATATTTCCTTTATATCGGATTTCGTACATGTGGTACACTTGCCTGGGCACCTTGATCACAATTTTCATTGCCATTCTATATTCAGGCATAGCTGGTCGTCACAACACCAAGTCGGTGGACCCGGAGCTCCTGACGCCTTGTATTAGAAAATATGTGCGAAGCAGAGGCGAATATATTAAAGCAAGTGCCAACTTAATTATTTATTTCAGTTTTGTTAATCAAAATTATTATAACGGTAATTATTTTCAGAAACCACACACAAATGACGTGCCATTGCAGATGAGGGTTGCCGCAGACGAGGTGGCTTTATAAACTCAACTTTTACTCATTATTTTTAAGTTTAATTATTTAGAGACAATTAGACGCCAATTTTTATTAAAAATGAAACGAAATCCAGTCATTATAAGCAAATGAGATGAACTTATAAAGTGTGGTGAATTTTAAATATCTTGCTAAATTTTTTGATGCGCGATTTTCGTAAAATAGCGGCATTGATGAGAAAAAAAAGTAAATATTGTAGGAAATACAGACTCGATTTTGACAGCTCTTCTCAGATGAGGCTCATTTCTGGCTTGATAAATTCGTCAATGAATAAAATTGGCGCTTTTGATGTGAGTCAAATCCTCGCGTGGTTCATACTTCTTTCGAAATGAAGTACGAAATGCCGTTAAAATCAATAGAGAGCGATATTACACGATGTTGCCCAATTAACACTCATCGATTCAAATGGGGTTGTCCAGTGACCCTAGCGCAACTTCGTTCTGGATATTGTAGCAGGTTAAACTCCTACTTATCCAGAGTCTCCGCATGACACTGACCACCTCTTTGCATGCCCCACCAACCCCAAACATCTAACACCCTTTTCCCTTTGGTCCGACCCCGTCGAAACAGCACGTTTCCTGGGCCTCCCGTTAGATGATGTCGACGACAACACTGATAACCCTCACTATCCCAACGGGGACTGATAACCGCTAAAATAACAACAACAACATGTTGTCCAATTTTTCCCGGAATTTGATGAAGTCGACACGGACGATCTCTTTTTCCAACAAAACCCTGAGCTATCGCATCTTTCACGTCTAAACATGGACACATTGCGTGGATAGTTTGGCGACTCATTAATTAGGAATTAGAGAAATAGCCTAGTCAAATGACCGCCAAGATCATGCAACCCAACGCCTCAAGATTTGTTTTCACTGCGGCATGTTAAATCAAAGGCCTACGTCAATTAATCAGCAACGACGAGCTCAAAGACCACAGTCAGACCACTATAGCCAAAACTCTAGATGAAATGCTGCACGCGGTCATTGAATATCGGAGTAAACGGGTTGAGAAATGCAAACGCAGGTGGCCATTTGGCTGACATTTGTGCGTGTAGACAGATGCTCAGCCCAATATGGGTGTTTTCCCTCTGCCATAAGCTTATACCGCATGGTAGTGTGGTGGACATATGGAATTCTATTTACAGGTAGCCAATGGAAAGGGCTCGCGCCGCTCAAAGAACCACATCAATGGCTGCTCTTGAATTAGTATTAAATCTGCCACTTATAGGTCCCTAGACGTTTACTGACTGCTGAAGAATTTACATATAAAACCGTGGGGCAAAGCTCGGTGTGTAATCGCGGTTTTGGCAGACAGTGACCATATGATCCCATTTTTCAATTGAGAAGGAAGATTCAGCGTAAACTTAGAAAGAAATTATTGGCATACAGTTCTGGAGTTGCAAGCTCAACATTTTAAAAATGTAATCCGAAGAATCGAAAATGATAGGAACGAGATTGCCATGAGAGGTGTACGGTTGTCATCTGGAAACGAGATTGACATCGGTAAACTTCTGCATTGTCTATACGATGATCTCAGTAGAAGTATGACAAGAAAGGTTCAAACATGATGACGCGATCAAACGGGGTGTAAAGGTGCAAAAGTCGTGTGTAAAACGATAGATTACAAAATTTAAAACAAACTAGTCACAGTCAGATGGCGGCTACGCCTGTGGAATGGGATTGGCAGATCGAGAATGTAGAGAGCATGACACCAGGGAAACAATGGGGCATTTTGTCCCGGATTGGCAATGCTACGCTTTAAGCATTTAGGGCTCCACGGAATGAGATACTGGAAGAGGAATCGCTAGTAAGGCCACAGTAAGCTCTGGAATCCTAAATGATGGCTACTCCTCATGAACTTTGTAACGAAACTCCTTGTGGTACGTCAAAGGATCAGAACTGTTCTATGCGTGGCTTTTTAGCTTACTAGCCTCATCTGTCCTAACCTAACTTAACCTACGCACACTTATATTTTTATTATAAAACCGCTTTGCATCGAGAATACCCCGAATGCAATTGTTCACTTGTCTGCGCTGAATTGAAATGAATTCAGCGTCAAGAAAACCGAAATGTTAATTTTAAATACTCAATAATTGAATAATTTGATGAATGCTCTGCAAACCAAGCAACAACAAGTGAATTATACACCACAAGCGAGAACTGAGTTAATAGTAAGCTACTGACGGCAGCATCAGGCGCCCAAGCTCACTGCTGCTCAGCACTTACTTAAATTGCTTAAGCTGTGCACAAGCGCCTCCGCTGGAGGGCGTTTTGACAAGGCGTGGGTGTTGACACTCAACGCAGACATAATCTTCAACTTGCTGCCATTATAATGCATTGCAACATGCATCAATGCCAACAACAGCAACAGCAACATATGTATACTTACTGCCGCCTAACGACAATTAAATGGATTTAATGTAAAATAGGGAGACAACAAAAAACGCTTTGACAATGGCAAGCGGAATGCAGTTGATATGCCCTTAGTGACGTCAGTGACGTTTGACACCGTTGCCACACTTGCTCATTGTACTTCAAAATATTGTCTAAATATTGCGTTTGATGTTGTCTGTTGTTGTTGTGTCAGGCCTTCATCGATTCAAGGGAACAAAGTTACAATTAAGCGAGAAGTTTAAATGGGCGCTTAGATTTTGTCTTATAATTGAAATATTCACAATGATGGAGTGTGAAATTTTGTTTACATAAACAGACATAACATATAGATATTATTTATTCAAGTTAGTAAAATCGCATTTACGGGTTTGTGTGCATATTTTTTCATTAAGGCGGGTCCTACGTCACTGTTGACAGTCATAACTTACATCAACGTCAGTCTCAAAATCCAGCGCAGAATAACTCTTGCCAACAGGTGCTACTACGGACTGAGTAGGCAATTGAGAAGTAAAGTCCTCTCGACGAACAAAGACCAAACTCTACAAGTCACTCATCATCCTCGTCCTGTTATATAGAGCAGAGGCATGTAAACTGGGCTATATCCTTTTATATGCTCATAATACAGCACGCGCTTCTGTTCACCCCAAATACAGAGCTTCACTGTGGCGTTATGAGCATTCGGCTTTGACGTTAAGGTTTAACATACAATTTTTTGAGTTTAGGTTTGTGTAATAGTTCCACTTTTCATCATCGGTCAAGATTCGATGCAAAATGACTTCTAATATGCAAAGTCGTCTTACAAAACTTCTTACTTTTAATTCATTTTTACACGAAATTTTCTTGCTTTTGAACATACCCGTCTGTTATTAAACGTCTTGAAATTGCTACTTGACTGACTTTCAAAGATTCTGCGAGCTCTTCTTGCGCTGGACAACAATTTACATCGAGTAATACTTCCAGTCAGTCATCTTCAAACTTTTTTGATCGTCCAAAAACTGTTTTGTCTTCCAAGTCGAGTCAATCATCACTTTTAAATCTTGCAAGCCACTTTGGCACTTTCGCTCAGCTAAAGCATATTCACCACAATACGATAACCATCGGCTGAGGTTTTCTTTATATTAAAATAATAAAGAAAAACTCTCCTCAAATTCACTTTTTCAGGCACAAACTTTGGCGTCGTCTTATTAACAAGGTTGAACAGCCCATCAGGTCGTAACCAAGTGCAACTTATCTGTATGCCCCTTCACAAGGGTGTATTTGGTATGAACTGGCATACGAACATGCCCGCTCTGCAACTTTAACAAAAATGGTAGGACCGGAACAACCCTATATTGCGGTTAGTTCGCCTACCATTCTGGAGCTGCTCCAAAAGGAGGAAAGTGTAGTCAGGGAGAAGTATTGACCGGCAAGGTAAACGCTAGGTCAAGTTGTTAGTGGTTGGTTACAATATCAACGAGTTTAAAAATATAATTAATCTCCTAAGATAGAAATTCTCCCTACTTGTCGCATTCAACTGGCCATTGTAATCTCAAGTAGCACTTGTTTAACAAGCCTCTAGCCTCTCCAAGAAACTACAGAACAGCAGTTGGCAATATTAAGTCCATTGAATTTACGTTTCCAAAGAAGGATCAAATCGACCACAAAGCAGTCTATTGGAATTTATCAATGTGCTGGCGCTATGTGAGTCGTTGTGACCTAGAGGAGAGCACAATAGACCTTAGGCCGCCGTGCAAATCTCATTTATTATCTATCTCTACTTCGACGTACTTGAGTGAAAAAAGAATATTGTTTACAATTCAAATGAATGGTATACACTGGAAAGGAGTCAAAGGACAGTAGCTTTCCCAATGCATTTTTGGAATGTTGGAAAATTGGAATAGTAATCACGTTACGCCATTACTTGCCAAACTGCACGAATATAGACATATAAAGGCTTAAAGCAGCATTCGTTTGTTCAAATATTTCTGGTTAATATATCTGTCCAATTATTTACTTATTTAGTGTTAAATATTGAATTTTATCACGGTCATATCAAAACCCCGAACAAGCAACATTGTTGCCACACTCATCTTCAGAGGCTTTGGAAAATCTGCTTCCACGGAAAGCACAATAAAAGCAACGATTATTTGGCTGATAGAACAAAAAGCAATGCTGTGTATAATGAAAACAAAAGCAGCGCGGTAAGATGAAGAAAACACAAGCAAAAATTGTAAATTTCTTATACTTGTATCATAATGAACTCATTAGCAAATGATGTGTTAATCCGTCGGTGAACAAAGAAAATCAGGCAACTAAAAGCGTTTGAATAAAGCGTTTAACAAGCATACGCCTGAAATGAGAATGCATTGTGCGGATGGAGCAAAGAGTCCGTTATTGTTTGGTGCTGGTAACAAGCCGACTGCATTGGTGTGCGTGAACTTGATCGCGCCGCAGTATCGACGCATGCGTACAACTTTGCATGCGTAGCAATTTCGGATTGTGCGAACATGATTTAATTACGGCTTCAAGGCCATTTTCACCACAACACAATAAACGATCATATACACACACATATATAGACATAGGTTTGGGTGCATTCGTAATGCTGCATGCAACGCCTTGTTATGTTGTTGTAACATAAACGAAAGACTCAAGCAACGAACTTCTCCGTCAAGGCGGCCTGGCGTGCGCAATGTTTGCCACACCAATCGTTGATTGACTGTTCTGTGTTTGTCTTATTAAGCGATTGCAAGTATTGACGAAAAATTCCATCGATAAAAGAGTGATGCGCATAGTTTGGCTCTAATATACCGCTTTGTGGCGCCTTTGCGCAGAATTCCCGTTGTGTAGAGATGTTATTGTTGGAATTTCAAGACGGGTTAAGGTCACTGCCATTGATTACCGTGTAATGTATTGAATTACAAGAAATTCAATAACGCAAATGACTGAGCGTTTAATTTCATTGTATTGACTGGCAAGATGAATGGCGTAAGCTGATTTTTTCTTCGAGGAAATAGAGGGATTTCGTGTAGTGTTGCAACTGTTCATGCATACTATTAACAAAAGGAATCATCATCACTATTTTACTGTTCTTCCATTCGGACATAACAGTAAGCCAACGCAGCCACTGTATCTTTAGTCGCAGCACTATGTCCAAATCTTCGAAAAGTTGATACAGCTCATAAAATCCGGTACTCTCCTTCACCCACCCGTAGCAGTCCAAAAATCTTTCGGAGAACTTTTCACTCGAACGATCCTAAAGCTTGTTCTTATCGATATTCGTTTTCGTTCGTGCTTTCGCACTATATAGCAGCAGGGGTGTTATGAGTGAGGTGTAGAGCGTTGTCTGCTGAGCCCATGACAGTACCTATTGGCAAGTGTGTTTCCCTGATTTATTCCGCGGCAGACGTCGTTCTTGGTTTTTCCGTTGAATCGAAGATATAACTTTGTTCCCTGTCCTCGTTTCTTTTTCTTAGACAATGTCGATTTCGTTGGCGTAGACCAATAACTGGTAACTCTTGAAGAACATATCTAGCACTATGTCAATGTCGTCGATTAACTGTAACTGCAGAACTATGAGCTCCATCGAATGCGCCGATGCCAATTAGCGAAGAACCATAAGTCTTCCGCGGAACCTTTCTCCCAAAAACTCGAAGCGCCGACTCATCAGGTGTTGTCATCGGCCATACCTCTGCACCATATAGCAGAACGGGAATTATGAAAGACTTGAACAGTTTAGCTTTTGTTCGTCGAGAGCGGACTTTACTTCTCAATTGTCTACTCAGATTGAAGTAGCATCTGTTGGCAAGAGTTATTAGGCGTTGGATTTCGAGTCTGACGTTGTTGTTGGTGTTAATACTGGTTCCAAGATGAGCTGGGAGCCAAGTCGCTAGTGCGAAGACTGTTTGTTTTGATATTTTGTCTTGCCCAGTCACGACTATACCCGTTTGCTTCGCTTCTTTGTCAACCTGCAGAAAGTAGAGCTAACGGCGTGGTTGGTAAACAACTGTACACTCGTTTAAAGATTGTACCTGCTCAATAGAGTTCTGCAGCTCGAATAATTTTCTCCAGCAGTAGATTGAAGAAGTCGCACAATAGGGAGTCGCCTCGTCTGAAACCTCGTTTGCTATCGAACGGTTCGGAAGTCCATGCCGTTTTTGACGGAGCTTTTAATATTTCTCAACGTCACTTTACACAGCCGTATTAGTTTTGCGTTGATACCAAATTCAGACATCGCGGCGTAAAGGCAACTCCTTTTCAAACTGCCCAAAACAGCTTTAAAATCGACGAAGAGGTGGTGTGTGTCGATGGTCTTTTCACGGGTCTTTTCCTAGATTTGGTGTATGGTGAATATTTGGTCAGTTGTTGATTTTCCAGGCCTAAAACCACACTGGAAAGGTCCAATCAATTTGTTGACGGTGGCTTTTAATCTTTTACACAATACGCTCGATAGGACCTTATATGCGATGTTGAGGAGGCTTAACCTACGATAGCTGGTGCTGATTGTGGGTTCTCCTTTTTTTGGATTGGGCAGAGTACACTTAAATTCCAATCGTTGGGCATGCTTTCGTCTGACCATATTTTGCAAAGAAGCTGATGCATGCTTACAATGAGATCTTCGCTGCCGTGTTTGAATAACTCGGTCGGCAATCTATCGGCCCCCACTGATTTGTTATTCTTCAGACCGGTAATTGCTATTCGAACTTCTTCATGGTCGGTCAAAGGTATGTCTGTTCCATCGTCGTGCCATCGATTGGGTATACGGGCTCGCCATCTCCAGGTGTTAAGCTTTCACTGCCATTCAGCAGGCTGGAGCCGTGATGCCCTGGGTATCAGTCACTATATCATCTCCATCAATTTCAAACACTGCGGCACAGAGACGATTATTTTTCGTGCAATCGAAAGCTGCTTTGAAATCGATAAGAAGGTGGGGGGTGTCGAATTGGTTACCTTGGGTCTTTCCAAGAGTTAGCGTATCGGGAATATGTATAATCTGTATTGTAATGTTGTCTAAGCTAATGTCAATATGAATAAAACATAAAATTGAGACACATTATCATCCTTTGTTAATTTGTTTTCATGTCTATTTTATATATATATATTTTTTTTTCTTCAGCAGATGTAGGTCAATCAATATCGATGGCAAAAATGACGCTGACTCAAATCGCGCTTATCGGCGTCGCATCAATTTCAACGATTTCACAAATAAAAACTACAATTATTGTAAGGTATTGTTGACAAAGTCTAGTTTTCCTTATTTGATACCGTTATTCAGCATTAACCTAATTTGCCTTTTAAAGTCGATTTAACCAACACGGCTGATTCATCTACACCAGCGCGTGGTGCTCCATCGCACTCCCTCGTATATTAGAATTCACGCGCTCTCCGCCCCTTCACAGCTGCGCCGCTGCAAAGTGACAATTCAATATTCGCGCTTAACTTAAAAATAATGTAAAATTTAATTTATAGCCTTAACCTTTGTTGATGCCACTTAGAGCGCCTGAGCAGCGCTTCGCCTTGCCACACACACTCATACTCACACTCACCTGACTGGCGACTGCATGAATGCGGGCGAACGACAATTGTTTTACATGCAAAGTGGTCATTAATATCTGATTGAGCAAATAATTTACAAGTGCAGTGGGTAGCGCTTGTTCGACGCTGCCTTTATGGTCTGCGGCGCGCACGATTTATGTCTCAGGTATTTTATATGCAAGTGAAACAAAAAAAAAAAAACAGTTCAGTTCAGTGTCATTGCAGCAGAGCGTGTTGGCCATTGTTGCGGTTGCGGATGAGCCAGTGCTAATTCCTGACACATATTTGTTTGCTTTGATCTTCACACTCATGGACGGTTACTGTGGACATTGCTGCTTGGCGCAACACAACGCAATCACAGACGCAGACAACGGCACTTCAGCTGCCGCACGCATATGTAAATGTTGTCAGATTTCTATGCTGGCTTTGGCGTAGTTGCAATGTTCAATGTCTCTCTGTTGACCTTGCGCGCTTCAGTGTTTTATTTTGTTATACTTTTTAGCATTTATTTGTTTACATTTCAAACAAATTTTTACTAAGTGAGTTGTATTCGTTTATGTTATTTGCTTTTGTTTTTGTTTTTACGCTTTTGCTACTCCAATTCAAGCGCAACTATTAACAGTAAATATGACCTGGAGCACAGTGCCACTCGTGGGGGCATTAAATCACTAGATCAAGAAGCGCCGCTGAGGCAGTAAACAAAGCAGCCGCCAAAGGTCGCACACAATAGAGCGATTTTCAAAAGCTGAGGGGCATCGCTGTTATATTTTATTTAATTTTTATAAAATTTGCAAAAAAACAACAAAAAAAATATCACATCGATGTAGCAAACGTTTTTGAAAGGCTCACTTTGTAATTAATTTTTTGCGGCAAAGTAGAGTCCTCTAACTTAAAATCCTAAAACATAAAGTATTACAGATTTCATGTCAGTTTTCAAGAAATAAATTTACTATTTAATTATTATTTTTGTTTCATTTTATGCATTCTCATAGTTCTTAGTATAATTACTTAACACTTATAGATAATATTCAAGAACAGTGGAATATAACAAGTGTGCGAACTCTCTCATAGTTACATCGGTTAATAAAGCTTTTACAGATTTCTTTCAATAACTTAAGTCTTAGGCTGAAAATTATTAAACATAAATTAATCAGTTTATAATTATACGTAGTTAAAATTTTCTGTCTTTGGTCTTATGACGCTCACACCACTTCTAAGTGTTTCGTATTTGTGGAACAACTGCTTTTCAATAGAGACACTACAAAAGTAGATCGATAAGGGCAGCAAACAACGCCATATTCTTAACTGCTCTTTTGACATTTATTTTCATCTTATATCTTCCATTTATTCATGGAAAGAAAAACGATCCAACAACGAGTCAAAATTATTAAAATTTACTACCGAAAATGCGGACTCAGTGGCCTCAACTTTAAGGTCGCTACGACAAATTCAGATCAACAATTGTCCGTCTAGTGGAAAAACAGTGGATGCAGTACGAAACGTCCCCGTGCCAGTGAGACAAAGAAGTGTCCGTAGTGTCGAGAATATTAGTGCCGCCAGCGCTTCAATTGAGGAAAACCCAAATCAGTTCCTTAAACGTCGTTCTCAAGCGTTAGGCATCTCTGTGACATCGTTGTCTCGAATTTTGCGAAAAAATCATGGCCTAGATCCTTGCAAGATCAAATTGACGCAAGAGCTGAAGCAGCTTGGGCACCAGAATCGTCGCGTGTTCGTGAATTGGGCTGAGCAAAAACTTGAAAATGATGCGGATTTTCATCGAAAAATCATCTTCAGGCTTATTTTTAGTTGAATGGTTTCGTCAATAAATAAAATATGCGTTGTTGGTTAGGCAGCAATAAACAAGGTTTATCGACCGGCGGCGTTATTGGGCCTTACTTCTTTTGTGATGATTAAGATCGGCAGGTTATTGTGAATGGAAATCGCTATCGCTCAATGGAAACCGAATATTTTTGGTCTGAATTGGATGACGACGCCACAAGCCGATTTATTGGAAACCAAGTTTGGTGAACGTGTTATCTTACGAAATGACCCATTCAATTGGCCACCTCGGTCGTGCGATTTGACTTTGATCAATGTCAACAAGTCTCATTGATGAACTTCGTACGAATATCGAACGAGAAGTTGCAGCAGTATCGGCCGATTTATGCTTCAAAACTGTGTCAAAAATTGGGTTCAGCGTCTGGACTTCTGTTGTACCGATGGTGGCTATTAAAATGAAATCAAGTTCCATATATAATGTAATGGCATCGAATGTACTTTCACAGGGATAAAGAATTTCATTGATATCTCAAACCGTTTTTGAACGGTTTCTTATTGAAAAACCCGTTACTTTTGAAAAATTTCAAACTCTCGCTTGGCCTGAATTCGAAACCTCGCTGATCAAATTTGACCCGAGCTGACAAAAAACACCTTAAGAATATTCTCCTGAGGATAATATTTGTCTGTTCGGCTTGCGTGCACCTTTATGTGTATTGCTAGTCATGCACTCAACTGAGTCGTTAGTTTCTTTTTACAATCCCAAATGATTCATTGCGGAACTCCCATTGTTTGATGCATATTGCC
Source organism: Bactrocera zonata (assembly GCA_037783105.1). Lineage (NCBI taxonomy): Eukaryota > Metazoa > Arthropoda > Insecta > Diptera > Tephritidae > Bactrocera > Bactrocera zonata. Next base: position 460,719 of record JBAWJQ010004342.1, read on the forward strand.
AATCGACATTTGTTCTCGGCCATGTGACATATTTATAACATAAGCCTGGCTCTGCATTACCGCTACAATCACGTCAACGATGTCGCTTAACCCATTGAATCTGCACCCATTCGCTTTAATGGCATTCGCAGATCAGTACTTAAGATTTGTTCTGAATAAAAAAAATAAAAAAAATATTAAGAATCGTCTTGGCTTACTGTGTGACCTTCAACGTTTTTGCGGGCATTATCAGTGGTATCTCATTATTCTTAATTTACATTTAATGTCATTTAAACTGTGTCAAAATTTCGACTTGCGGTAGACAAACGTAGCTGGTAAGAGGAAGTGGCGCTTAACACACTGTGAGAAACCATAATTTTTTTTTTAATTTTCGTTGGATATCAATTGCCTACACAGGCCGATGATGCACCTTACTGTGGGCAAGAGTTATTCTCCCTTGGATTTCGAGGCTGACATTGTTGTTGGTGTTAATAGTTCCGTCTGATTTCTGGCTATTCAGTAAACTCAAACGATCGCTCTGAGGGAAGCGTTTTGAGTCAATCGAAAACATTAAACGTGAACCGCTACGTGCAATGGAGAATATTCGGGAAATTGACTTTAACAAGTGTTTCGAGATATGGCAAAACCTTTGACATAGACTTTGAAGAAGAAATGAAGAATTTTAAAATGATGAACAAAGTCTTACTATTTTTTGCTCATAGTAGTACGGGGGCTGCTATATATATTTCTAGCCTAATAATGAAAATAGGCATATTTATCAACGAAAATGGTATTTTTTTTCGTTGGATTTGGCTCGTCTTGGAAGACCCACACGGTCGATTGCTGTTTTGTTTCGAGCTCATACGCATAGATCCATGATTCGTCACCTGTGACGATCTTATAAACGTCTTTTGAAGCACCGCGATCGTATTTTTTCAGCATTTCTTTACACCAATCCACACGAGACTTTTTTTGAGCGATTGTCAAATTGTGCGGGATCCAACGAGAACAAACCTTTTTTACGGTCAGGTGTTCATGCAATATCGAATGTATGCAGGTGAAAGAAATGCATAGGCATGCCTCTATCTAAGGGTATGTTACATGACGGTCTTGCATTATCAGTTCACGTACGGCATCGATGTTTTCTGGCACAACGGCTGTTTTTGGACGACCTTCACGGAATTCGTCTTTGAGCGAGCGTCGGTCACGATTGAATTCGTTGTAACAGTTTTTCACAGTGCAATAGGATGGTGCTTCATAGCCATACAAAGATTTTAGTTCATCGATGCACTCTTGTCGTGATAGTCCACGTCGAAAGTTGTGAAAAATGATCGAACGAAAATGTTCACGAGTTAATTCCATTTTTTGGCCGAGATGAATTTTTTAATTCCCAGTAAATAAAACAATTCACGATTAAATGACAAAACGTTCTGAGTGATGTTATGCTAAAAAATGTGAAACTTTCCAATGGCAATGTCAGATTGCACCTGGCAACGCTTAGTGTTGCCTAGTCCAGAAATTTATATAGCAACCTACGTATACCATAGCTGCCAAGATATTTTCACCAAATTTGGCATAGGTTATTCTTCAAGGCATGCTGCTACCTCCGAGAAAATTCTTCAAAAGCATATAGCCTCCAACTCCAACTCCAACTGATCGATCAAACTCAAGTATTTATGAAGGGTATTATTATAGCTTCTGTGCAACCGAAATTAACGCTTTTTCTTGTCTTAGTTCTAGCTTAGCTCTAAGTAAACTTGCAAAACTTATTTCTCAGTGTAATCTTAAATTTATATTATACATACGTAAGTGGTTTTATATACAGCTAGCAAATATGCGGTTACAATTAAAAGTGTCCAAAGTCATTCAATACCATCTAAGTAATCTTAACTGCGCCTTACTATATGTGCAAGTATATATGTATACAGATCCACAGGCTGCTAAACCTGATCCATTTACCCACGAGCGCCATCAAGTGCAATGGTAGCGTAATTGTCATTATAAGAAAAAACCCCGTGACACACAGAATTTGTAATACATTTGTACATATGTAATATTGCACGAAAACATCAAGAGCGGCACAGCGATGCAGCAACAAGTCACATGAAAATCGACCTTCATTGCGATACCGTCTGCGGTTCAGCGTTTGCGACGTTCCACCGCTGCATTGGCGCACCTAAGCACGTAACGTCAATACAAAGAACGCTGGCACAATGTAGCAATGGGCGTTTGGTTGTCGCCAGCATTGCCGCCGCCGCCGCCGCTGCTGCTCCGCTTGTTGCTGCTGCTGCTACTGCTCCCCAGGCGGCAGTGATGGCACGTCCATTCAATTGCAATGCGGTTTGCCTTCCGTCTTTGTCTTTCCAATGTGAACGAGTGAACGTTGTTGCGCTCAGCTCAGCTTAACAAATATCTGCTCGATCGAGTGTGTGCGAGTGCTTTGATTAGTTTCGCATCTTCAAGCCTCCTCAATTGTTCACAGTCACATATGGTACTTGTTTTTACATAACATCTGCACATAGTTTATCTATAAGTAATCCATAAGCACCTACGAGTGTTTGCAGGTATGTAAAGACTTTGTGTGTCCGCTCTATGCATTTGTTGATGGATTTAATGACGGCAACTTGCCGCCTTAAATGCAAGTGACCCCAAATTGCAATACCCACAATAAAACGCATAACACTTGTGGTGTGACCATTATTTTCATGATCAAAGTCATTTGGTTATGGCAGCGCATTGCTGGTGCATCGAAAACAAAAAAACTTAGAAGCGGTACTAACAAAGAACAAGCTAGACAGCCTAACATACACATTTCAGAAATTTAAATAGTAAAATTGTTTATTTTCAAGTTCTGAAAGTTCACAAGAAAAACACATATGCAATAGTGTTATTCCAGCACTGTCCAATTGAAGCTAAAATGTTTCTCCATTTTTCTGGAAATTCTTTTTTTTCATCTCAAAAGCACTGCACCTTGGCGGCCAAGAATGAATCAAGTAATTTACCCTAATTTGATGTGAACCGTATTTCAGTGAGTGCGTTCTGTGTCGACCAGAACAAATGCTAGACAAAAGGTGCGAATTCCGGGCTTTAAGAAGGGTAAGACAAAACTTCCCAGCTGCTGGCTTCCAAATATTAGGTTGTCATAAAAGGCTTGCGGTATTTTCGCTAGTTGGCGCTGAAAGCGCGTAGTTCTAGTTTTATTCGTCGCATCGGGTCATGCTATACCTTTTTGGAAAGCCCATTTCACGCGCTAACACGTGTTTGATTGATTGTCGTTTCTTTTAAGTCGTTCGTGAGTTATAACGTCGCAAACATGACCCAAAATAAAGAGAAAATACGGCACATTCTAAAGTACTACTACGATAAAGGCAAAAATGCATCTCAAGCCGCAATAAAATTTGTGCAGTTTATGGACCCGATACAGTTTACATTTCCACCGCACAACGATGGTTTCAACGTTTTCGTTCTGGTGAAGAGGTGGTCGAAGATGCGCCACGCTTCTGAAGGCCTGTCGTCGAAAATTGCGATAAAATCGCTGAATTGGTCGACAGAGACCGGCATAGTAGTCATCAAACCGGTATAAACCATTTGAAGAAGCTTGGAGTCACTAAGAAGCTCGATGTATGGGTGCCACACGAATTGATAAAAATACCGCAAAACTGTTTTGACAACAAAATCGTGTTTCAATCTTGCAACGTTTCTTGGCTTCAGGACATATATGGTGAGAATTGACGATTAACAGTCAGAGATCTTACAGGCATCGTTGGAATATCGGTAGGATCAGTGAAAACCAGTTTGGCAGATCATTTAGGCCTAAGAAAAGTGAAAGCACGATTGGTTCAAAAATCACTAAATTTTTTCAAAAAACAGTATCGCGTTAACTTCTGCGAAACAATGCTTTCCGACTACCAGAATGTCCTGTCAAACGCCTTATTACTGGCGATGAGTCTTGGATCTATGCTTACGACCCGGAAATTGACAATCAATCGGCGAAATACCGTGGCAAAGGGTAGTCAAAGTCGAGAACTTTTATTACTTTTGCATGTATCTATTTTTAAACGTCTTGAAATGGCTGTTTGTGGGACTCCCAATTATTCTGCGAGCTCTTCTCGTGTTTGACAACAATCTACATCGACCTTCCATGACGTTATCTGTTTTCAATCCCTATCCATGCCATCTCTTGGCAAACCACACGAACATAGTTACAGACCCAATATTTAGTAGATGAATATTTCTTAGTTCAATACTTCAGGAACTTTTAACCGTTAAACACATCCGACTTAACTTTTAAGATCCAAATTGTTTCTTGTTAGCACAGCAGCAGTTAAAGTTCACTTTAAAGCTTTCGACTACACCAATGCGAGCACAATTTCCACAATTTCCACAATCCACACTTTCTTCGCTTATGTCAAGCATTCTGCAACCACAAACTAAGCACTAGACACAGGGCGATCAGCTTAACACTTAGAGTTGGTCTAATCGATGGTATCAGACCTGTGACTCTGCGCGCATATTGAATGTCAAGCTTAAATGGAAACACTCACACTGAATGTCACTGAAGTGTTTTTGAAATGTAATTATAATTGTAATTCGTTGATAATGCATTTAAGAGCTATATAACAACAAAACCAAACAGTTGTAACAATATCGGGGTGTGATTGTTCACGTGAGTACAGTGGCGTAGCTACAACTTCGGGCGCCCGGGGCCAAGGATGTTCTACCGCCCCCTATATCTACCTACCTACAAGTTTCATGAGGTGGTTCGAACAAAAATGAATTTTTACAAAATATCGTCGATATTAAGTATATAAAATTTAGGAACTAGAAGCCACGCAAGTAAAAATTAATATTTTTCATTGTTATTCAGATTATTACATTGTGAGTGTACAACTCTTTATCTTTTATAATAAATTTGTATAAAAATTTGTTGAGGTATTTTTCTGAATATTAAAAAACAGCGAATATCGTTTTGCCGCTTCCAAGACTTTGCGCCCGGGGCGACGATTCCCTTCTCCCCCCCTAGCTACGTCACTGCGTGAGTAGCTAACAAGCTGCAGCCCAAAGTGGCTGTCTTCCGAAAATTGCACCATCACACTGCAGTGACACAAGACACCGTACATAACAGCCGTGCAGCTTTTGCACTTCACATACCCAGTGTGTCCGAAACGAACGCGGCAACTTGTATGGCTGACGATTAACTCGCTTGGAAAACAAGCGATGGTATTGCTGCAATTGCAATTTGCTGACTATTTCGAGGTGAAACGAACGCATAGAAAAACCATATTCAGCCATAAACTCATTCCAGTAGTAATTTGATAGAATAGTTATTAGTAGTTCTAAGGAATTATCTGGCATGTGGGCATGGTCCATAAGTTCATTGCGTTTGGCGTTCAGTCTTTGGTGGCTGTATATCATCTGCTCGTCAAAGCAATACGCGAGCGAGTTCTTGTATTTTTCTAAAAAATCACACAAACTGCAAGTCATCCTATTGAGGAGCCGCGGTTTCAGTTGTACGCAACAAAATGTGTGGTAAAAAATTGTTGGCATTATTGTTATTAATTTGATTTTGGTGGTTTTTGCTTCAGCGGCAAGGTACTTACATGCTCGTACTCATATTCGGAAATTCATTTGGGTGCTCTACGGGCCAAAGTATCACCTTCGATCGACAAGACTGCGGCGTATGAGTATTTATAGTCTACATATGTATGTATTGTGTAGTTACCAACATACGTATATCTATTGGTAGCAAATTGAAAAACAAATTTAATTTGAATTTGCAATGCACACTCGTATCGCTTGTTAAGTATTTGCTTACTACTTGAGAGTGTGTCTTGTTGCGGTGTTTATGGTTGGGGTGTAATGTTCGCCTTTGGCTTGAGATATTGATACTTAAATTTAAATTCGTTTTTTAATGTCATGGCCAAATGCAGATGTTTGGAAATACAAAGTTTTTGGCTTGGAACTTACACTTAGTGCAGTCAACCTGGTTACTAAGCTCATCCTGAGATCCTCTTGCTTGGCTTGGTCACTTTTACTTTCGAAATGATTTTGTCTGTTTCGGATTTGGGTTTATGTTTATAAGCCCTTTATATATTTAGACATAACCCCACTCTTCAGCTTTGTCTTTCTCAATCAGGAAGAATGCGAAAAAAGTTAATTGCTCTCTCAGGCGATTACTGCATTAAAATGTTGAAACAACATATTTTTATCTCATTTCTCTTAACAGCGCTTTAATATAGTTTCTTGGTGCTGTTTTCAAACAAACTAAAACCTTCTTGTAATTTTTTCCTTCGAAGTATTTCTTAGTTCTCAATTTCAGTAGCTGATTTTCTTCGAAAGCATCTGAACCAAATTATCAAGCTGAATGACAAAGAGACCACAAACTTTACGGCAACGGCAATGACGAAGTGAACAGCACTCACTCACTAAGTGTTGTAGTCTTCGCTAAAGATAAATCAAATGCTAATTAATCTCTGCAAAAGGTGGTTGTCTTTGCAAAAGGTAAATAAAGGATTCAAAGACGTCAAGGAAGCTTTCTGGGCTCGCTAAAGGTAAACAGAAGGGTCAAAGAAACCCAAGGACACTTCCTTAAACTTTAGCTAAAGATGAAAAAAAGATCATTGTGCTCAGAAAACTTTATTGACTCAGAAAAATACATTGACTTCTAAAAGGGTTGTTGACTTAGATAAAGGTAAACAAAAAAGTTTATTGTCCTCATTAAAGTTTATTGACCCTCTGAAAGCATTGCTCATTGAATAAACTAGTAAATAAACTCAGCAAAGTACATTGACCTCTTAAAAGGTTATTTACCCAGCTATAGATAAACAAAAAAGAAAGGTTGTTGACCTAGCTAAGGGTAAACAAAAAAGATCATTGTCCTTAGAAAGGTATATTGATCCACTGAAAGAATTTCTGACCTAGGTAAAGGTGAAGAAAGGAGTAAACAAACTCAGAAAAGTACATTAACCTCTAAAAGGGTTGTTAACCTAGCTTAAAATAATCAAAAAAGAGCACTGTCCTCAGAAGAGTTCATTGATCCGTCTAAATCATTGCCAACCTCGCTAAAGTTGAACAAAAGAGTAATTAAACTCTGCAAAGTACCTCACCTCTAAGTCTTCTATACCCAATTAAAAGTAAAAAAATGCAACAAAAATTATTGACCACCCTTAAGGTAAAAAACCGTTATTTACTTCAGAAAACGACCCTTAAGGTAAAAAACCTTTATTTACTTCAGAAAAGGGGTCATTGACGTCAACGTTGTTAACCTCACTAAATATAAAAAAGAGTCATTAATTCCGGAAGGGTTGTTTGATCTCCCCATGAACATTTTCCCACTAAGATTCCAATCCAGTGCACCCGAATAAGGAAAAATAAATAACCGAATGCTGCTATTTTAGTTATTTATAATAATTTTGCAACAAAATTTATACTATATGTATTTCATTCACTAAGAACAATATCATGCAAATATAACTCAAAGTATAGAGTAAAAAAGCTTACGATATTTAAAGAAAATAACTTTAAAGAAACAACACCGTTCTCTACAACTGACATTTAAGAAGAAAAAAAAAAATAAACAAAATAAACAATTAATTTACATAGATTGTCGTAGCGATTTTATTGGAAATTAGAAAATTTAGTTAAAAAAAATTAGCTTTAATTCAGTAGAAAAAAATTTATTTTTTTTATATTATTCGTTTTTTAATCTGCACATTTGTGACAAGCGACACGCAAAACATGGATCTCACGAGCAACGCGAAGGGTCGGTTGCCGCAGAGGCGTTCGGCCAGCGTCGACGATGACGATAATGTGAGCAACAATTCCATGAGCTCCTTTAATGTGCTGCTAACAGCCGCCTCCGACTCGGAATCGCATTCTCCGGTCAGCGTGCGTGACATGATTAAACGCTATGACACAGTGGCCAAGTTGGGCACCAAAGGTGGTGGACGCAGTCTGCAGCAGCAGCAATACAGCTTGCCTGCAATGAAGTCCGCCTATTTCGGTGTGAACAATTTCGGCACTCATACGCTTTCGCATCGGTATCCCTCGCGTCACTATGTGACACAGAAGAGGGAGGAGGATAAGGGCTGTAAATCGACGCAAACCAATCGCAGTAGTGACCACTACCAAAGCACCGAAGTGAAACACAGTTGCAAGCCAAAGAATAGTAGCTGCACAACGAAGCAGCAAACGGATGCAAGGGATGACTCTTGTTTCGTGCGAGAACGTCATGTCTCTTTGAGCGATGGTGAAAATATCTATGTTGCCGATCACACCAGGCGCACCTCTAGGTTAGTAACAGGGTATTGAGCAAACTTGAAATAGTTTTATTGTCATGAATATTTAATCAAAAAGGTCGCCACCACGCGATGCTAATGACGCTGCCGACAGTTTAGAAGAAAATATGCCAGACGACAAGGATAGGTCGGGTGTAACTGAGAGCATCGAGGAAGCGAATTTTCAGCCAATGGAAACTTCTTATCAGAGTAAAACGACAATTGCAAAGACTGCCGGAGGTGAGTAGATCCAGGTTGTTCAAACATAGTTCGTTCTTATTCGTGCCCACGGTTGGAGTGTGAGAAACCGTAACTCAACACAGTTATTAGAAATCAATCTAATGGAAAATCCTGGGATAGTATCTTTCAGCATATTTTTTTGAGGTTGATACTTTTGTGGGTGTTCCACTAAATCTCATTTTGTAGGATTGTCGTAATCTTTAACGAACTACAAACTTCAAAATTTAAAAATTATGGGATTTTAGATAAAATATATGTAAATTTTGAGTTCGTCTTAGCATTAAACTTAATCAGTAGAATAGTTGAATTTGAAAGAGCAGGTCGTTTGCTATTTGATCCCACTTTGCTCTAAAGTATTGACCGAAAAGACTTTCAAAAATCAGCAAAGCGCTTAGAGTCTGCCACAAATTTATTGAGACGCCTGATATCAATTCCGTCTAGTCCGCTAGCTTCGCCGATGAAATGACGGCCAAGCTGTTTTAACTGTACCACCAGTAGAGCGAATTGGGCCATGGTTCTGTGATCGATAGTCCCAGCCCCGAAATGTATTTATTCACTGAAGGATCAAAGGGTGAGACAGGAACAGAAACGGGCTTTTTCTGTAATAATTCACACACAGAATGCAGCTTCAAATTAAATGACTACATTTCGGTATTTCAGGTGAAAATTGTGGGCATAACAGAAGGTCCCAAGTAGGTTTCTGCTCTAAGCAGCAAGTTTACAAACATTCTAGTCGGATGCTATGGGAAAAGAAGGAACTGATTAGTAGACGAGCTGGTCCGCTCGTAGGACGCTGGAGGCACAATCTCCCTAAGCTGCCCCAGTCCATTGAGCTCCTTCAAAGGCTGTTTGAAGCAGTGAACCCTAGAGGGACAGCTCAAGTCTTGGAACACAAGTAACACAAAGCAAAGTTACTTTGGGGCAGTGTTGATAGTCGACATACCAAAAGATCTTATTTACAGGTAAAAGATTTCAGCTTCTGAAAGTAGGACTAATGGATTCGGTGGAATGCATCTACAGAGGATGAGAAGGGACATATTCCACGGCTTTCAGTACTCTAATTTAAGAAGCAGGGAAAATAATCAGGTCTTTTACCAAATCTACAGAGACTTCTGGTCACCTCTCGGGGGCAAAATGGGCCTAATTTTGGCCTAAGTGCGACCACCTGTGGTCTGGCGTCTATGCGCCTCCCTTTTCAACCAATCAACCATCTTGCGTTCTGCATTAAGACAGAATGATCTTGTGGACGCACAGTAGCTGGTTATTGACCCATGTCTAAGTTCCCTCTAAGACCAGAAAAACGGCACTTAAACGCTAGAGGAAAACGGAGACTCAACTCGTTTCCAATCCGATATAATCGGTACAAGGGCGCTCTTCTTGCGAACTCATCGGATTTGTAGTTTGTAACGATTTCGCTGTCATCAGTCTTCTGGACGAGTCTGATAACGATAATGTTTAGAAGGTCCTGAAAATGTAGTATGACCTGATAAAGAAGTACATATATATAAACTTCGTATATGATTCTCCTCCTTTTGGGCTGAGAACCCGAGTTGCCTTTATCTATTTGTAGACAGGTCCCTATGAACTTGGTTCTTTCGTTAGATATATTGGCGCTCTAGTTATATTGCGATTCAAATGAATTTTTTCATGTAACACCGTTTTCCAAGCGTCAGGCATAGTCTAAACTGTGTGTTTGTTGAATTTTTATACGCTTAACTATGATATCTATCATTCGTGGTTCAGCTACTTTGGTAGCGGACGTCTCCTTAGACTTTTCGTAGAACAAACAAAAAAAAAAGCAACAAAGCAGGTTATATAAGGGAGGATAACTCACGTTTCTAAAGGCTTGTGAAAGAACATTTGAGAACAGCTAAGAGTATAACGGCTTAATATGCAAAGTCTTGTTTGTAGCCCTTTCACTAATCTATTGTGGCTTCGAGGGCTTAAAAATGATAATCATTATTCGTCATTATAATTTTTCCTCACCGTTTTATTGCAGGTGTCCGCATTATAATCGATATCTTTTTCGATCAGGAGCAGCAGCCAGTATCCGCCACAGATGTTGTGGGCAGTCGCGTTGAGACGGACATTCCGCAGAGTCGTATACTCAACGAATTTCAGCAGCAAGCAGCTTCCGCTGAATTAACGCGCAACTGAACGCAATCAGCCTCCTTTCAAGAACGTTTTTAAAGAATCGGTCAACTAAGCTATGAAAACTGTTTTATAAAATTGGAAATCACCATGGATGAGTCCAAATCTTAGTTTTTTTTTATTTTGACATTTTTCAAATCATCAAGCGTTTCTGCATGCTTTCATGCTTTGAATTTATTTCTTACAAATATATACTAATTCACTTGCCACATACAATTTTTCAATGTGAATGCGAAATATTGTATGGAATATAAATTGTTTCAAATTGCTATTAGAAAAATAAAAATTGCAAAACTTCTAAAAAAAAGCATATATTTTCCCAGTTATTTAGACCAGCTGCTGGTGCATAATAGTTTAAAAAGTTTTGCGTTGATTTTTCAAAAAAAAAAAAAAAAAATAAAAGTTGGTGATACCAATAAATTGTAATGAATTTAGCACGATTCAGCAACGCTTTTTGTAAACTTTATGTCTTATGTGACTATGATTATAATCGGTATTTGTCTGAAAGTAACGAGCAGAGAACAACTTTTTACAATCATATTCTACATAAAAGTTAGGTTGACGCAATGCAGTCACGCATATGACAACAAAGTTGTTAATAATATTGACCTTACACGCCGCCTTGCGACCAAGCCATCTTTGCTGCTGGGGCATAGGCCGCATAGGCATAAAGTGGCTGACTTCGCCAACTCAAGGCACAGAGCTGACTCCGTACCCCAAACAAAACTCGCCCAGGCGTGCCAAGCCTGAAGTTTAAAATAGAAACAGAAAAACTTTGAATTTCTCTTTTATCTTTCGCTTTTGGAAAATGTTTACTTTCATATATGCCTTTTAGCGCAACAGTTCGTGACATGGCGAAACAGTGCGGCGATACTCTCAAGCACTTTGCTCTGAAGTGTCTTTGAGTTTTTCCTTTGAGGTGATGAAAATTTGCCTGATCGTGTTGCTGAGATTATTTTTTATTTTTTTTTTCACCAATGGTTATCCAATGTTCAGTTTAAGATACTTACAAATATATGTATATATGTATCAACATTTTCATATGAGGAAACAAAATCAGTTAAGTGAACTGAACGAGAGATATTTGCGGCTCCGTACGTCTGTTCAAATCATACCGTAAGCAAGAAGCTGGGGACATTTTTTATACAATATTTCCTTAATCACTCAGACGATTCTTCATAAAACTATATGTGACCTGGTCTACGGAAAGGGGGCTTAGGTGTCAAAAAATCATTTTTTTTTTTTAATTTTTTTGTTTTTTTTTTCGGACGTTAGCTCCCTTTTCATGGACCAGGTCACATATAGTGAGAACTACGCCCTTTTGACAGCTGTTACTTGATTTTTAGGCAGTTTTCATTGCCTTTGCATAGTGAACATACTTACTCCGGAATAGCGTTCTCAAATCGTGCAAGTTTATTACCAAAATAAAGGTTCGGTTAGGGCGAGGTATCGCGCGATCCGAGCAGGATGGACAATTCGAGTAGCCACGGATCGGTTTTAGCAGTTGTTTTTGAGGAATGATGAGAATCCACAAGCCATTGTTGAGACGTCCTTTGATTCCAACAAGACGGCATTACATGCCATGTAACCAACAAAACAAACAATTTATTAAAGAAAACTTTTTTTGAGCGCATTATCTCGCGTCGTGGGTCTATGTCGTGGCCACCAAGATCGTGCGATTTAACACTGCTCGACTATTTTTTTGGGGATAGCTTGCTTAAGCAGATAAATCCGAAACGATGAATACTTTGGAAGAAGTTATTCGGTGCGTTATTGCTGACACGGCCCTACTTTTTGCAAAAAGTGGTCGAAAATTGCAGCTATCTGCTAAAATTTATACGAGCCAGCCGCAGCGGTCACTTGTTCGAAATAATTTGTCGGCGTTTATCGGCGATTTCGTCCTTCAAACGATCCAATAATGTCCTATGTAACAGTCGCTGTGGCGGAGGGAGCCATGTGTAGAAGTGCATGCGTGTGAGGAAAGTTCTCTGAGCGCCATTTACTTGGGAGTTGCTAGAAACCATTATTTTACACATGGCGCAATCAGCTCATGACTTCCGGTCTCAGACAAAATATTTTCTGAGTAGCTACAAAACATCCGTTTGAAGGCGAGCTAAAGTCAGAAGTCGAAATATTCCTCCTTAAGATTATGTGCCCGATAACCATGAAAAGGAGCCGCTTTTATGCCGCAATGTCTGAATTTGGTATCCCTCAAAACTAATACGACTGTGTAAACTGACGTTGGGCAATACCAAAAGTTCCGTCAGGAGCGGGAAGGAACTCTACTAGAGTGCTACTTCTGCTATATGGCGCAGAGGCATGAACGATGACAACATCTGATGAGTCGACGTTACAGGTTTTCGAGAGAAAGGTTCGGCGGAAGATTTGTGGTTATTTACACATTGGCAACGGCGAGTGCCATAGTTGATGGAACGATGAGCTGTATGAGTTATACGACGACATTGACATAGTTCAGCGAATTAAGAGACAGCGTCTAAGCTGGATAGGTAATATCGTCGGAATGGATGAAAACACTTCGGCTCTATAATTATAATAAGTACCCGTCGGGGGAAGTAGTTGAATAGTGAGATTTCCACTTCGTTGGAGAGACCAGGTGGAAAAGCATCTGGCTGCACTTGGAATCCTCGATTCGCGTCAAACAGTGAAAAGGAAGAACGACTGGCGTGCTGTTATAAACTCGGCTATAAGCGCGTTTACGGTGCCTACGCCAATAAAGAAGAAGGAGCCTTAAATTATATTCATCTTATTGCTTCTGGAAACCGTTTATGTCTAAAAGTTATCATTTTAGAAGCAATTTCTTACAATTTCAGCTTAGAAATGGAATACTTAAGGTAATTGCAGTGTGTGAGACACAGTCAGAAATTGCCAATATTTTATCCAAATCAGGTTTCAACATCAGCACAAATAGTTTCTGCTGCTCTATATTCAGCTGCTTCATTGGAGAAGAACCATTCACCTACCCGCTGATTTGTCTGGCGAAGGCGGACTGTGAATTTAGAGCTTCTAAATCCTTGCTTTGCTAAACTCCAACTGTCAGCGGTGCATACGCCGAGAAACCGCGCTTCATCACTCCAAACTGCAGGTAAATAATACATTATGAGTTCGTTGGCAAATTGATTCAAATTATATATTTAGCAGCGAGCACTTGAGTTGGTAATTTATGGTTGCAACAAATGGATGAAAAACACGGGCCATTTTTTAAGCAAATATTTGAAGACTTGCCATATTCTTTTCGCTTTCGGGATATTTGCATAATTTCTGTTACAGTCTTTACGAAAACAATGGAGTTCATAGCTGTGCGATCCAGCCCTAACGAGTATGAAGCAGCTAGACAAAAGTCAAAACATTTTCATGTTTTGTAAGTGGAGATTCAAGCAAAATACCATTTAATGAGCTCCACACAAATTAACACAATTGCTTTTATTTATCTCTGCTTCTGCCATTTGACACGCCGAAATGAAAGACAAGCCGAGTGCGAACCGTAACGAAATGCCAACAAACAAACTGTTCAACATGAGACGAGCCACGACCAAAAAAAAAAAAAAACAAAAACACCGCAAAACGGCGTAACAATATTAACAACATTGTGTGCATGCGTTGAAAAGTTGCCCGATCCAGCACAATGCAACACCCACTGCGTCCCACAATACCTTCGATTCGCCCATTTTTTGATGTTCCACAGTAAATTTGATTTCAGCTTTTTGCTTGGGTTACGCGGCGCTTTTTTGGCCTGCTTTAAATACTCACGAAACTAATTTAATGCCCCACCGACATCGCGGCCAATAATGCTGGCTCATGTGCGCCCGGTGTATGTGTGTGCGTCTGGCAGCAGCGTCGTCAAAAGCAGACGCATCAGCAGTAAACAAACGTTTGTTAGCGTCGTCGACAACGTAAAGCAGCTGCTGCCTCCGCCGTGTGCAGTGCAACAGCCGCCAGCAAAAAGGGCTCAATGCGCCGTCAGCAATTGCAAGCGGCTACGGACAGCCAGTGATGTGTTGTGATACACAATCTCGTTGCTGTTGCTGTTCGCGACGTTGTACGCCATTTTTTACGTTGCTGTTGTTGATGCTGTGCGTTTGCGCAACCGCAGCGCCGATGTCAATGTATCGGCGGTAGCGGCAGCTGTGCAAAACAAATAATCACCGCGACTTGGCTCGTCTGCGCGCTCACCCACAGCGCCTGCTATCGACGACTTGGCAGCATTTCGTATGCATATCGTCATTTCTTCGCAACTCCAGCTTAAACGCTCCTCTGCTCTACTAACAATTACTTTAGTTTGCCTCATTTCCTTTCGCTTTGGTCGCTCAGAAGTAGGTTTTCTGCCAAATTTGTTTTTCGGCTAACAATGTGTGTGTGTGTGTGTGCCGTGTGTGTGTAAGATAATCATATTTAATGCATTTGGTAATCTAATTCGAATGGCTCGGTTGCTATAAGGTAATAACGGTAGCAAATTTTGGCTGCATGAATATGCAATAAAATTGATTTTCAATTTTCAAATTTTTTTTTAATTTTTTCCTCTTTTTTAATACACTAATTTGGAAATCTCTGCTCGTTTGATTTTGCGGAAACATATATTGTTATGGCTTTATCTCGATTTCTGTAGTAAATTTGTCGGCTTATATCGAGATTATAAGAAATTGATTCTGATATGAGTTTATACATACATATACTAGATAAGAAATAAAATTTGAAAAAACTATGGGGCTTGCAACACACAGAAGAAAACGTCGGAGACTCAACATGTACCCGGATACTCTACGGACACCTCCAATAAGCGGACACATGCAAGACGCGAACCGCTCTCTTAACCGGACAAGTTATGAAACCAACCCTTATGTTTTCGAAATAAATTCCGCTCTAACAATCGCACACTCTCATCACCGTACCGGACGCTTTTTTTTACTACTTTTTAGTTTCGTCAGTGTCCGGTTTTTCAGGATTCGCTGTATTAATGAGCCGCCTGGCTGTCCGTCTGTGTGTATAAACACGAACTGGCCTCTCTTAAATTTTGCATCCGTCCTTTTTCCACAAGAGCTGCTCACTTGTTGGAACTGCCGACATCCGACCACTGTAAGATGTAGTGTATTGCAAACTGGAAGAAAAAAAAAAATTAAGTCTCTTTTTTATTTGACAAGATTCTTCACGAAATTTTGCATCGATGTCCTCGGCGTACGCCTGCAATTGTACACTATTGTAGAAGATTGCACCTTCTTTATTCAGATCTGCAGCTCGAATTATTTTCTCCAGAAGTAGATAAAAGAATTCGCGCGACAAGGGAGTGCCTTGTCTGAAACCTCGTTTGGTATCGCACGGCTCGGAGAGATTCTTCCACATCCTGACGAAACTTTTGGTATTACTCTACGTTAGTTTACCGTAGCCATACAAGTCTTACGGGGTAACCAAATTCAGACATAGCTGCATAAAGGCAGCTCCTTTTCGTGCTCTCAAAAGCAGCTTTAAAATCGACGAAGAGATGATGTGTATCGATCCTTCTTTCACAGGTCTGTTTCAAGATTTGGCACATGGTGAATATCTGGTCAGTTGTTGATCTGCTAGACCTAAATCCACACTAATAAGGATCAATCAGTTTGTTGAACGGTGGGCTTTGATCATTCCCAAAGTACGTTCGATAGAATAGTAGTTGGCGCAGATTGTGGTAATTGCTATTCAAAATTCTTCATGGTCGGGTAATGGACCTTCATCCTCATCGATTGGGGAATCGGGTTTGCATAACCTTCATTGCCATTTCGAAAGCTGGAGAAGTGTTCTCTCCATTGTTTTAGTATGTTCTGGGCATCAGTCACTAGATCGCCTGTAGGGGTTCTATAAGAGTAAGCTCCAGTCTTTGAAACCTCCTGTTGTTTATTTGTACAGCATGTCAAGCTCTTCGTACTCATGCATTTCGGCCCCTCTCTGTTTTTGTCTGCGACTCGCTTCGATTGTTTCTTTTACAGTCAACAACTTTAGATCCCTGTAGAGAACATCGTTTCTCCTATAGAAAGGAGCCCTCACTATGGTGGGCATAAATTTATTTTGAAAAGTTTGAATTACTCATTTGAATACGCTGAACTATCCCAGACTTTAATGACATACATCCAGCTCGGCCTAAGTATTACCTTATAAATTAGTAACTTTTTCTTCAGACTGAGGCGGGGTCTTGGTCTAAGGAGCAGGTATAGCTGCGCCAACTTTAGTCTTAACAGAGTTCTTTTCATTTTAATGTAATCTTTCCAAGTGCGCCTCTTTTTAATTGTAGTCCCAATAGCAAAACATGACATTGAAAACTCTATATGCTAGACATATCAAATATATTCTGAATGCAAACATTTTTGTCTTTTTTCTATTTGTCTCTTTCTTTGTTTGCTACTTTTAACGCCATGCGCCGAGCATCCAACATAAATCCAACAACGCGCACATAAATAACAAACCATGAAACTGGATTGTCAGTCAAAAATTTGTCCGCAAAATTAAAAAAGTGTCATAATAATATAATAATAATATCACATGTAGCTATAATCGATAGAATGCTCTTCACCCGAACTTGTTATTAGCAGGTTTACCACTGCCGATGACACGGCGCTAGCTGAGATCTACTATGCTTACATTCAGACAAACATAAGTTTGACTTGCTTTGACTCTCTTTCTGCTACAGCATAGTTTCTGTAGCCGCGGGGAAGAGCTGTGTGCCGTTATTTGTGTGAATTTTAAGTTTTTTTTTTTTTAATATAGAAGATTCTTGATAGTTTAGCAGCTGGTTTTGCGACAACACAAATTTGTAGCGGCCTGCTCCCACAGATGTAGGTTTTCGTTGCAAATGCATAATATATTAAATTGCCACAACTACGCAAACATGTGTATATTTAATCGGATTTCAAGTTGTCTGTGTCATATATAGTTTCTTGTTTTTTTTTTTTTGTTGTTTTTGCTTTACGTTCAAGCGGCTCAGAACGGGGCTGTTCTTGGCTAATAAAGAGGCAAGTTTGTGAGTCAGCATGCTGATAACGTCTACAGCAACACTGATCAGTATCACGACAACAACAAATACAATATTTTGCAAAGCATAGTATCGGTAATTTGATGTGCTGTGCATCTTTTCACAGATTTATAAAAATAAAAACAAAAATAATAAAATAAAAGCAAAGTTTGGGTTGAAAAATATTTCATACATTTGCAGTCATCACTCAATACGCACAGTACAAAGCGTATTTAAAAGAAGGGATATTTCTCGACCATTGGAAAGTACAGCAATTTGTTCCACTTCCTAAACCAAAAAAGCCCCCGCAAGAACCTTCATCATATCGACCTCTAGGCATGCTTAACACAATTGACAAAGTATACGAAAACATAGTAAGAGACCGCTTGGAGTTAGCAATCCAGAAAGCTGGCGAATTATCAGAAAGATAATACGGCTTTATGAAAAAGTGGTCCACCATTGATATACTATACAATGTCGTTGACACGGCGACATGCGCAGTAAGTGGCAAGCGATGGAAAGGCAGAACAAAAAAATTTTGCGCGCTGATCACCCTGGATGTAAAGAACGCCTTTAACTCAGAAAAGTGGGCAAACAAAATCAGTGGTCTGTATGAAATACGCGCTCCTCAATATCTTATGGTAGTATTATTTGATATTGATGTAGGCACCAAGAGCTACTCTATTGCGAGTGGAGTACCGCTTTCTATAGAACCTAATGTATGATGGGTTGCTAAGGAGACACCAACCGAAAAGATTGCGTGCTTTTCAGCTGGCGATTATTACTCGCAAAAGTTGTTATATGCTCCTTCAATATGCATCCAGGAGCTAGATATTAAAATATAAACCAGAAAAATAAGCTAGCTGTCGAACAACATCAACCGCTGATATACTCGTAGTAGTCAGTATAAGTCCCTTTACAAAAGCTTAAAGTAGTAGTCTGGTAACTTGGGTTAAAAAAATCGAAGATTTTTTTTGTTTAATTTGAAAGTACAATGTCTTGAGAATATACTGTGAAAATTTCAGACAGAAATTCGAAATATTTCGGGAGTTATAACGAGTTTCCTAGAGCGCCTCGGAGTCCTCTCTCTCCTAACTTTTTTTCTACTGAACTGATTGCTTTCAAATTTTAACACGCTATTCTACACACTTCTAGTTCTCGTCGGAACTAACGAGAATTTTTTTCACCCCTAACTTTTTATTTTACAACCCTTTCTTTGCTAAAATAAAAGGACTATTTTTTCAAAGTCCGCCATTTTGTTATTTACCCTTGAAATTTAACTTCAGTAGTTCCGACCAGAATGATATGTCTATAGATTAAGAATAAACAAGAATATTTGATTTCAGATAACATCAAGAGCCAAAATCACCCGGGCCACCCACGTGCATTTTTTTTGAGGTTCCAGCTTCGAGTGACAATAATAATAGTAATAAAGTATTAAATTTTTTCAATTAAAAATTTTCTTTATATTTTTAATATGTAAATAAAAACACTCTAAATAATCAAGATAATTCATTTTTATTTTCCTATAAAAAGCACTACTGCCTTAATAATATGGCAGCAGCTGTGGCAAAACTCACTCAAAGGACGGTGAACCCACAAACTGAAACCGGATATACATTCTTGGATCAACAGACGACATGGGCACCTGGATATCAACCTAACCCAAATACTAAGTGGACATGGGTGCATTAGAAGCTAACAGTACAAACTCCAGCAGGCAGAGCAGATTCCAGCACGACATTTGTCCAAATTGTCCGACGTGTTCAGACTGCTTTGAAGAATTTGAGCATGTATTCTTTTACTGCTCTTTTATAACTACACTCGATGGTAGTTGTACAGTGAAAAATTTGTGTCACTCCACTGAGAACTGGAAGCTGTAAGCTGTCAATGAAGCGGCAGCCTTAATCATGAGAAAACTTAGACATACGAGTATAGAGCAGAATATGCATCCGTTAGTCCGTGCCATAGAGGAGACTTCAATGTCTTATCACTCCTACGAAGTAATGCTTAATCAGGTGATTTCGTGGGAGAGTCTGCAGTTGGGAGTTGGTTACGTTGATCAGATTGAAGTTTCGCACCCAGTATTTTGGTGCTTCCCCCTACTTAAAAAAAAGAAAATATATATATATATATATATATATATATATATATGCACATACATACATATTTGTGCATATTTACTTCACTCATATAATCACAACCAAAAAAATAAATAAACCAAAAATGAAGTGCTGCCTGTCAAAATCTTTTGCTGTCATTCAATTAAAAATACAAATATACATGTAAACAAGTGAATGGCACTCCAATTAATCAACCCACTCGAAAAAATGTCAAATCAGCGTTTTTTTCGCAACGAAAATCTGCGTTTCAAGCGGCCATAATCATCTTCAGTACGCAAGGCAAGTGCACAATGGCCCTGAAATTGAAGTAATCAGCCAAGAAGGAGCTCTTTGCGCTGCGGAAAGTGGCATAACTTCGCTGCAAAATATAATTCACGACAAAATATGCCAAACTGTTCACTTACGCACAGCCAATGTTGCCACCCGCAACGCAAATTCGATATATTTACTTTCATTTATTGTTGCATGTGTGTGATGTAGCGACTTTTGACTGCCAATTGACTCCAATCAAACAAAAGCAACAGCTAGTGCAATCACCAAACAATAACATAATAGAAAATGAGCCATCAAACAGTTAATTGCAGCAATCAAGAGCAGCTAAAATTACAGCGGCTTAAACGCACGTCCAAATCGGAGCTACGTACATATGTGTAAATGCCTGCAAATCGGCAAAAGTCAACCGCAAAAATAACATAATCAAGTAATGAAACACCTTTTGTTTGTAATTGTTGCCCTGTGGCAAGCGCAATGAACAAAAAAATACATAAAAATTACGGCTGATTTGTAAGCTACGCAACGCAACGCAATTAATATACATACATACACACGCAAGTGTCTGCGCACACCTCCACCGTATTGCTACTAGTAATTTTCGCATTATTTCTTTTATTTTGTTTAATTTTTTCGCATCGCTTTGCGCCTGTTCGCACCAAATGTAACATCAATATGGAATCAAGAGCGTCTAATCGCCAGCGAAGGTGAAGAGCACACTTCACTCTTGCTGTTATTGTTGTTGTTGTTGTTGTTTCACAAATGACTCGCGTAAAAGACAGTTGTTGGGAAAGGTAATGTCACCAGCCTATTTAAGCCGCTGAAGCCGCAACAGCTGCTTTGATGTATATAAACATTAAGTTATTGTGGCAACATGTTGCTGGCGAGCTAAATGTTTATAGGCGATGAGATAGGCAATTATTTGATAAATTTCGCATAACAGGGTCTTCATGCATATTAGTGTGTATATACATATATGCATGATGATACAAATCCACACTGATGGCTAAGAAATTGCTACTAAAGTAGTTAAGTAGTAAGTAGTAGTAAAGCAACAAACGAAAACTGCAGTTTTGCTCAAAAGCCAACATTGAGAAAGACCTATGAAAATTTAAAAAAATTTCTCTCTAACTTTGCTTTTGTTGTGTTACAACTTTTTTAGAACTTTTTTTTAATACTCACATAATTCTATGTCTCTGACAAGAATTAATGTGCTTCCAGCAATCGAAAGACTTAAGCAACAAACCTCGCCTTACTGTCGTTGTGTCACAACAAGCTAATAAAGCAAAGCGCTCTTCAACCGGCTTAAAACTCTACAAAAAAAGAACATTTGCAAACTCACAACTCTCGCGCCCACACACACACGCAACCATCGCTCTCTAGCAACAATTCAACTTTTGAGGAACTTTCTCAGCTCATCGCGCATACACGCACACTATCAACTGCGCAAGCGCTTTTTTTCGCATTCGCGCAATGGCAGAGGCTATGCAGCGCAGCAATACTGACTTTGTTGCTTGTTGGCTGCAACAATTGCTACTGTGGCCACTTGCTTGCTGAAGCTGTAATGTTGCTGGTTTGCGATCTGCTGCTACTGCTGCGCCACTCTTGTTTATCTCTGCCGCTCGGAGCGCCTGTGCTTAACTGCTTTCCACTTTGTTGCGCACATGCCAAGACTCATGACAGCGGCATCTGCTTGAACATCTTGCTCTGCCTGCTGACCTACTGCTGGCAACTGGCTTACGTGTGTGTGTTTGGGTGCTGAGTGCTTGTGATGCGGCGGCGTCTTGTGGATTTTTATGCCCAAATGTGCATGAATGAAATTTCAGTTCTTGTCAAAAGCTCGAAACGAACGGTTGTGCGCTTCCAATAACTGCGGCTCGCGTCTACTCACAAAGTAAATAACTCAAATTTTTATGCCGAAATATAAACGGGCGAGATATTTTTTTGTATAAACTAAGAACTATTAATTTTTTAGCGATTTGGCCTGTGCTAAAAAGTGTTTGTGTTACTAAGTAGGCATTGCGTTCAAAGAAATTTTAATCAAGAAAAACTTTGGATTCTAAACTTTGAAATTAACATATCTTAGCGCTGAGAAGTAGCTGCCTTTTGCGGCATTTTAGAATTTCGTGTAGATACCCTAGTGACCCAATCACGAGGGCTTTCATCGCCCTACCGCCGCGCCAGCCACACTATGTCACGCAAACTGACGTGCCGGAGAACTGTGCTGAGCCGCTGGACGCTGGGGTGTATGTGTGTGTGCAAGTGTGATGGCGTTGCCCCAAAATGGAAATGGTTAAAATGAAAAATCGCATTTTTGTGCAAATGCTAACAAGTTTTCCTTGGCAATAATGTTCGCGGCGCCCACAACACAACGCAAAACGAAATTAAAACAGCATTGCGACAACAAAAACAATAACACACAGCAATAGCGCTGCAACAGATTTCGTCTGTCTGGCGCGCAAGTAAATTGGCAGACAAGAACGCTCCTCATTCGTACGAGTGATCGCATCTTCAAAGCTTGGCGCTCGAGCTGCTGCCGGCGTCGTCGATGTGTTGTTACCTTTATTGTCGTTGTTGTATTTGTAGTGCACTTTTCGCATTGCATTCACGGTAAATGAAACTGGCTGAGTGTATGCGGCCGACTCGACACTCGCTGGCTGTGTGATCTTTTGCACTTTAAACGCTTCATGCGGCGCAACAACAAGAGCGTTGAAGAAGCAACCGAGCCAAGCATTGCTAGTCACAATACCATATTTGTCTCTGAGAATTTATTTATTTTTTCGCTTTGCCAATAACTTCAATTTTCTCTTCACAAGTTATAATAGACAAATTTGCAAAAGTTGTGGTGCTGCGCTTTAGTAATCGAGTGAACGCCCCAAAATATTTTAGCAAGCTAGAAGTGGCTGACACATTAGTAAAAAAATGGTAAAAAAAACACATTTTCAAAGTAAGCTCTCTACTTGCGAAAAACGTTTAAATTCATCTGCTTTCAAGTTCTCCTTGCTGCCATTTTCGTTGTAGTTTTTATAACTTCTTTCATCTTAATTTTTTACTCTCAGCCACTTGTGCCTTTATCATAGTCATTGTGTCCTAAAACAATGCAGATTTGTTTGTGAGTTGGTGTGTAGCGAGTCACATGATTCTTTGCACTCCCATTTGCGAAATATCTACCACAAAGAGTCTCTAACATACGAGCTTCCACGAACAATGGTCCATTCAAAAATAAAGTGACGCGGTGTTCTTTCGCGCGCGCAAAATTCTCAAGTGTTGTTGTGAAAAAAAATACTTAATTGTTATAAATTTAAATATAAATATTTTTTCTATACATCTTACAATAGTTACTGAGTGGAGTTATCATTTGCAAGCAGAAATATTTAAATATAAATAGTGGAATATTTCTAGACGATCGCGGTAAGTTAATTTCGAATCAATTTTGAATATTTTTTTATACTTATTTTTGCAGAGTTTTTTAAAATTACCTCTATTTTTTCGAAGTATTTTTTTTTTTAATTTTTTGAATGCACTAATTTTATTAATTTTAAATTTAATTTTCAATAATAATGTTATTTTTATAATAATTATATATTATATATATATATATATATATATATAATTTTAAATCTGAAAAGTGCTAAGAGTTCATCATTTTACATTAAAAAAAGTTTTAGAAAACTTCAGTTGCATTATGCACAATTATTGGCCATGAGGGCAATGCACTGACTGTGGCAGATATTCGAGATAGTCTTCAATATTAGCAATTAATTCTCTAAATGTAGCTAAATGTCACTAAATGGCCAATTTGAAGACCTATTCTTACTAAATCTGATAAAAAAAAACTTTATTTTCCCGTTTTTAATACAAATCTTCATTGTTGCCTTTATAATAGGCTAGCATGTCAACGTTACCCTAATGGAAATTGGGTTGTGAGCTTTGCTTTTCCAGGTTTCGGTCAGTGGAGCGCCATTCGCTAAATTGTTGGGCAGTTTCGACGTCATATTCATAATCCCTGTCTCGTTACCAGTAATGATCCCTTTGATGAATATAAACTAGGGTGGGTCAACAAAAATCGAATATTTTTTCGCTCAGTATTCTTAAAAATAGATTCTTAGATACCACGAAGAAAATCTTACCAAGCATATTATTATACTATGATTTATGACTTAAAAAAACTGCCATGAGAAAAAAATGCTCAGACTTTATTCATAATTTTGAAACTCTGAATTTATACTTCAAAAGTTATATACCTTGACCTCGATAGACTTCTGCCAACATTTTTTCCAATTTTTGAAAAAGTTGTTACAATCAATTTCCAGAATAGTATTCTATGGGATTTACGTTGAATGTCTTCGAATGACTCACAACAGTTTCCCCGGCGCGGTCGTTTGGGCTTGCTGAATAGCCAGAAGTCACACGGTACTAAATGCTACAATGGTTGCGGCACGATATCAGTTGAAATTTTGGCGAAAAACTCACGAAGACTCAATGCAGTAAGCGAAGGTACATTATCGTGGTGAAAAATACAAGAGTTCTTGGCCCATAATTCTAGTCTGGCTTCACCCAAACGACATACAATACTCAAATAGTATTCCTATTTGACAGTTTGGCCGTTCAAAAGTATATTCCATGTTCACCACACCTCGTTAATCGAGGAAAAATGTCAACACAACTGTTGAGATGAGCTCCAGTCGCCCGAACTAATTCAATTAAAGGGCATCACTGAATACAACACTTTCCACATCGACATGTTTATTAGAGAAAAAAAGCCGGGCATCACTGACCAGTGAATACAACACTCTCCACATCAACGCGTTAATTAGGAAAAAAAACAGGGCATCATTGATCATCTCCACACCAAACTGTTTTTGTTCCATTTTTCATCTTATACCAACGAGAAGGTGACGCTGTGCCGTTTTTTGTTCTATACAGTTCGAGAAGTCACGTTCGCCGCTACACACGCGCCCGCACCGTCTATTTGAAACCGTTGTTTGTGAACTTTGCATTTTTAAAATTATTAAACAATACCGAAGTTATGAGATATTTCTGAGTGAGCCGATCTATTGCGTTTATTGAACTGTATTTCTAAAAAATTCTGTATCTCAAGATTCCACTTTACCTATATACAATAATATTAAGTGTATTTTTGCTAAACAAATAAGTAAAAATTATATTTGAATGTACATGAAACAAAAAAAAATATATATTCACCTATGCATACATGAACAATATTAGTTGGTGCCTTTTTCGCTAATTCAATACAAAAATCAAATAATCGAGTAAATAAGTATAAAGGGAGCAGCAAATTCAAATTTAGCCGGCTCTGTGCCAGTAAGATGAATTGATGTATGGTAACTAAAAGTAAAGTGCGGTGCTTATTAAATATTCAATAATTTGTGAAGCTGAAATGTAAATAACAACCTTTATTTTTGACCCGCTTTGACTAGGTTTTTTTCGCTTCGACCTACCTTTGCCACGATATTCTGCCGATTGATCGTCTATTTCAAGGTTGTAAGCATAGATTCAATACTTATCACCAGTAATAATACGTTTCACGACATCCTGGTGGTGCTTTTTTCGAAAAAATTTAGTGATCTTGGAACCTATCGTGCTTTCACTTTTCTTAAGCTCAAATGATCTTTCAAAATGGTTTTCACTGATGCTTCGTATATTACAAAGAAGCCAGTAAGATCTTTGACTGTTAATCGTTGATTCTCAAGAACCAATTCCTTTATTTTATTGAGATGATGATCACCAGTTGAGTTTTTTGGCCGTCCTGGGTGAAGCTCGTGGTCAAAGGGTTCTCGACCCTCTTCGAATAACTTGTACTATCAAGAAGACTTGCTCGCGACAAAGTATTATCATCAAAGACCTTGCCAATATTCTGAGCGTTTCGGCACTTGAAAATTTGATTCCGTACACATTCTTTGTTGAATAATTTCACACAACGTAAAAATCGGCAAATACAGTTTATGTACTTCAGAAAGATTAGTATTAAACACTAATAATTATTTTGATGTGACATGAAACCAATCTAGAAAAAATATTTCGACTAATAAGTTTTTGCGCGAAATTTAAATTAAAAAGTCTTACTATGTTATGCCAACAGTATGTTGTGATGTTTGACGATAAATATCTCGGTAATGCTTAACTTAACCTAAAAAATATGAATGACATAATAAAATAATCAACCGTATATCTTTTAAATGGTTAGATTTACGAAAAAATCAACCATTGGGATATTGTTGAAGTAGCTGAAAGCGATATAGGAATTTTTCTTTATGAAATGTAGAAAACTAAGAAATTTATGAATCAATTTTTCAGAGTATTAAGAAAAAATATATTTATTTTTTTACCAACCCTAATATAGACGACAGCTCCGATTTTTATTTTGCAACCTCTACTCCACGTCAGTTTGTTCAAACATTCAGTCCCTTTGGTACGAGTCTAGCATCATACCCAAAACATTAACCAAAATATGTTGAGTATAGTAGAATAGTAAAGTGTTGATGAGTTCAAGACCTTTGCTGAATGCTTTCTGGCACTCAAATGTTCATCAAGGTAAAGTTGACTCCACAAAACTGTTCTGCAAAATATTTAAAGCATCCATAGTCGTGATTTCATTGAAAACACAAAATTTCAAGCAAACTTGTTAAGTGTTTTCATTGTAAAAATCGCCCGACAAATTTTTCGCGACATAAGCAAAACGCTCCCGAATAGAAACTAATTGACATATGTTTCAAGACGAACATAAAAAGGTGGCAGGGGAATATAAAAAGAATTTTTTTAAATTTTTTTTTGTCGATTCGATTTGCTCTTGTTTAAATGGACCAGTCCGGGTCAAATTTGATCAGAGTTTATTGAAATCTAGGTCCGTAAACACTTTTTTTCGCTATTCCTACCGTTCAAATATTAATTATTTATATGACCTGAATGGCATTAAAGCGCTACACATTCTTCAGCCTATCTGGAAAATACTACGTATATCTTCTGATCTATCTTAAAAAATAATACGGCATAAATCATTTCTATGTGGGCAATAACTACTTTTCAACGTCAAATTATTTAAAAAATTCTATAAAAAATATATTGAGTGGATTAACTCTAATTTATAAGCTGAGTTACTCCTGTACTCTTGTAATTCTCGCCACTACTCACTACTCTTCATTTGAGTTTGCTTCCCAAAGTTCGTTCCCACAAATAAATGTAAAAGACTCCTCAAATTTCAGCATAAAAGTGATTATATTGTGGAAGTATTTGAATCAAGAACCATTACAGTAATGATTAAATGACCAAAAAATCAAGTTTAGTAATTATTTTTCAATTTATATTTTATTTATTTTATATTAATGATATATCAAAAGTTATAAAATAACGATTATTTTGTCAGAAAAGTTTCTGACTTATTTGTGTACTCCTGAAAAAATAAAAAAAAAACCTCAATTATCACAATATATAATGTAATATATATCCGACACTTCCTTAGTAATGATTTTTTTTATTAAAAAATTATGTATAGCCATTATTTGCTGTCCTGATTTTTATACATTTGTACACATTCATTATTCCACACATTCAATAACGATCTTAAAAATATTGTTTTTCCACTTTCCCATAGTTACCTCACATCACAGAAAATATAAGTATCACTAAACTTAGTTCATAATAATAAAAACTTCAGTGCGAGCGCTTCCCTTTATTAGTTTAAACTTAATAACAAATGCAAACATTTAAAGAAATACACCATACGTAAATACACATATATGTACAATCACTTGTATAATATTCGAGCGACAAATTTGCCATTACACGCTAAATTACTTTGTTTGGCACTTCCTTCAGATTTTTATAATAGCATTTGCAATTCTTAAACAAACAGTGCTTGAATAACTTGTGTTTAATATTTTAATACTTTCCCAGCACAAAAGTGAGTGACATTTTTACGAGCGACATTTATTTGGGATCGTAACAATGCTCTCAAACATTAAGCTTTTTGAAAGTGTGGAAGTAAATGAAAACCTTATTTTTTTGTGAGATTTTGCATAATTGCACAATTAATCCGATTTATGGATGGCGGATGATTTCACAAATATTTTTTTGGAAAGTATTTTGATAATAATAATAATAATAATAATAATAATAATAATAATAATAATAATAATAATAATAATAATAATAATAATAATAATAATAATAATAATAATAATAATAATACCAATAAAGATTCGTCAGTCTTTAAGCCTGTCTTGAATGCAGAATATTAAATTATATGTATATATTAAAAACTATTACAACTATTACAGAGAAAAGCTCTGAAAATTTAATTCACTATATCCAATCATGTATTAATTTCACTTGACAAAACAGCAAAATATTGGGTAGTCGAAAAAGTCATTTCGTATTTTGTAAATAGATGTCGTTGCAATCGTATAAATCCAATGCTATTGTACCATACAGTGTCGAAAAAGTGAGATTTTAAGCTTCATTTAATTAAAAATAATTTTTTTTTAATTTCAAAATTTAAATTTGGGGAAGGTAAAAAAAAGTTACAGCTGTTCAAAATTGAGTGAAAATATTGAAGAAATTCGGTATTTTTGAAATTTTTGGACAAAAAATGATAAGAATGCCACGCAAGCCACCAATGAAATGTATGAAGTTTACGGAGACGATGCTGTATCAGTTCGTGTAGCACAACAGTGGTTCGCTCGCTTCCGTTCTGAAAATTTCGAAATTTCGATTTACACTGATGAAAGCTTTACATTTATGGAATAATGTCTCTAGCGGAAAAATGGCAAAAAGTGGTGGCCAAAATGTTACATATTTGTTTACTTATTTATTATTATAAATATAAAAATTTATTACTATAAATATAAAAAAGAAATAGTAAAAATTTGCTTAAAAATACGAAAATACCTTTTCGACTAGACAATATTTGCCTTAAAGACCTCATTATTGGAGCATTTGCTCTGCTTAACGAGAATTACATAACATTCATGCAATGCCACACACACGTTTACCATTTACTCCCACAATCATTACTCGCTGCTTTTGAAAAATATACAAATATGTTTATATGCATGCATATGAGCCCCGCTGTTGGCAGCATAATTGATATTTAATCGCTTCCGGGACGCACATGTAACCAGTTGGAAATAAATTACTAAATAATCATAGAAACATTCAAAACAGATTAATTATGTAAGTGTAATGAGTTCGCGGAGACGTGATGAATAGGGCATCCAGTAGCTTTTCACCTGAGCGGTGATCAATGCAAGTGGTGAGTGGGGCATCAAGACGACTCGCCCCACTTCGTTTGTTGCAAGCGAACATAAATAGTTGTGTACAGTAGTGAAAAAGGCGTTGTTAATTTTTAGTCAATTAAATTGTGTAAAAATGAAAGCTCATTTGCAGCATTACGACATAATCCCTACACCTCGAGTTAGACTGTGCATTTTCAAAAAAAGAAAAAAAAATATCAAAATTCAATAAAGTATTTATACAAAAGAGTAATTCATCTTGTCTTTTGTGAGTTTCATAACTGCCGCTGGTGTTACATATCTATTGTTCTCAGCTCTTCAAAGCCCTGCGCACGAGTGTGAAAGGTCAATAAACCAAAACAAGGTGCGGGAAAAATCGAAAAATGCTCAAAAAAACAGCACAAAACGAACACGAACAGCATAGCGTATACAAAAGCGAGGTACGTACATATGTATGTACTCATGTGATTTATGTGAGTAAAAAAGCGAAAGTCATTGGTTTGCAAATAGTCGCAATTGTGGCTTCGTGCTGCTTCTTCGGTATTTTTTTTGCATTGTTTTTGCGCAGCTTTTCATTAAAACATTAATTTCGGTTTAAGCAGGACAGACGTGTGAGTTGGGTGTGTGAGTATATTTAAGATTTGTTATAGTAAAGTTATTATGTGTATCATTACTCATGCAAATTTTGTTGCTTTTTAAACGCGGGAATTGAACTGTTAAACTATTAACCTAGTTTCCATAAAATCAAGTATAAACGTTGAGTCATAATGAAATGCTCATATAATACGTGGTCTACGGTAGACGGAATAATTGGAAAAACCGATTGATAACTGCTTTCCAATTATATTGTCTGCTAATTTATAAAGTTGAATAAGGATGTTTTTATATCTCGAGCAGGGTGAATTAAGTTTACCACGAAGTTTGTAATAGACAGCAGAAAACCTTGGAGACCTTATAAAGTGTATACATGAATGATAAGCGCCACGAGCAGAGTAGATTTAGAAATGTCTATCTGCTGGTCCAACCGCTAGTTTATATTATATTTAAACCAATCTTTTAGTTTTGAAGATATCGATCTGAAATTTTGCATACGTGCTTTCCTCCTCAAGAAATTGCTCATTTGTCGGAACCGCTGATATCGAATCATTATAGCATATAGCTGCCATACAAACTGACCGATCAAAAGCAAGTCCTTGTATGGAAAACTTTTTTATTTGATAAGATATCTTCATGATATTTGGCATGTATTATTATTGAAAGCAATGCTACAATCCGCGAAGAAATTGTTGAGTTCGGAACACTATAGCATAGAGCTGCCATACAAACTGACATATCAAAAACAAGTCCTTGTAAGGAAAACTTTTTTATTTGATAAGCTATCTTTATGATATTTGGCATGTATTATTATTCAAAGCAACGCTACAATCTTCAAAGAAATTTTTTGGATCGGATCACTATGGCATATAGCTGCCATACAAACTGACATATCAAAAACAAGTCCTTGTAAGGAAAACTTTTTTATTTGATAAGCTATCTTTATGATATTTGGCATGTATTATTATTCAAAGCAACGCTACAATCTTCAAAGAAATTTTTTGGATCGGATCACTATGGCATATAGCTGCCATACAAACTGACATATCAAAATCAAGTCCTGGTATGGAAAACTTATTTATTTGTCAAGGAATTGTTTCGAGATTCGACCTACTCATAGCGTAATCTATATTATCCAAAGAAAAACACTACAATCTCCCAAAAAATCACTCACATCAGATCACTACGGCTGTCATACAAACGGACCGAATGAAGTTAAGATGAAAATCTTTTTACATCCTCTTGTTCTATAAAGAAATCCACTTGTGCAGGATATTATGACCGCGGTGTAGCCAAAGTTAAAGTGTTTTTTGTTTTATTGATTACTCGGGTGTTTTTCAACATTTTTTTACTTAAAAATTTTATTATTATTATTTTTTTAGATTTTTTCCAAGCAAATGCAATTCCACAATCTTCTCAACCTTCGCTTATTCTTTAATGAGACCCTTCTAAATGATCATACAAAGCACAAAAAATGGACAAATTGGCAGCCAATGCTGTGGCAATTTGACTCATATCATTTTACGGTAGTTTACTAAGTAAATATTTATGTACTAGGTAAACAACAAAAAATCAATTGGAGTTTAAATTACAGCGTTTCGCAAAAAATCAAACTACAAATTTTTTTATCAGAAGAATAGTTTTTTATGAATGAAATAAACACTAAATACACGTGCAAAAACAAAAAATTAAGGATGATATTATAAGGAGCTTTGTTGTGGAGAAAAATACTCACCCTACTCTGCAATCTAGTTGCTAATATAGACAAATGTTTATACATTGTGTTGAATAATTTTTCAGAGTTTTTTTCCAAACAATTTGATTTGTTTCAACCAATATATGTAAATAGCTAGCCGAAAAAGTCTTTTCGTATTTCTAGTCACACTTCAACTTATTTTTTTATATTTATATATACTAATAAATTAAAAAATAAATATGTACCATCTTGGTCGACAACTTTTTGCCATTTTTCCGCTAGACACATTATTCCAACAGTGTAAAACTTTCATCAGTGTAAATCGAAATCTCGAAATTTCCAAAATGGAAGCGAGCAAATCATTACTGTGCTACCCGAACTGATATGGCATCGTCTCCGTAAACTTCACAAATTTCATTGTTGGCCTTCGTGGCATTCTTACCTTTTTTATATAAAAATTTAAATATAGCGAATTTCTTCATTATTTTCTCACATTTTTGAACAGCTGTAACTTTTTTTTAACTTCCCCGAATTTATTTTTTTTTTAATAAATGAAGCTCAAAATCTCACCTTTCCAATTATATAGGGTAAAACACAATGTGATTAGTAGCACTGGAGTTATACGTCTACAAAGACATCTATTGAGAAAATACGAAAAAACTTTTTCGACTATCCATCACAAAGCTAGTTTGACACTTATAGCCAAACTGAGCATTTTGCAATATCAAAATGATAACCAAAACGGAATTATTGCACGTATTATTTTTAAACAGTTTCTCATGTTTTGCAGCAATTTTAGTTATATTTCAAAGTAACAGCAACAAACAATACCGGAACATATTACACACATTACTGGTTGCGAGCTTGAGAACAGAAGACTTAAGCAGCAAACTTGTTTGAAATATCACCGCATTAATATGCAAATGACCGAATAAACTAATGCAAAGACTTACAGCACTTGACAGTTATGAAAATGCAGACTTTGCTAGCAATGGCCAGCGCATTGACATCCCACCAATGCAGGGTGCGGCCGAATTTCACAGAGCGCAAAGATGATTGTCAGCACACAATTGAACGCGGCGTAATGCAGAGCCAGCACCTAACGGAACTACTAGTGAGCACAGCATCAGCTGGTCAGCTTAGAGGTGCAGAAATATAAGTGTCTTTTGCGAATTAGTCAACTGGAATCTCACTAATTAATAGCGCCCACATTTTTGTCGCTTGCGCCCCACTGTGGGCCAACAAACAATCAATGGTGGAGATTTACCGTAATTTCACTAAGCAATTAATGAGCATACCGCTGGCGGCGGCGGTGATGTAATCAGATTTTCACCAACCAACCGCTGCTGCCACTGCGCAAGTACAGTTAACTAGCAATGCTTACCACTTTATTTGTTACATAGATACGTTTCGGTGCAGTTTCATGAGCGCTGCCTGGCGTGTGAGTGCAATAGCCAGCGCGGCTTTGTCATTGTCATCGCCTGTGCGCCTTTAATTCAAAGTGTACGCTTTAATTTATTGACTCGTTTGATTGCGGCATTCAATCCAAATCCAAAAGCAAAACCATTTCCCTTTCAGCCAATTATTTCGGCTAAACAGATTGAGCGTGTCTGACAAATGCGCCAAGCAGGCGCTCCAAGTGCTGCTTGCATTTTCAGACCAATTGTTGCACGTTTAACAGCGCTTGCATCCGCTAACATCTTCAGACCGCAAAAGTCTAGCATTTGACCCCAAATGCCAGCAATTGCCACAGCTGAAAGCAAAGCGAAAAGCGAGTGAACCAATTGAAACCCTCAGCCTGCTTTGTGTGGTGTTAATATAAGTGTTTGGCTCTAAGAGGCCTGAATCGCTGTCATTTGTTGTTGGTGGTGATTTTCCGCGCCAATTTGGTGTTTAAGTGTAGAGTCATTGAAGTGGTCGCTGCTGCGCTGTGATAGCTGCATTTTGCAGCTTTTGCGCCACAAACACTACATCCGTCAATGCGGTTGTGTTCCTCTATAAAGCTATTCTCCCAGTGAGGCATCAATTTCCAATGCACTTTAACCACTTGTAGAGTTTTGTGTCGATTGTTGGCTAAATAGTTGACTTTGGCTGTCGATTGCACGGTAATTGAGCGGAATTAATAGCCTTCGTTGGACGTAAATACAAATGGAGTGGAAGATCGGTCTTTACTCGAGTTGTTGGCGAAGCTATATCATTGAAGGATTGGTCCAATAAGTGCGTCGTACCAATACGAACTTCTAAATTCAATATTTTTCCTTCGGTTTATGCAACCATTTGGCTTTTTTTTATTCATGCGAAAAAAATTGTGACTTAAGAACAAGTCTTTCTACCTAAATATTTTCTTATTTTGTTAGATCATACATTTTGTGCATAATATAGGGTGGTCTAAAAGTCTTTTCGTATTTCAATCCGAATTTCAACTTATTTTTTTATATTTATAATGCACTTTAATGAACCAAATATGTACCATTTTGGTCGACCACTTTTTGGAATTTTTCTGCTAGAGACATTATTTCATCAGTGCAAAACCTCTCTGGTTTCCCGTCAAAAATCTGCGACAAGTAATTTTCACAGGCTTCTCTTGAAGCCAACTTTACTCCATTAAGGGAGTTCTGCATTGACCGAAAGAATTATATAGTGGATGCATC
Source organism: Bactrocera zonata (assembly GCA_037783105.1). Taxonomy (NCBI): domain Eukaryota; kingdom Metazoa; phylum Arthropoda; class Insecta; order Diptera; family Tephritidae; genus Bactrocera; species Bactrocera zonata. Next base: position 494,944 of record JBAWJQ010004342.1, read on the forward strand.
GAGATTTCCCAGACAAGTTCTCCTAGTTTTTGCTGAGTCATCATAGATGATTGTGATCTAGCGTTGTCCTGATGGAAGATGAAGTCCTTTCTTTTAGCCGTTTTTTTCGATTGCTTGCTTCAATATCATCAGTTGTTGACAGTAAAATGTAAAATCAATCCTTCCACCAGGCTGAGGCAGCTCATTGTGAATAATTCCTTTCCAGTGCCACCAAACACTCAGCATAACCTTTCGAGACGTCAATCCTGGCTTTGGGACCATTTGTTGAACTTCACTACCATGATTTTTTTCGCACATTATTGTCGTATTTGATCCACTTTTTGTCTCTCGCTACCATTCGCTTCAGAAATAGTTCCATTTCCTTTCGCTTCAGCAAAGAATCGGAGGTGTTCAGTCGGTCCATTAAATTTTTCACGACAATTCATGTGATACCCAAACATGGCGCTTCCTTTTGTAGACAGCCTTTTCTAAATGGTTCAAAACTATTTGATGATAAATGTGAAGTTCCTTAGTGATGTCATGGCTGCTTACGTGACGGTCCAGGTCAATCTTTTCCATAATTTCATCGAATTTTTAACTATCAGTCAACCAGAGCGAGATGCATCTTTCACATCGAAATTTCCAGAACAGAAGCGCGCGAACATTTATTGTGCCACACGAACTGATACAGCATCGACTCCGTAAACTTCACAAATGTCATTGGTTTTCCAAATTACAAATAATTGAAATAATCAAACTTTGTTTTTTTTTTGTTTTGTCAGTCACTAACATTTTAGGGGGTAAGAATTGAAAAAAAAATTAAAAAAACAAATTTTCAAAAAAAAATTAAAAAAGAATTGTTTGGAGCACCCTAATTGACAATATACGAAAGGACTTTTTCGACTACCCTATATAAATAATTTTTTTTTTTTTTATTTTGCCAAAATTCTGGTCATATCCTCAATGCCAATAATTTAGTACTAACATGTGTCATTCTAATTAGGAATTTTGGTATATTTTGGTATTTTTAAATGTCTACAGTTGAGTAAATACATTTATATGTGATCACCAAATTGTGCTGTCAGATGGAGTCATAATATATTGTGCTCAAATTTCAAATTTTGCAGTTTTATCTTTACGCGCAAATAATTTATTGGATAAAGCAACCAGTTTTGGCGGGCTTTAAGGTGTTGAAATTGCATACAATAACGTTTTCAAAATTGGAAAATCTACAATCTTAATTTCGCCTTTTTAACTTGCGAGACGCATACATACACAGCGATGTGTCAATGATATTTTAAACAATCCCCCAGCGCTGTTGTGCATGCGCATGCGTGCGCTTGGCATTTAAGATGAGTATAACTGTGTACACTTGTGCTGATGTGACTACGTGCTAATGCATACATATATTATTCATGGCAAGTTGATGTCTAACCCTTGTTTACTCACACATATACACAAGTACGTATACGTGAAAATGTAACAAGCGGTTATTGCATTCAATTGGTTGCACTAATGGGATTACTTCCGTTTCCGTTCGTGAGTTAACTTATTAGTGTAGTTAACTGTAAGTTATACATCCATATAAATTGCCATTACTGAGGTTTCAAAGTTCAAAGCAGCGGTTGATGAATCAAAGTAACTTAATAATGAAAAAATATATTTACGGATTTTTTTTGCTTTACTTTGATCGGTCAATTTGTATGGGAGCTACACGATACAGTGGTCCGATCAGTATAAATTCTTTGGAAATTGTAACGTTGCCTTGAACAATAATTTGTACAAAATTTCTTGCAGATATTTTATCGAATAAAAATGTTTTTTATGGAAAAACTTGATTTTGATGGATCACTTTGTATGACAGCTATAAGCTATAGTCGTCCGATCTGAACACTGTCTTCGGAGATTGCATCGTTTATTTAGATAATAATTTGTGTCAAATTTCGCAAAGATATCTCTTCTAATAAAAAAGTTTTTTATACAAATACTTAATTTTAATGGATCACTTTGTATGGCAGCTATAAGCTATAGTTGTCCGATTTGAACACTGTCTTCGGAGATTGCATCGTTTATTTATATAATAATTTGTATCAAGTTTCGCGAAGATATCTCTTCAAATAAAAAAGTTTTCTATACAAAAACTTAATTTTGAGCGTTCAGTTTGTATGACAGCTATATGCCATAGTTCTCCGTTCCAAAAAACTATATGCGTAAACTATAGCTTTGCTTTAAGTAAAAATCTTTGTGGAATTTAGTGACGATATCTTTTTAAATAAAAAAGTTTTCTATGTAAAGGATTTTGAGAGGTCAATTTGTTTCACAGCGATATCCAATTGTGCGGTTCTATGCAGCTTTTTGAAAAAAAAAAAAATCAAATGTAAATATATATATACATATGAATTTTACAGACGACTGAAAAATATTCGTACATAACCTTATATGTCTCACTGACTCATGTTCGCAATGTAATAATTGAAATTTGCAATTTTTTTCAAAATTTCCAATAAAATTAAACGCAAATTTGAAAACAAAAACTATAATATTTTTATTGCACTTACGCAATCCAATTGACCAATGCAAAGCAGAATATTTATTCGAAATTAAACACACATACATATATGTGCAAATGAAATGCACCAAAAGCGTCCAGTCTCGGTTAAATCATAACTCACAACTTTTAAGAGGCTTTGAGAACATCAAAAGCAATTAAAGCCTAAACGAACATTTTTACGTTGCATTGCCATCATTGTCGAATCGCTTGATCATCTCGTTGGCCTTGTCATCCTTTTGGACGTTAAATACGACGCTGCTGTTCTTTGCACCCCCCGCTGTTGCGTTGGTGTAGCCGTTGCCTACGCCTTAATTTGATTTAAATACGCACAACACTTCGCGGCAGTGACTTGATGCGCCCGACACTGCAAATGCGACGACAGATGCAGTCAGCGAGAAGTCGCGAAAGTTGCGTCGTTTGCAGTCACTTTTGGGCAAGGCCACGTTGCCAATAGCTGTCGCTCGTTCGGTGGCCATTGGCGGCCTGCGATTGCCCCTGTACCCGGCGGTTGGCGCTGCCAACAGACGTTTGACGTGTGTGAGGGTCACACGAGGTGACGTCGTCGGCTGTTGTTCCACGCACTAGAAGCCATTGCAAGAAGCTCTCAGCTCAGTGTTAGCCAATACTGTAAGCGACTACTGTCTGCTAGCAACAACAGTAACAATTCGTGTGCGCGACAGTGCCGCATGCCGCTGGAGAGATGGCCAGATTGCCATTTCGTGTGCTTCTATGGCTTGCTGATAGATAATATTCGATTGTGTTGTTGTTGTTTTTTACGTTTATGTTTGCAATGATTAATTATGCTCACATTTGTTGAGAAGCAAACGATATTTGCTCATAGCATCCGAGCTGACTATGCAAACGAACCGCGAGCTACAAAAGTTACAAACAAGCGTGAATAATTAAAATCATGTTCACATATAAAAACGTATTAGTGTGGCAGATGTCCAGAAGTGAGCCGATATTAAGAGTTCACACTTGTTGGCTCAAGTGATTATGCTTCACCGCGAACGACCTTGTCAGATTTGCATATATTAAGTAGTCGCTGGCTAAGCACTGCAGCAGAGGTTAATGTTATTGCCACTGATCCAGATGTAGCGATAAAATGGCAGCCACTTTAACTGAGCTGTAATTAAAAATCGCTTATTTCATACATACTTAATTTACCAACATAATTTCCATGATATTAAGTGGGCTGAAAGTGTAAATATTTAATTGAAGATAATTAATCGCTTGATAATTATTAAAGGTATTGCAAATACGAGTATATTGTTTCAGTTGATTTTTAGATGATATATGATAACACAAATAAAAAATGAGGATTACTTCCATTTCCGTTCATTAGTTAACTTATTAGTGTAGTTAGATGTAAGTTATACATACATCATTTTGCCATGGTGATTAAGGAGTGACAAGTTAAAAAAAAAGAGACCTCACACTATGCGCCAACTACCGTGGGATAAGTCACCTAAATATCGCATATAAGGTTTTAACGAGCGTGTTGTATGAAAGAATAAAGCCCACCATCAACAAACTACTTAATTGGAGCTTATCAGTGTGACTTTAAGTTTGGAAAATCAACAACTGACCTAAGGCTCCATCAGGACCGGGAAGTACCTCTTCGAGCCATTCGATACAAAACGAGGTTTCAGTCATGACGACTTCTTTCCGTGTGACTTCTTCAATCTGCTACTGGAAAAAATAATTTGAGCTGCAAATCCGAATAGAGAAGGTATAAACTTTCGCAAGAGTGTACAATGCTAGCGTTCGCCGATGACATTTATATCCTTGGCCATAACAACCGCGCTGCTAGTTCTGCTTTCTCCAGACTGGATAAGGAACAAATGGATCTGGTGTGAGCGAGCGCAAGACAAAATATCTCTTGTCATCAAGCAAACAGTCGCAGCACTCGCGACTTGGCTCCCACATCACTGTTGACAACAATCGTTATAGTTTATATGAATGCCTGCCCAAGTCGGCTTAACCGCACAGTGCTTTAAAAAGCACATAGGTCAATATAATACGTTGATCAGCGTCCCAAATAATAAATGATTTTTGCACGTATTTTTGGTTACAATTAATCTTAGTGAAAGGGACACGTTTTCCACCTTGGTTGGGTTCGAAGTCGATCTAAAAGCGCTGTCGTGCTGTAGGTCCAGTACCCGGCTGCTGTGTGACTCCACACTGGATTGAATTTTTCAACCGTACCTGCCTTTTAAACCACAGCCACCACGAATATCCACAAAAGGCCGAACTCAATGAGCAGATTGAAGTAAAATCAAAAGGCTAACTGGTCCCCGCGGTACCAGATTAAAGTCTCCGGTCAGACCTTGTAGTTTTTGGTACTTCCAGTTGAGCACCCAACCGCTCAATGACTGGTGGAATTTGTCGCTTAAACTTCAAATATCTTTTCATTAGAAAGAATCTCATTCAAAGTCTATAATATCATTTAAAACTGAGTATTACAACACTATTTCTGACATAGACTATGCTGACATTTCAAGGCAAGTCCAAAATTCTGACACAGTGCGTATGGATTTTAGTCGCCTCTTACGGCAGGCATACCTTTCCGCGGAAAAATTTTACACCCGCTCGCTGGGGGAATGTCACAGTTGACAATCATAACTTCGAAATCGTAGATAATTTCGTCTATCTTGGAAGCAGCATTGACACCAACAAGAACGTCAGCCTCTAAATCTAACGCAGAATAAATCTTGCCAACATGTGTTACTTTGGACTGAGTAGGCAATTGAGGAGAAAAGTCCTCTCTGGACGAACAAAGGCCATAAACTCTACAAGTCACTCATTATTCACGTTCTTCTATATAGTGCGGAGGCATAGATGATGACAACAAACGACGAGCCGGCGCTACGAGTTTTCGTGACATTGACTATACCAGTGGGACGCATGAAAAATTAGGCGATTTTCGTGAATTTTTTTTTAAAGAAAATACTAGATTGAATATTTCGAAGTTCTGTGGACGTAATAAAGTATATTTTTAGCTATATTAAAATTTTTTTTTTACAAAAATATTGAAAATTAACGGAGTTATGTGCTGTCTGCGGAAGTGCCGAAAAAAAAGTGCCTCAACTGCTGGCATGATTCCTGTCGAATGAGTAGCTGAAACAAAAAAATTTTAAAAGTTTATTAAACTTAAAGATATTTCGTATACAATGAACTACGATCTTTGGAAAAAATCGAAAGTAAACAAAATGGCGTAATTTAAAAAAAAAAAATCGTTTTTTTAGGTTAAAAATTGTCGTTTTTTTAATGCCAAATTGACAATTTTCAACCAATCAAAAAGATCCTGGGTCATTGTATAGCAAATATATTCAATAATATTCAGTTTTAATATGAAGTCGATCAGTCTATTTCTCGTTGAGTTATGATGTAAGCAATTTTGAAAAATGTCGTTTCGAGAAAAACGCGTTTAAATTTCACTTATATATGTTGGCACCTCCGTGCGGTCGCTCTTTAGAACGCTGCCATCCAAAAACTATTCAATATACGACCTTCCCGATTTCACAGGATATTTATGGAAATATAAGCTATCGAAAAAGCAAATAAAATTTTTTTTTTTTAAAGTGTCACACTGGTATAGCCCCTAAGAGTACTCGCCGATGGAAACAGCGGAAGAAGAAGATCTCCACTCCGTTGGAAGGATCAGGTGGAGAAGGACTTGGCTGCAGTTGGTATGTCGAATTGACGCCACTTTGCGAAAAGAAGAAACGACTGCCGCCATGTTGATAACTCGGCTTTAACCCCGTAAGCGGTGTTTACCACAGTAAAAAATAAGAAGAAGAATGGTTATTTGATTTTAGTTAATTAACCGGTATGCTTACTTTGCCTAGCAGCGTGTCCAACGCGTTAAAATTGCTAGGCTTGTATACGCTTTCTAGACTTCATCCGTCTTCGACGCTATATCAATGCATTGGGCAAGTTTCAAATGGAATAAAGAGCTCAAACTTTAGTTGATGAAATTAAATTAATTTTTCCTACAAATTAATCGCAATGTTGTTGTGTGAATATTATAACAGTACAGCGTAAATATTCTTGAAACTGTGTTGTAATTGGATTACAATTCAATGTAATACTAAATCACGCTTTCAAAGCTAATTTAGAATGCTTTAAATTTATTCATATGTACATGCATATATACATATATCTAACATATTGCATTGCATAAACTTAAGACCCCATTCAGCGCTCAAAGCTCATGTAAGCGCAGGCGTGTGCGATCTTATTAACTACATGAATGTACTTAGTACAGTTAGTTGCTGCTGTGTAAAATATGATAGTAATATAATACTATTCAATAATTAAACGGCATGTAAACGTGTATACATATATTTTGTATTATTTATGCCAAGTAATGGACGCTTTTTATTTACATTGTTACATATTCATGTAATTACAAACACATACAGATATATTAGCAGCTATTTGTGTGGGTGTGTAGTATAATAAACGGAATCTCAACAACGTAGTAAAAGTTGGTCATGGTACCGTTATATTATGTAATATATTTCACTTTATTGATTGATGACTTGAGCTGTGCATGGACGAGCATTATGGGACCACTTATTTCTGATTTTTTGTTCGACTTGACTCTTAGTGTGGGAGTTTTGTAGTAATATGCGCTTAGTGAAAAATTCGAAGCGTGAAATTGCAAGTTTGCGCATAATCACTGCCAATTAATTTGGACGTGTTTGATGGTAAATTAACTCTCAAAACTATGTTTATTTAAAAACGAAATACATTGCGACAAAAGAGCACCCGGAAATTGTAATTTAAAATGTATATATTCTGCTAAGTTGGTAGGACTGTCCTTAATTACTAAGCTAAATATGAGCGCGATCTGTCAGCCAGTTTGTTTATAGCAATGCTTAAGACGGTACAGCTCAGTAGTGCTTTGCGATTTTTACAATGGATAAAAGTATCAAATATAGAAGTTGTCTCAAATTTTGTTTTTCTGCGAAATCGTTGCGAATGTCGGAAAAGCTTTACAGTGATTCAGTTTTATCCAAAACACAAGCCTGCGGGAGCTTCAAAGCCTTCAAGGACGATCTAGAGATCGTTAAAGACATGCCTCCGGAGGACCGTCGACGTCGTGAACAAATCAAAATATTAAGAAAGTGAAGGGTATGGTGCTTGAAAGTCAGCCAAGTTTTAGAGAGATGGCAAGATATTTTTGGTATGAAATGCGTTCTTGCTCGACTAGTGCCAATGAAGCTGAATATTTTTCTAAAAGAGTGCCGTAAATAAGTCTCTTTGGACATGCTTGATCATGCGAATTCCGATCCAACATTCGTGGAGAGAATTATAACTACCGATGAGACATGGGTTTATGAGTTTGACATGCCAATAAGTCAACAATCATCGGAATGGAGGGATAAAAACGAGTCAAAACCAAAAAACCTACGCTAAAGCTGATCAAAAATCAAGGTGATGCTCATTGTTTTTTTCGATATTCGTTTGGTTTCGTGCATCATGAATTTGTTCCGGAAAGACAGACGGTCTATAAGGAATTTTATTTGGCCGTACAGAGGCGTTTGCTTGAGAACATCAGACGAAAAAAGCCGGAATTGTGAAGAAAAAATTTATGGATTTTGCTTTGTTTTGCAACATAAAAAGTTTTGCTGATTGAGTAGCTTTTTGGGGTGAAAAAGATTAAAATTTCATATCAATACTAAAAAACTGAAGGTCTAGTGCACGTACCTATGTAGCGACAGTCAGACGGACAGCTTTGAATCGGTTAGTGTTTCGGTTTTTGCATATCCTGAGAAAAGTTACCATAGCTTTGTATGTTTTTATACCAGCAGAACGTGGAAATTTCAACGGATGAAATGTCTTAGCTATTTTTTCCAAAATCTTATATACTGATATGGGAATTTTTGATTGAAAAAAGGGTTGTTTTCAGATATTGTGTTAAATTAAGTTGAAAATATAAATATTTTATACCATAAGTCAAAAAATTACGTTGTGTTTTGGGTATTTTGAATTTGTTGTAAAATATGAAATTAGAAAATAAAACTTGAATATTTAAATTTTCATACAAATTTTGCGGTTACGTGAAAAAACATTACCTATAACTTTGGCATATCACCTTTTGTCCATAGAAATTACAGTTTTGTCGGAAATTGAGTTAAACAATTCTTAAACTTTAAAAATTCAAACACCCGCTCTCATTCCTCTTCCTAGCCTCAAGTTGCTTCTAAATTATTTTTCCATTCATTTTTGTTATTTTATCCAGCTTTCAAATGTTATTTAACTAGGTTTACTAAGGACTTGCTATCAGTGAAGTAACCACTTCAAAGGAGAGCATACAATTATGACAAAGCACCCCAGTGATGTTGGTGAGAAATGTTTCTGCAGACCTTCCCACAATAACACGCTTAATTCATTTGCATTTCTTCTTAGTAAATATAAATTTGTTGCGCGAAAAATCATGTGAAATCGTTAACCGCGTCGTTTGGGTCTTTGTACATAGACTTAAGCTATTAAAAATCGATTTAATTGCTAACTAAAGTTACGTGGCGATACTTAAAATGTTTTAAAGCGCAAGCAGTGGCTTTAATTTGCTTTCAAACTAATATTACAAACACTTAATTGACCATAATTTAAACATATTTTCACACATCTATTTTTAATTGAATATCATTTTCACATAAATTACGCAGCACTGCAGCGCAACGCTCTTATTTCAAGTTGACTTACGCTTAGCCATGGATTATTTGCTATTTCAGAAACTTCAATGCAATTTAATTTCGATATTTGCGCATAAAACACAACGCTACAAGTGGAAGTGTAAACTAGAATCGCGGCTGTGGCTCTTGCATTGGCTGCTTGGCAGTGGAAAGCATTGAAAAGTAAAGATCTAAATTAAAAATCTAGTTTATGTGCGCAGAACGGGTTTCGATAATTTAAATATTTTTAATTTGCAAATTAAATGCGCTGAAAACGACTTCAAATGTTTTAGTGTGTGTGTATAGATAATTTAAATTACTTTTTCACTTTGATGCTCGGCTTACTTAAACAAACGAGAGCGTTAACTGTTTGGAGGCGATTAAAACAACTCAACTTTTTCTCTGCTGATTGGCAGCAAAGTGTACTGATAAACTTGTGATTAGCATTTCCGGCGAAACGTATGCTTTCTACAAGAATATGTAGCGGCATATTATCTTATCTTCGATTGTGACTTGTGACTTGCAAAAACTTCCTACAAATTTTAATAATTTATAATGTCCATAAATACCAGAAACAAGTCGTGTTTTGCCTTCACAAGCGCAAGTCATAATTTCTAAGCTAACATTTTATTTTCGGCTATAAATTCATAAGGCAACAACAAATTGCGTAAACAAAAACTTCATTATGAAGAAGTGTCCAAAGCTCTGCTAAATAATAATAATTATAAGTTTGCGTAGGGTATAGTTTCCAAATAAACACGCGAATATTCCCATATTAAATATTTTTGTGTTTGATACAAAAACAAAAAGCACAAAATAACAAAGAAAGCAAGCAATAAACAATTTTTTAGGTTTTTCTTTTTGCAGACAACCGAAAGTTAGCATTTGCATACACATACATACATAAACAAACTGAAGAAGTATTGTATGTGACAAAACTTTATTAAAAATTAGTTTTTAATTGCAAATATATGTATGTATATGTGTAAAAAAACGATCAAGCATATGCTATACTCATATGTGAACGTTGCCTTAAGATGACAACATTTTCCCACATTCGGCAGCAATTAAATTTAGCATATTTTAGCACAGCGCTTAAATTTGGTAAAACCCACAAGAATTGTCTGCATTTTTCCTTGATGGCCTCGAGCGGCAACATTATTTATAGCACGAGAATTGGTAGCCAAAAAATATTTATATATATATTATTTATAGCACGAGAATTGGTAGCCAATAAATATTTACGCAAAATATGCAGACAACTGAAGGAAATCACGGTAGTAAAAATTAGAATTTGTGTCCAACAACAACTATTTCTTAATTACCACTAATCGCATACAAAATATATAAATCGACTCATAACTGCACTGTTTATTAAAAATTCCACCCGCCGCTAATATTAAAATATTCAAAGCTGCTAATACCTTTGCCTTGCCGCTATGTCAGCTTAACCGAAAATTCCAGTTATTACAACAGTAACTTGGTTCTCGCCTATGTTACTTGCAAGCGAACAACATCTTCCGTCATGGCCTCTTGACCAATCCGTTACGCCGCCAGCTACAAAGCGTTGCCGAAACTTCCTCGCTGGTTTGCGCATCCAACATAGCTCGTCTGTAAGCACGAGGGCGCGACGTCAGACAAGCGTGGCCACTTCATTTTAATCGCGTCATCTCAATCATAATTATTTTCATTTTTTATATATTTATTTTTATTTTTTATGTATTTATTTTTATTTTGTTGTTTTTGTTATTTTTGTTTTAATGCATTGTGTATTAATGCTTACTAATTTTGATCAATAATTTGTCTGTTTTGCCGCATTTGCGCATACGCACGAGTCAGCGCAGCAACGCGACGAGATTTTCGAGTAAAGCTTACCAAATATGCACATTTTGTATGTCAACAGGTCCGCTGCTTAACGCCAGCACAATGGACGATTCGTCAATCTTGACGAAATGCAATCCACGTATGGCGTACTGCGCTGTTGGACAGACATTAGTGGCATGTGCTTATCTGCCTGGGATTTCCACTTATTAAGATGCCACTAAATTTGGTAGAGGGTCTTCAAAAAACGACGAGAAGAGAAATAGCCGAGTGTGCTGAGGCACATTTTGAGGGTTCAAATTTCTAAATATGAAATTAATTTGTTTGTAGAATTCTATTTATTTCGACGTCATTTCGAAATGCTTGTACAAAGTCAGTATTTTTACTGCATATTGGTACCTCTCATTTTCCGCAGGTAGCGGAGTACGTTTAACAGTTATACCCTGACAGGGACACAATGATCAGCCAGACCGGCTGAGTTGATTTAGCTATGTTTGCATGTCTGTATATAGGCGGTATAGTACCCAGTCCTAAAATATCAAGTCTTCTTTCGCCATTTTTTCCTCAAGAAGCTGCTCATTTGTCCTTGATATCGGATCACTATAGTAAACAGCTGCCGTAGGTTAGGTTTGGTTAGATACATTGGCTGATTTTTCGTGAAGCCAAAAATAATTCCATTTAGTAAACTAGAAACATCTCTCCGTTTTGATGCCTAAAACTTCCAGGTATGACCCAGAGCTTGCAGGTATAGATCAATGCTAGTATAGCCGCATATCTACAAAGCATTTAGAGCCAGCCTCAAATTTATTGAGTCAGCTAATATCTACTCCAGCCAATTCGCCGGTTTCGTAGAAAGTATGATGACCGTGTTGCTTTAACCTTAATTTGGCGAACGCCGAACAATGGAGGAGAAAGTGTCTAGTCTTCCTACTGAAATTTTGACAAGTTGTGTCCTACAAAAGCCTCAGCCTCCCGTGTCAGTGCTAATGAGACCTGTGAACCTCGCTAAGAGCTAGTAGTCACACGGATCTTCTACGTTCCACTCTGGGTTAGAAAGCTTTTGCAAACTCAAAAGGGCTGGTTAGATCCAGCGCGCCACTGCACGTTTACAGGTGGGTTAATTAGTCAAAATTATTAAAATTTACTTTCGAATTCCGAAGTCAGTGCTTTCAATTTCAAGAGTGGGGTTTTCAATAAGAGCGCTACAAAAGTTTTTTAAATGAAACAAAAACGACTTGAGATATTAATGAAAATTTTTATTCCTGTGTACATACTCCTTAAGTCACCATTGCATTCCGAAAAAAATACGGTTTGTTGCGGATTATGGGTCGGCGGTGTCATTGGGACGTTCTTTTCCCACGATGATCAAGATCAGCACGTTATTGTGAGTGGGAATCCCTACCGCTCAATGTTAAATATTTTAGCCCGAATTGGATGATATGGACTTGAACAATATATGGTTTCAACAGGCCTCACAGCGAATGTTACAATTGATTTATTGAACACCATTTTTGGTGAACGTGTTATCTCGCCTCGGTCGTGCGATTTGGCGCCGTTATTTCCTATGTGGCTACGTTAAGTCTATGGTCTATTCCAGCAAGCCAGCGACGATTGTTGAACTTCGTGAGAATATCGATGATGAAATTGTAGCAGTATCGGTCGATTTACCCGTGTGCAAAAAATAAGGTGACATTTGAATTTAAACTGCGCGCGTCGAAGGATATGGAGAATTAGTTTTTTTAGGTTGGTAGTACTGTCAGTCACATCTATGTTAAATTTCATGTCAAAATATTCATTAGTGTTTGAGATACGTGTCGTTTTGTGAGCTGCTAACAGTGAGTTTATCGTTTTTTGCGATGTCGAAATTTGTTGAGCAAAGAATTTGCAATAAATTTTGTTTACGGAATCAATTTCCTGCTGCGGATGCGTTGAGTATAGTGCAGAAAGCCTTTGGTGATGAGGCTATGTCTAAAAAAAATGTTTACAAGTGGTATAGTGAGTTCCAAGCCAGCCGTGAACGTGTCGAAGACGAAGAGCGTCCAGGGCGACCATCAACCACAACCGACGAAGCTCACGTTCAACAAATCAAAGATTTGGTGTTTAAAACCCGTCGATTAACAATTAGAGACCTTGCTGATGAATTTTTTTGGAAAAAAGTGAGAGTTGAAGTGTGTGAAACGATGCTTTCCGACTACCAGGCTGTCATGAAATGCATTATAACTGGCAATGAGACTTGGATCTATGCTTACGACCCCGAAACAACCGATCAATCGAGTGAATATCATGCCAAAAAAGAGCAGAGACCAAAAACATCGCGCCACAGTCGCTCAAAAATCAAGGTCATGTTGACTGTTTTCTTCGATTATCGTGGGGTTGTGCATTATGAATTCCTTCCAACCGGTCAAACAGTCAACAAGGAGTATTATTTGAACGTTATGCGTCGTTTGCGTAACGCTATCCGCCTAAAATGGCCGGAATTGTGGAAAGACATACTGCCCTTGTAATTCGTGATCATTTCGCCAAAAACTCAACCCATATCGTTCCGCAATCACCGTATTCACCTGATCTGCCGCCGTGCGACTTCTGGCTGTTCACCAAGCTCAAAAGACCGCTCCGGCGACACCGTTTTTATACGATAGAGAAGATTCAAGCCGCAGTGAAGACGGAACTGAAGGCCATCCCGGAAAGTGACTACAACCAGTGTTTCGAAGATTGGAAAATCCATTGGCATAAGTGCGTTGCATCGGAAGGGGATTAGTTCGAAAGGGATGAAATTGATGTGGAAGAATAAGTAAAGAATTTTCAAAATAAATACAATGTCACCTTATTTTTTGAAAACCGTTGAAAATTGGGTTCAGCGTCTGAACTTCTGGAAGCGTGCCCGTGGCTGACATGCAAGAGAAGTCGAGTTAAAATGTACTTTCACAGGAATATAGAATTTAAATTCCTTATAAAATGTGTTTTAGTCTTCAATACCGAGTTAAATTTCATAAATATTATTCCCACATTATTCCTCAATTTTTTATCCAAAATAACTTATACTCAATACATATCTATGTATGTACCTACATTATTCTCTTATTTTCTTTTCCCAACTATACCATTAATAGTAAGTACTTAAAAGCTTATCGTGCAGCCGGAATCTTCCCTCAATCACAAAAGCTAACGATACAAGATTAATTTAGCAATTTTTTTTAATGATAATTAAATAGTTTTTTTTTGCATTGCTAGTGGTTTGTTGTTCCAAAAATAAATTTAATTTTAGGTTTTTTTGTCGCTCGCTCGATTCTAAACTCAATAATTTTTTAATCGCCGTGATTATGCACAATTAATTCGTTAAAAAAAATGCACAAAAAAGTTTATTGCATACAAAAGTGAATCCCGAATTAGTCCGACAGAACTTCCGCTTTCACAAAAAAAAAAAAAATAAAAACAAATATAGAATTTTTAATAAGTCTGTTAGCTGGTTTAAGAGCACAAATCTAAGCACTTGTTCCATAAAATGTAGATTGAATTATCAAGTAATTAGCATCTAACAGATGTGTCAAATTATATTAATTGGCGAATTAACAGAACATAAAGAACTGAATTTTGAATAAATACGAGCAGTTTACATACGAATATGAACCAGTCTTGGCGTAAAACCACTGATTTGTGGTTGTCGCGGTTACATGCTCTCTTATTCAAATATTTATAAAACAGCGTATCAACCAAAAAAAATCGAAAGGTCACTGTCAGCTATAATAACCAATATATAACCATTTTATAACCAAAACTCAACGTTTTATTTTAATGTGAGTGGTTTCTATATTGTATGTACATATACGAGGGCTGCTATGTATATTTCTGGCCTAATAATGAAAGTAGGCATATTTATCAACGAAAATGTTTTTATTTATTTTTTTTTTTTTGTTTTTTTTTCGTTGGATTTGGCTCGTCTTGGAAGACCCACACGGTCGATTGCTGTTTTGTTTCGGGCTTATACGCATAGATCCATGACTCGTCACCTGTGACGATCTTATAAACGTCTTTTGAAGCACCGCGATCGTATTTTTTCAGCATTTCTTTACACCAATCCACACGAGCCTTTTTTTGAGCGATTGTCAAATTGTGCGGGATCCAACGAGAACAAACCTTTTTTACGGCCAGGTGTTCATGCAATATCGAATGTATGCTGGTGGGAGAAATGCATAGGCATGCCTCTATCTGAAGGTATGTTACATGACGGTCTTGCATTATCAGTTCACGTACGGCATCGATGTTTTCTGGCACAATGGCTGTTTTTGGACGACCTTCACGGAATTCGTCTTTGAGCGAGCGTCGGCCACGATTGAATTCGTTGTAACAGTTTTTCACAGTGCTATAGGATGGTGCTTCATAACCATACAAAGATTTTAGTTCATCGATGCACTCTTGTCGTGATAATCCACGTCGAAAGTTGTGAAAAATGATCGCACGAAAATGTTCACGAGTTAATTCCATTTTTTGGCCGAGATGAATTTTTTAATTCCCTGTAAATAAAACAATTAACGATTAAATGACAAAACGTTCTGAGTGATGTTATGCTAAAAAATGTCAAACTTTCCAATGGAAATGTCAGATTGCACCTGGCAACACTTAGTGTTGCCTAGGCCAGAAATATATGTATATAGCAGCCTCCGTATTAGTTCAATATAGACCAAAAACATAACCAGTATAGTTTATATTTCCAATTATAGGCGATATGACTATTTTCTTTCTTCAGATTCCTCTGTTATTCAAGATACTATGCTCGATATATTCTTGGCATGCAAACTTTTGTTTTTTAACTAATAGGGCTTCTAGCACCTGAAATGAAAAACAACGTAACATCAAAAAATCGAAATTGACTTTTTTATTGCTGACGGTTCACTACATCATATTACTTATATGTAGCATATAATTTTCAGCTTTCGCGGTCAGATATAACCAATATATAACCCGTATATAACCAGTATATAACCATTTCATAACCAAAACTATTTTTTTTTTTCAATATGAGTGTTTTTTTTTATATCGCTTTTCCTTCGCCTGTAAACTTATGGAAAGTTTTGTTACGCTATTTTCCATTTTAAGTGACGATATGTATCTATATTAGAATTGCAAGGCTGTTATTGATTATTTTTACCCAGTCAGTGGTTGTTGTAGCGCCAGTTCGCATGTACATAAAATCGATTCTCCATGTGTTCTCGTGTAATCGCACAAAAACTGTTTGAGCGGTGAGGGGTATTTGTTTGCTTGCCTGCGCACTGCTATGTTCTGTTTGCTGTTCTGGCGCGCCAAAGTCGCTTAAAATAACAAACGAATGACGAAGCGAAACGAAGGCAAGCGTTGTTCTGATGTCACACCGTCGTTCTGTACTGTGAAGTAGCGCATTGAGCTAAGTGAAAATATGTGCCCGGGTAGCTCAGTCGGTAGAGCATTGGACTTTTAATCCAAGGGTCCAGGGTTCAAGTCCCTGCTCGGGCGATCTAAATTTTTTTTAGAATTTTAAATTTTTTTTTTAGAATTTTAAATTTTTTTATACATTAAATATATATATTTTATCCACTTGTAATGCAATGCTTTTATAATATTTTCTTGCAGTTGAGCACAAATATTATTTACGAGCAACTGTACAGGGGCCACAAAGATTCTAAATTCCACATTTACGCCGCTAAATTGAGAACTTTTTGTAAATCAACGCCTTTCTGGTAAGAATTTGTCAGAAGGCTCCGAGATGTTCACGCACAATTGGCTAAAGTGGCCAGTTCTAATTTGGCTGCTGAGCTGCTGTTATTTGTTGGCCTTCACAGATGGTCAGGTAAGTTGCCGGCACTAATTTGACTCTTCGCAAGTTTTTTTGTATTTCTTAATCGAACGATCTAGAATTAAGTGTGAATTTAGTTATAATTATTATTTTGTTTTCCAATTTAAATTAGCAATGCTTTCCTACTTCCTATTTGTGAAAACTTGTTCTTGTTATTTTACAGAATTATTACCATTCGAAAAAATAGCTCATTACTTACTTGTATAACTACATTTAGAATGATTAATTGAAAATTAATTTAATTACTTGCATACTATCGTCCGTTCTATGTCTCAATAATTAAAGAAGCCAATAAAACACTGGAGTTGATTGTTTACTCTAAACGTTATCATTAGCGAATTCTTGATTTGCACACAGTCATAGTATAATTTTAATTTTAAATAACTAGTATTCGCTGCTGGTTTAATTTATTTAATTATCAGTTAATTCGTTGCTCATTCTTATTGCCTACTTTGTGCAAATTAATTATGATTATAAAGGTTATACATTTATTGGCATTGGTTTTGATAAGCGCGTGATCGGCAGAGCTTTGTCTAACAGCAATACTTATGTAGTGGATGTCTGCGAAAGCTTATACTAACGGGTGATCCAAGTGGAGGTACTTTTATCAATAGCAATTTTTTGACAAATCACGCGTGAGTCGTGTCAAGCTGTCGTGTTATTTTTGACATTTTATCGTGAAAAGACTTACGCCTTACGCATTACAAATCTTTCAACTTTATTACGAAAATGCACGCTCTGTAAAGAATAAACTTCGCGCGCTTCGCTCAACTTATGGTCAACACAATTAGCCTAGAAAGCGTACTATTCGCAACACCATTTTCCAAGCTGAGACCCCGCATTTATTATTG
The DNA here is from genome assembly GCA_037783105.1 of Bactrocera zonata. NCBI lineage: Eukaryota > Metazoa > Arthropoda > Insecta > Diptera > Tephritidae > Bactrocera > Bactrocera zonata. Next base: position 512,659 of record JBAWJQ010004342.1, read on the forward strand.
TTTAATCTTCGACCAAATAGACCACGTCCAGCACACAGCGAAGAAAATACAGCAGCCGTAGCTGAAAGTGTACACGTAGACCGTGAGGATTCGATTCGTTACCGTTGGTAGACACTCTGACTGACGTATGGAAAGACTTTACGTCGAAATCTTAAATTGAAAACTTACAAAATACTTGTAAATATAAATAGCTTGTGCAAGAACTGAAACCGCTCGACTTTATCAAGCAATATCATTTCACTCTGTGGGCGCTTGAAAGGCTCCAAGAAGATCCGACATTGTAGAGCCAAATTTTGTTCAGCGATAAGGTCCATTTCTGGCTAAATGGGTATGTAAACAAGCGAAATTGCCGTAATTAGGATGAAGAGAAACCGGAAGAGTTTCAAGAACTGTCATTTCATCCAGAAAAAATTACGGTTTGGTGTGGTTTGTGAGCAGGTTGTATTATCGGTTCGTCTTTCTTCCAAAATGATGCCGATGAGAACGTACCCGTCAATGAGGACAGTTATCGCGCCATGATAACTGACTATTTGATGCCAGAAATCGAAGTTCGTGACTTCAGCGACATTTGCTTGCAACAAGACGGCGCCAGTTCGAACACATCGCATTAAGCAAATGGATTTGTTGAGAGAATACTTCAGTGAGCAGAAAATTTCACGTTTTGGGCCGGTCGATTGGCCACTAAGATCGTCTAGTATCACAGTGGTAGACTTGTTCCTGTGAGAATATGTTAAATGTAAAGCCTATGTGGACAATCCCGTTTCGGATCAGGCCATGGAGCAAAACAAACGTTTGTTATACGCCTGTCATTCGCCAGTTACCAGACAATTGGACAGAACGGATGGACCACCTGACATGTGGCCGCGACCAACATTTGAAAGGGATAATCCTCAAAAAATAAAAGCCAAAGAAGTTGCTTGCGAAAGCTAATAAACATTCCTCAATAAATTTGGGTTCCTGAGTTTTTTCTTTAAAAAAGTGGGGTACATTGAAATGGATCACTTTTATTTAGAGATATATAGATTTGGTAAAAGTTCAGTAAGCATGGTTCATACTCGTGCGTTTATAGTAAATAATATATGGAAAAGCCTGAAGTAATGATTAAATATTTGAAACTGACGAACTGCTTTATACCTCTTAATTTTAGAAATATATATTTTACTTCAAACAAAACGATTTATAATAATTGTAATCAAATTAATTACCACTTAAAGTTATTCAAACAACTAATCTGTTAAACTACCTAATTTGCACAAGAACTCTATGTAAAAGTTATGCAAATGAAAAAATAAAAAATGAATGTGATTGCGGGAAGCATGCAAATCTTTTCCCCATCACGTTTACATAATTAATGCAACTCATTTAAATAATCGAAAAATTGGCCTGCCATCGCCGCACAATTTCCTTGTAATTGACCGCAAGATTTTTTTACATCCAATTATAATATTATAATTTGTTTTTGTAGGCAAAGGTTATAGCAAATTGAAAACGTGACGTGATGAGGGTTCAATCGGTCACACTTTGTAGCGGTAGTTGAGAAATTTCCTCAAAAGATAAAGTTTATTTGCGTAAAAAGGCAAGGAAATCGAGAACGCCAGCAACGCTCATTGAAATATGCCAAAGCTTATACTATTAGCTGTGGAAAAAATTACGGAAGAAGCGTTCTCTAACATGCATAAAATTAGTAATAATCTCTCGTACATCCAGGATAAGCTTTTCGAATTGTTGCTTTTACATGTAATTTTTTGACAAGAGAACGGTAGCGAGCAGAGAAATGGCGAATCGAAGTTAGCTGCTGTCTTAAGCAACTTTAACATGGAATGATAAATTTAATAGATAATATAAAAAACATTTGTATTAACGTAATTTGATTTTCCTTTTCAAAATCTGGTTGCGCGCGTGGCAGTGGCCTATCAGCTAACACCTCAATCAATCTCAAAGGCAAACCGCCCACAAGTCATCAATTGCTCGTTTTGCTGTTATTAGCAGCTGCCATAGTACTAACCATTAACTAGTTATTTAATTTAGCCGTTAGAATAGAACGTTAGCCGCCGTGGAATTACTGTAAAGAACGCTCACAATTCGAGTATAAACTAATGACTACTGGTTCTACAGCCAGTGAAGATACACGACAATGATTGGACTGTGTCGCAGGCACTGGCAAGTATCTGTTAGAACGTTTACTGAAATAAAGATATTAGATATTCGCCGGAATGAATGCTGACAGCCAATGAGAATGAGAAAAATTTAATTTTTAATTCCGCGCTGCCAAAGCATTTTGCTGTGAGTCGGCCTGAATGCGCCTAGAACATTATTGCCGCATGTAAATGTCGACAAGAAGACAAGTTAAAACGTAATTACAGTCAATTGCCAACTGTAGTGCTGAGGATGTTGTATAAGTATAATTTGTAGTTATCTACAAATAGGAACCTTGATCGCATTGTCAAACTTGCTGGCGCTGACGGAGACTTTGACAAAGAACTCTAAACTGCGGCCACTGCATAGAGGCTTAGTGGCTCTATGTTGAGTGGAGAACAGGCTAAAACGTTTGCGGAAACACATATTTTCCGGTTGGGAAGTAGACGCGGGCGGCATAAAATATGCGTATTTCGTAAAGCTTTCATTATCTAAATTAAAGCAAAGCGGAAAATTGAAGGCTTACATGGGGGTAGACAATAGCCTTAGGCTTGAACGTTTGTAAAGCAAAGCCCATTTTACACTACCGAGCTTAATAAAATTGAGTTCTAAGCAACCAGTGATTAAGTTGAAAATTATACACAAATTAAAAAATCATCGGCGCTAAATGGACGTGTGGGTGCTAAACCTCTCAGGGACATACAGCGAATTATTTCACATTTTTAATCAGTTTAATCAAATGCTCGTTAACGAGACTTATGCCTTCTTCAACTCAAATCACATAAATGATGTATGTGCGTAGCTATGACTTGACTGTCAGTTTATGCTTTATTGACCGAGTACTTAAACCTATTGCTGTTGATCGCTGAGCATTATCGCGGCGTTGACGCTGGACTCAAGGGACGGAAGTGTTTGTTGTGAAATGTCAGAAGAAACTGCTTTTGAGCAGGCTTAACAGCGCACCTTATCTTCATAGCCAGCAGTCATGAGCAGCGTGAGCAATTAATTTAAGCGCCAATGAAATGCGCGTTTTATGTGCTTATTCAAATTATATAAGTGGATTATATGGATGTATAACATTCATCATTTTTCATCAATAAACGTGTGTAGTATTATGTCGGAAATATGTATATTTTAATTGAAATACACTAAAAGACACGTGTTCTGATAAATTAAGCTATTAATTTGGATAACATAATTATTAATACGGTCTACATATGTGAAAAGTGACTTAAGATACAATGCCATGTTGAAGTGGTTAATTTAAGAGTCCAAAAGAAGCCTCCATGTCCACATCTTTAATAAATTGTTTGTTGGTTGAAAAAATTTGAAATATTCAGTATCCATCAATATAACTCTATGAATAAATGAAGGAACTTAAATATTTTTAGCTTTGATATTTTAACAACAAAAAAGTTAACTTCGGCTACCTCGAACACATGAAACTCTAAAAGAAAACATTTTGTCCAGTAATGTTGTTTCAGAAAAACAATATTCAAGTCGCATTAAAGTTGTCTTATAGGGAAAACAGACCTTTTATGAAGATCTTCAACTTGAATTTGTTCAACTATTGTCAAACTTAGAAATGTTTCATTAAAGGCTCAGATTTTCACCGATCAGTTTGTATGACAGCTGTATGCTATATTGGTTCGATCTGAATGATCAGTACCCAGAGATTGTGGCGTTGTCTTGAGTTATATACTTTGCAAATTTTCGTGAAGATTTCTTAACAAATAAAAAAAGTTTTCTATACAGGGATCTGACTTTGGTCGATCAGTATGTATGGCCGTCATCAAAAGTGTGGTCTCTCGTCCGAGGCTTTTGTTTCGTTTTCATTTGTGGCGGGTTTTTTTACGTGGCGGTCACGAACCCAGCGCATAATCCTGGGGAGTGATGGTACAACTTCTCACTTTACCACTTTAGCTCATCTTCAACCGAATGTACTTTGGCTACCCAAAGTATACTCGGTCTAAGATAGGAAGCTGTGAGCTGTTTGAATCATATGTAAAAGAATCATTTCTGGCCACACCCAAATAGATGACACTTAGAGAACTTTGCTCACTTGCGTGAACTTCTACACATACTCCATTTTCCGCGCCGTTGGTTCTGATTTCTCCAGAATGGATAAGGAAGCAAAGCAAATGGGTGTGGTTGTGGGGCAACGAGAGCAAGACGAAATGTCTACTGTCATCAAGTAAACAGTCGTCGCACTCGCGACTTGACTCACACGTCACTGTTGACAGTCATAATTTCGAAGTCGTAGATAATTTCGTTTATCTTGGAACCAGCATTAACACCAACAACAACGACAGCTTCGAAATCCAACGCAGAATAACTCTTGTCAACAGACTACTGACTTTCGAATGAAAAGACACTTAAGAAGTAAAGTCCTCTCGACGAACAAAGACCAAACTCTATATGTTACTCATTATTCCCGTCCTGCTGTATGGTGCAGAGGCATGGATGATAACAAAATCTGATGAGTCGACGTTACGAGTTTTCTAGAGTAAGGTTCTGCGGAAGATTTATGGTCCATTGAGCATTGGCAACGGTGAATATCGATTTCGGTGGAACGATGAGCTATGTGAGAAAAACGACGACATTGATATAATTCAGCGAATTAAGAGACAGTGGCTACGCTGGCTTGATTATGTCGTCCGAATGGATGAAAACACTTCGGCTCTGAGAGCATTCGACGCAGTATCCGTCAGGGAGAGCAGAGGTATGGAAAGACCTCCACTCTTTTGGAAAGACTAGGTGGAGAAGGACCAGGCTACACTTGGAATCTCCGATTGGTGCCAAACAGTGAAAAGAAAGAACGACATGCAAACACGATTTTAAGCTTGATATATCAAAAATTGCGGTACTAATCGCTTACATAGAGGGTTTTCGCCAATTTCTGCCAAGTATTGCAGACTTCAGGGCAAACTTAAATATATCTTGTGCAAGGTAAAAAAAGAATAAGCAATGCAAGAACGAGAGTTACTTTTTGACTATACGGTATAAGACCAGAATTGTAAGACTTCCGAAAATTACTATTTTCATTTAAACATTCGGAAAGAAACATGCAATTATCTTGTTTATGTGGATGTGCGATTTTTGGCAGCACTTTTTAATCTAAATTTTGACCTACAATTAATTTTACTGATGCCGTAATTTTTGTACGAAGACCGACACTTGCCACACTTTTTATTTTGCGGTTTCTCGTTTTTCTTAGTTTTTGTTTTTGCTTCGGTGTAATACTATATTTTATTGGCCTTCACCTGATTGTGACCCACAATAGTTTTACATGAACTCACTTAAATGATATACAATTGTTCTTGCCATGCCACGTACCAGCACATATGCTTGGAGAGACGGGTTAACACTGAGCCCAAAAGCAAAATTGCTACAACTGTACATTTTTAAGATGAAATAATACCGAAATGCTTATATACGTAGGTATGTTGTGTATGCATGCACATACAATTTGATAGCTGCTTCGAAAACATTTGAACTACAATAATTTGTAAATTCTGCGGCCAGAGGGCATTTAACTTGACTCAACTTAACTTCGACTCCGACAGCCGGGTCTACGCAGTGATGCACATTATACGAGTACATACATCAAACATATGTAGATACAAGTTTATGTGGTTTTAGGTTAAGAGAAGCTATTAAATTTACTTCGACAATGTAAATATAATAAATGATAACAACTTCGTACTGGCAACATTTGAGTGTATGTACATATGTTTGTCGCATAAACATGTCGCATTAGCATGCCGTTCTCAACGATATTTGTTTGTGCCTCGCTAATTATTATGCCAAAGTCAATATGCTAATAAGCGGAACTCATAAGGGAGTTAAGGTAAGGGATCGTGAGTTGTTTGGGATTTTGACATCTGTACTTGTAAATAATGACAAATGACTTGTTGCCATTAAACACTTGTAAACTTCAAGAATTAATTTTTTGTCGTTGCTGCCAAAGGTTACACAGTGACAATAGTTTTAAACAGTCTTTCAGTGGACAATAAA